>VXCM01000872.1:0-109874 GCA_014773175.1 Lucifuga dentata
TTTATTCGGGCTTGGGACCGGCACAAGGAGGACACTGGCTTGTGCCCCCTTGAGGCTGCATTGAAAAATTCCCTTTATGCAGAGGTAGTGTATTCTCAGTATATGGTTGGATTGGTTGTGTTAGGAAAAAGTATCTAAATACATGAAAACATTTTAATGTACTTAGCTGTGAATCTATTCACTATTGTAACAGAGAAGCTTTCATCAATGGTGAACACACAATATCTACAGAAATGAAATCCACGGAACGGATATGCCCATCAAAGTCAATGGGGCCAGAGAATCAGAGAGTCACTTTAATCTAATGCGTGGTGAAGCTGTGGCTGTCAGAGTTGGTTTCTTCTCATAAAGGTGTCTTTTAGTGGGGAACCTCAGAGACGCAGCAGAAGAACACAACATATCCCCACCCAGACCAGCCCTGAAAAGTCCTATACAGCACACACATCAAAGACCCTGCAAGCTCAGAGCCTCCCAGGGCTTACTGTGAGGTTGAAAGGCGAGGCCCCCACTTCCTATTGGTTAGTCATTGGGGTTAAGGTTTAAGACGGACAGGGGCAGAATTAGAACAGTGGGACTTTGTGAAGCGGAAGCTTGGAGCTACAGGAGGAGAAGGAAGGGGGGTAATCATCAATGTAGAATCAACAAAAGAAAGACAGACATACATATACACTCACAAATTTGCAAACAAACAATAAATCTTTACCTGCAGTTTAAGGTTGAAGGTAAAAGTCTCATCAGCTTCTGGCAGCTCATCATTTTTCACAGTGATGAAGATGGTCTGATTGGATTCAGTGGACAGCAGGAGGGCTGCAGCATTATTTGATATAAAGTCATCTGTGTCATCTCCCTCTAGCTGGAGACACAAGTATCATCATTTAACTTTGTGCATTTTTTTTTTTATCTTTTACTGTTTGAGACATCTTCAAATAGAAAGACAGATGAGGCTTGAATCAAATTATTTGTTTTACTTCTTTCCCCTGCGAGGAGCATACACATACAGTAGTTTCTTGGAAAGCAGTTTGATATTATTAACGTTTCATTAACTAATACGGTTATTTATGGCAGCCCAGGTAAAATAGGCCATGTTCAAGAAATATGGTAAATCCATCAAGAAGGATGGGAAACCCCACCAACCACAGTCCACTGTACAGCCAGCTTGCCATGCCAGACACCAACTGTGAGCATCTGACACTTGTTCCCATGTGGAGAACATAAAGCCAAAACCCATTTTGTGATTCTGAACGCAATTTCTGCAGACATGTAGTCTTTCAGGTCACTAACACTGATGGTCACAGCTAAAAGGCCAATGATTCTGTGTTTCACCAGACAGAGCAGAACCAAGCAAAGTAGTAGGTTTTTCTTTGCATCACATACAGTAAAGATGGATGATGTCAAATGTCTTACCAGAACTAAGGCTGTCACATTGACCGGGTCTCCCACTCTCTCTACGATCAACCGAACCACAGATTCACTGGTCTCTTTGACGATAAAGTCAGTCTGCCCCTGGAACCGCAGCTCAGCTGATTCGGAAGCAGTGACAGAGATAGACAGAGCCAGAATCAACACAGCTAGCAGAAGGACAGGAGGCATTCCTGGAAAAAGGAGAAGGGATATATTACAAAAGGTGCAGAGGATGGTTAAATATCACAAAGCCACACACAAAATCACCATATCACCAGCACTGTTTTTGTTTATCATTTACTGTCTTCGCAAAAAGTTGCCTGTTTTTGTTAGCTAAATATATTTTCATAGGTATTTTTAGTCCATAAGAAGTTTAGGTCACTAAGTGCATAAATAGTGTAAATAAACCCCAAATTTAGTGTCTCACACATCTGGATTCTGGTATGTAAATGCAAAACTAAACAGTAAGTTTGCATTAAAGCCTAATATGGTTTAAATCAGGCAGTATACAATGACCAGATGTTCAGGAGGCAATGCTTGAAACTGTGCAGCCAGGCTGACTGGCAAGCTTAATGGTTATTGTGGTATAAGTGATTCATAATATTATTCCATTCTCAAACAGCTGTTGTCCTCATGCTGTCATAACTATTAAAGTAACTGTTGTCAAGTTTATATTCGGCTTCACCAAAATAAATTTGATCACTCAGGGTAACTTCAGTAATTTAATTTGAAGCTTTAGTGCATGTACTTGTGTATAATTCTGCTCTGCCAGCTCTCTCTCTAATTATCTTTTCTGCTCTCCTGTTTCCTTCAATCAGCCTTTCATCTTGTATCTTTGCATCCTCTCCTCTCCTCTCCTCTCCTCTCCTCTCCTGCTCTCTCACCCAGAATAATCCTACAGCTGGATGGAGCCGCATACACAGTTGTCATGGTTAACACAACAAAACAGCACAGCATGACAAGTGGGGTGGGGCCAGCTTAATGTTAAACTGTGGCCACTTTATCCTGCCCTCCCCCTCCCATCCCATCCCATTCATGATCTGCGCCGCACAGCCTTGCCAACAGGATGAACACGCAAGGTCTTTTCTTAAAAATATTTGCTCTTAATTACAAGGTTGAAAAAGAACATCAGCAGCTACGGAGGATGAAGTCATGCTGTTTTCTCTCTTTTTTCATAAGCAGAAATTTTGGAAAGTTGGACATGAAATATCCAATTTTTCATATGTTCCATTACTGTTATATCAATCTGATTTATTATGGGTATTGCAGGGTGTTTAATAGCAAACATTCATCAATCATTGTCAGCGTGGAGAGGAGAACAAGACACTGTATTACAGTATGTTAGATGATAGTCCAAGTCAGAATCAATACATACAGAGTGTGTGTGTCTGTTGATGTGTATGTTTACAAGTTTGTGTTAGTCAGATGGTGTCGAGGGGCAGTATATGCATGCATGTGTCTAACACACACACATTCCAGCAGTGGAGAAATTGCTGGGAAATCCATCAAAAAAGGATTTGGTGCTGGTGGGTAGTGGGCTGGACAGTGGGGGACAGAGGAGGAGGAGGAGGAGGAGGAGGANTTTGGTGCTGGTGGGTAGTGGGCTGGACAGTGGGGGACAGAGGAGGAGGAGGAGGAGGAGGAGGAGGAAGAAGGGGCAAGAGAGGTGAGTGTGTCAGTGGACAAAAGGGGGCCGGGTCTGAGTAAAGCCTGTTATTCTCCATGTTCTTTCTCCTGGGGTTGGGGACTTTCTGCATTAATGTCTAAGAGCTAGAAGGAAAAGCACCATCTCAGGGGAACAATATACAGTAGTCCTGTTCTGTAGTTTATGTCATGGCTAGTGGTCCACCTGAGGATGTGAACAACTTTAATACATCTACACATGTAATAGTATGTACTCAGTTGATTACCTATACCTAATTATGGCACCAAATACACCTTTTCATCATCTTTCATCTCCTTTCCTTTCCACATTTTTCATTTAATTTCCATCTCTTTTTATCAACTCTGTTTTTTAATCAAAAGATCTGACTTCCAGCAGGCTATTTCTTCAGTAACTGTCCATGCCTCAGAGACTCTTTTCCAAATGACTGCCAAAACATCACTCAAGCCACAGAAGGATGGTAGCAAGCATCCAAACTTTCAACCTCCTCACCCCTACACCAAAACAGAAGGGTGGTCCTTTAGACATCCACTGACCCAGATGCTGCACTCTCTTCAAAGGAGTTGATGCACAGCAGATGGGATGTGGATGGCACAGGTCTGTTTTTATGGCAGGGTGGACTTTTTACTGGCAATGTGTTTTGTGCCAGCCCTGACCTCAGGGGTTACAGAGGGACCAAGGATCTGTCTGTCACTTCAAAAGGCATCACAGAGCGCCTGGCGCAGACCTCTGACATTGATAAGGCTGGGAGTCAGAATCCATGTAGAGAGGTGTACAGAGATGGGCACAGAGACAAATTCAACCATGCAGACACAAACACGTAGTCACGTGCATGCACGCACACACGCACATGATCCAAACATGAGTGTACACACATTTGCCAGCAGTCGGTATACACATCCAAAACACAAGATCTCAATGGTCAGAAAGACAGTTGGGTGATAGTCCAGGACACTGGAGAGATCTGAAATACATGAAAACACACTGTCCATCACAATATCCTGGGCCAAAGGAACTAAAAATGATGGCTGGAGCCAGGACTCTGGGACCTGGCACTCTAACAATTCAGAGACAAGACCACAGCTAAAGAGAGTTCACATTCTGAAGATCAAATAATTGCTTTGATTGACTTGGGTCTGACCTTACTCAGTTGTTTTTATATATCATGAAAAATGACAGATACCTAATGTCCAATAAGTATTACCAAATATATATTATCTAAAGTTGTAATACACATTGCTGTATTTATCCAAGGGAGAACAACATAATTATGAAAAAAAACAACGTCGTAGATTTGTCATATGTATTCATAAATTAGCCAACAAACCCAAATTCAGTACACTACAATGAACTGAATATGAGTATTATTGGCCTTGGACAACCTTTAATCATGATGTCTTTTAAATGTAGCTACAAATCCATAAAGCTGATACTTAATCAGTTTAATTTCTTGTTAATCCTTGACCTTGAACCTAATTTCACTTTATTTATTTTTTGTCTATATACCAATCTCTTCTTTTGTCTTTTCTCTATGTGGTGTCATTTGGATTTATGGCCCTCTTGCACAAGCAGACCAAAGCTTGCCAGGAAAGTTTCTTAAAGTGCAGCATTCAGCTACATCAGGAGGGTCAGTAAGCCCACTCCTTTCAGCAGCTAAGCTCAGATCAAAGCTAAAGAAGACAATACATGAGCAGCATACACAAATGCACACACACGCATATACACACTTATGTAAGGTTTCCTTTCAGTATTCACTTGCAGTCACTCACTCCTTTGTATCTGCTCATCAGCCTTTATCACATATCTTCCTACAACATCCTCTCAGAGCCAAACTCTACTCTACCTGTATCTATGTGATGGATGGCTCATCACCAGCCAGCGTCTCGGTCAGCTCAATGCTCAGGCCTGATAAGTCTGATGACCAGGCACGGTGATAATATCAGCGATGGTCGGTGATGGCATGACCTTGCCACCTGTCACCCGTCAGCCTGTCCTGAAGTACCTTATCAGTGTTGGGAGCCTAGAGTTCACAGAAACTGTCACACTGGATCCCTTGCAGACTTTATCAACAATGTGCATAGACACACACACACACACACACACACACACACACACACACATACATACATACTCACNGTGCATAGACACACACACACACACACACACACACACACACACACACATACATACATACTCACTCACTCAGTCACTCACTGATCTACTAGATATCCCTGTCAGAGGTGCTGAGGAGGTGTCTGGTTGCAGGGCTAGTCCTGAGGTCATTGCTCAGCACTAATGCCTCTAAGGTTTCTCCTGACAGTGGTCTCTGTGTCGTAATCTTTAGCATCAATTATTTACTGCAAAGCCCAAGACTTCACAGGCTAGAGTAGTGTGTGTGTGTGAGTGTGTGTGTGTGTGTGTGTGTACGTGCGTGTGTGCGTGCGCGCGCACGCACATGCATGCAGGTGTACTCGCTGGAGGACTTGCCGTATACATTGCATGAGGGTGTCCATGGTTAATTAGATGATCAGGGTGCTGACATTTACCTAATCATAAAGAACTGTAACTTTAAGTACAGTATGTGCCTCATATTATCTGCTCATGATGTAAAAAAAAAAAAAAAAATGCCTTCAGTTCTTCCATTTAGCAGAGAGGGAACTAAAATATCTCTCCAATTATAATCAATGACTTCTACTTTTCCCTTAGTATTTTCCTGAGAACACTCAGTTTTGAATGCCAAAAAAAGAGGACAGCAAACAACTTGCTTTCTCTGTGGTATCGAGCTTGTGGGCTAACAGTCTATACTGTCTTAATCAAGGGCTTTCCCATGTGGCATCACAGTCCCGAGGCTTCCCTGGTCCCAGACGCCCTTGGTGAAGAGTGTGGTTATATCTGGCAGTTAGTTACATGCACACATATACGTGCACATACACAGAAAGTGATCGCCACTTGTCTATCACTGAAAGGCAATCTAACAGCTCTGGTTGGTGATCTGGAGTCAGTCTGCCCACAAAGAAATCGCTCTGTCATGAGAATTAGCTAATAAAACAGAGATCCTGGTCTGTTTGTCTGATTGTGTGGCTGGGTTTCACTGTGAATTTGTCCCGAGTAGACACACAGACTGACTCATACCGACAGAAATAAAAGGACAGTTAGACAGATAGACAGAATATAGAATAGAAAGAGATGGCAATAAGCCCCCAATGTAGAAGGAGATGTGTTGAACATTATTAAAGTTATATCATTTGATATTCATGCCTATAGAAATGCATCCAGTAAGTCAAACTCACAGGTCCTCAACTGCCCTGAAAGCTTCATTTTTGCTTTTTTCCTTTACATCAACGTGTATCAACCTGGTTAAAACACATTCATGAAGTACGAGGCTATGCTTGTCAGCATTTGTGAGCCAAAAAAAGAGTACAGAGCAGGCTTGTTAAAAAATCAGTATTGAAAATGGTCTGTTTTCACTCAGTGTGCTGCAAATGCTGCAATAATGTCTATCTATCTAAATCAAATAATTATGCCACTGTGTAGCTCTCTTCACACAAAGGTGGCTTTATTAGTTCATTTTGCATTAACACTTCTTGAATATGTGTTTGCCCTAAAACCAAGGCACCTCCTGTGCTCTGTTTATTGGAAGGTTTGAACTGAACTTCAGAGATGCCACCACCCCGATGTATGTCGGGTCCTACCTCAGAAACCACCCACTGTCTGTTCTCAGCCCAGTGTAGCCACAGCTGCCATTACCGGTCAACTCACAAGCCCATAATTGCAATTCACATGTAGTTTCTGCCTCTGGTATTTTTAGATCAGTGGATGTTCTCGCCATACAGAGAAGTTGGGGAGAAGAAATTAAGAAACTTAATAAGCAAGTAGAGCTAAAACATACATCATTAAATCTGACAAAACGTGTGTGCTGTGTTACTCACTGGGCTTATTTTGGAGAACTATACCCAAAAAACAGATTTCTATTTATTTTAAGGGGGAAAAACAGACACCCTACCATTAGTCTAACAAGAAGGGGGAGAAAGAGTTTTGGGAAATGAGAATGGCAACGTGCTGAACTGCAGCCAAATTATGCCATTCCATATAAAGGGAACTACAAAATACTTGAGTGAAAATCTCTCTAAAGGACAAAAATGCATGAGATCAGCCTTCCAGCTATTGTCAGATGATACTTTTCAAACCAGGCATTTCTCCTTCAGGGGCAAGAGGCTGCCAATCAAGTGTGCATTTTACTGTGAAAAAAGACACACAGAAAGGGAGAGTTTTCCTGAGGTATTGTCTGCACGGTTGTGGTCGGCTGCTCTTAAGCTGAGACAAAAGCATCTCACATCCCTCTAACTAAAAACACGATTTTTTCCCCCTCCTTCTTAAGAAACAGTGGCAAAGGAAGGAATACAGAAAAGCAAAGTGGTTCCAATTGTGTAGGAAGCAATGCGTGGGCAATTTGGAGCGTTTTCTAGTTTGAGCATTGGCTGACTGATTAGCCTGTATGACATGCAGCGATGGAGCCAGACAGAAAAGCACTTTCAAGGGATTAAAGAAGGTTGTGCTCTCCACAGCCTCGCAGACCAAAGGGCCAAATTAAAAAGGGTATTACTTCATTGCATATAACTAGTTGGGCCTGGATGAAATGCTAATTGCATTTCAAAAGAGTTCCCAAAAACAGAGAGGGTACCTAGAATGGGGGGTTATTTTCACTGGAGAAGAAGCAGGACTTTACGTTCACTGACAGCACACAATTTCAAGGAGCAGGCTTTTGTTCTCTGTCCAATTCTAACATTGCCACTGTTCTCTGTTCTTTTGTTTGTACCTCTTTTTTGCATTCTGGCCTCATCTTCAACTAAATCCCATTCTAACTCTCTTTTTGTCTCTCCTCTAAATTATCACTCTCAAACAGCAACATGCACACACACTGTACATTTACATATGTATTATATTCTGACTGTTGTCAGTACTGTGATTAAGGTACAAAATCCCTATAAATAGATGCAATTAATAGGATTCCATTGCTCACGGAATATACAGTATACTAATCATTGCTTGATCAGCTTACAAGAGGATGCAAACCAAGTCACGAAATGTACGCGTTGAATGTTTACTTTATATGCTTGAGGAAATTAAATCGACCTACAATTATTTAATCTGGATCCAACACTCAGAGTACATCAACGTTGATTTATGCTGATTTCAATCTAATTATGGTGCTGATATGATGTTAGAAAAAACATATTTATTGATTTAATCTGATTAGACTCAAGTTTTACTTGCCCTCTGGCTATCTTGCGTCCAGTCCATCCAATTTCACGCTAGTGCAGCAACTTAAAACTAAGGATCCCTGAACAAGTATTACTGGAAAAGATTGCAATTTTGAATAAAAAATGTTGCTAAGTGCTTCCAACCAGCTAGTCATTTAGCATGCTATGTGTAAATCACAAAACTGCATGTTGTATAACTCTGAATATGAAGGAGTGCACTTGCAGGCTGTATGTACATGTGATACATGTGTTTGTGGGTCCACAGCCACCACTATAGCCAAAAAAAAAAAAAANCAAAAAAAAAAAAAATCAAACCCAGCAGTATTTTATTTTGCATTAAGATCAATCTAATCCAAAACATCTTTCTTCTGCAATGCTCCACATATTATAAAATGAAAGACACATAGAGGATGTGTTTTCTATTTACTACCAAGTGATACCGATCCGCTAAGATAATCAACCAGCTTCATCCTATAATGAAAGGCAGCTAGAGACAGTGGATGGACACATCTTTTACAACAATAAATGCACTCCACCACATCGTGGCCATGCTCGGATCAACCACCCTCCCCTATTTGAGGAATTCCACTGCCATGACCAACTATACTACAATGGGGGGAGTAAGAGATAAACAGAAAAAGACAAGAAAAGCAAGAGAGGGTGGAGTAAGCATGGAGCAGATGGGGGGTGGAGATGTGTGTGTGTTTGTGTGTGTGTCTGTGGGTGTGTGGATGAAATATATTGGGGGTACACACAGGGTGACAGGAACAAGGCTGAATACTAATGGAGACGTTGATTTAGGAGACATGACATACATCAACAGGTTTACATTTTAAACTGACACAGCCACCCTTCTTTTCTCTCCTGCTCACTCTTTCTCTTTTGCTCACATGCACATAGACCCAAGTGAGACACAATGAAGGTACTAAACAAAGAAGGAAGGGTAGGGTTGGAGAGTGGAACTCAGAATGTCACCCACTTCACCTGGCCAGTGCAAATTAGGACAGGAAGCAGGGGGTAACATGGGATGTGTTCCACGTGGCGTTCCCCAAAACATCTAGCCAAGGGGTAGAACCCAAGGGGATTTATGGCCAGATGGGGGAGAACCCACCACTCTGGCCACAGGGGAAGTCTGTCATTTAAAAAACAGGATCACTGAAGAGCAACTACAGAGCCTGAAACTGAACTCTAAGAGAAATGAAAACTATGACTGTTATTGATTAGTAATTCATTTGTGGTGGAGTGCTTTTAATGATGGTTTTTTTTTTTTTTTTTTNTTTTTTTTTTTTTTTTTACTATGAATAGCCTACAGAGGAAGCCATCATGCATTATGCTCAGCTCAGCAGGTAGCCAAGACTCTGAGGTTGACCTGTTCAAGACCACAGGCTTCACTAACATCACAAGAGTTCAGAGTTCAAGTTCAATACCCTTAGAGAATGAAGATGCTGGGCTGCTGTAGAAGGGCTCCTCATCACCCCTGCAGAGCACAATACAACACAATAAGCCCATGTGTATGTGTGATTATGAGAGTTGACAGCGAGGTCATGGTGACGGTTCACTGCAGTGACCGTACCAGGATCCTCTCATCGGGACAACATGTGGTTGGTCAGGCCCACTAAAGAGACCTCAGGATTGCTGGCTATCTCTGAGTGCCCGCCACTTTCCCGTCCCTCTGCTCCAAGGACAACAATGGCTAAAACATGATACTGTCTCCTGCATGTAAGCAAGAATTGTCAAATAAACTTTGAATATAAAGTATAAAGACTACAATGTAAGAGACTTATTTATTACTTCAATTTGTCAACTCATTAAATTTAACATCAGCTTTATCAAAGTTTCCAGACATGGTGGCATCAAACCTGATGATCTCAACCAAGTTAAACAACACAAAGACATGCAAAAGTTTCCTTTCTTGTACTATATATCACAGTGAATGTTTATTAGAAATTATGGGAAATGGACATCCAGATGTATCTGACCTTGGCACTGTAAGAGAATAACTTTCAATGCAATGAGTGCACAGATCACTTTCTTTTACTCATTTTTACATATTTTTCTGCATTTGTGTTTTATTTGACCCTCTAGCATGCTCCTCATGGAGTCCAGAGCCCTAAGTATACCATCTCCCCACAGTACTGCCTTTTCTCCCACATTAGCTAAATATCATGTTATCGAACAGCAATACACTGTGCACAAAACAAACTGAATGACATGACTGTGAGAATTATAATCTTTCAATCTTGGAAAATCATAACTATACTACACTTAAAAATTAATGAATTGAGCTACATGTGCATTAGAAACTGCCAACAGAAAAAATTAAATCCAAAAGCATAAGTAGCATAGGCTACTTGACTCCTGTCTAAGGAATTTGCTTTTCTGTTCCATAATTGTGAGCACCTTCAATTCATAATTCATTCAGCTTCCACCGTAGTGACAAAGAGGCAGGTTTGAAGAATACATCTGGACTGCCTTACAACAAAGGAACATAAACTGCTGTGGTGTGTCGTACTTCTGAAGGAAATGTGATTTGAGAGAGAAGTGGTGTGAAGGTAGGTGTAACATTTATTCTCTCAAGGTGAGGAAATGAAAACCAGACCACAATGGGAGGTGTTGGTCTGCTGGTTTTCGCTTGCCACGCTGTCACATTTAACAGATACAATGCAGAAAGGAAGGTCACTCAGCGACCAAATATTCTCCAACATCAGGCTCACTCAGAGTGAATCCAGAGGAATGAAATTCCTCATGGACATGCATCCAAGTACCATCACTCCCAGCTCCTTCCCTATCATCATGCAACTGAGACACACAGACAGACGCACACACTTCATATGAGTTCCTTTCCAGAGCATTAATCAGTTACAGTATATTGGAACATATGGATGAAGCTGCGGCCAGTCTAGTACTAACATGGCCCCTGTAAGCACATAGGACAAGGCATCGCTAACCAGGTTAGAGAGTTTTTAATCTATGGTTTTAGTCTCTTATTTTGTTCTCCTGTGGTCTGGTTTCCATGTGATTATTGTTGAAAAGAAGGTGGAATAAATAACCCATTTGCTTTTCATTGTAATTGGTGAATGTCTAAGAATCAAATCAAGAGAAGGTTTGGGAATATTTGTTTTCAAGTCACATAAAATTGTCACGAGGCTTCATTCAACATATCCACATTCATCATTCACATCTCCACACTTCAGAGACCCATTGGTGCACAGTGAGGCAGCTGTCGCCTGTTGCAGGACTATCAAGTGTGTGTAGGAGGTGTGCTTTCATGTACTATTCCTCTCTATCCCCTTTTGTTGGGAATTCTGGGTTTCTCATCCCTAGAAAGCATCAATCTCAGCCTGTCCGCAACGTACAACACTTCAGCACCTCTCATCAATGGACAGGGTCTGTTTGTGGCACTGTCCCCCTTTGTACTGAGCAGCCATTAGAGGGTGAGACAGAAGGAGCGAGGAGCAGGCAGTAAAACAGTTTCCACCCAGTGAATCACATTCAGACCCTCACACAGGCGACTAGGGGCTGACCCCTGCCAGGCGATGACATAAACACTGACAAACAAAGGACCTGAGCCTGAGCAAGTGAGGATCTTAGAGGATCCAAGTCTGTGAAAAGGACTGCCTAACATATGGATCTGTGGTAATGGAAATAGAGATTTTAATTGAGAGAAATTAAAATGAGGAAAAATTCACAGCAAGTTTAGCTGCTTCTCTGCAAACAAAAGAGACAGCCTAATTTCTTAATTCAGCATCTCATTTTACGTTTGATTCAAAGATACATTTCAGAAACAGTTAACAATGAATGCTGCCTCTGTGAAAGAGCAGGTGTAAGAGCTGAATGGGTACAGAAGCGGCTCCCTCCTTTCCTCCCTAGTGAGAAAAAATGATTTAACTTAGCTCAGGCACCACGGAGGAGGCAACAAAAGAGATTTATAAGAGACGCACCATGATGACATCACGTCAAATCAATAACAAATAAGGTGGACAAGTTTAATTCTTCACAAATTGAAAACCCCACCCTATCAACTGGTGTGAATTATGGAGCCTGGACATCTGCGTAAAATGCGCACAGAGATATGCACAATACGGTTACAGGCACCACTCGTTAAATTTAACAGTAGCAGCACATGTGCGTAACTCAAAGTGTGCCAAGATTACTTATAGCCCGAGTAAGCCTATAGATTAGTCAACGAAGCCTTTATGAGCGGGTCCCCGGCTCACCATGTGTGGCAGTTCCCCTTGAATTGTTTTTTATTTCAATGGGAGAGAGAAAACCCACACAAAGCGCAGTGTCCACACTGGAGATCCTGGATGTAACCATGGAAGCGTTTGTCTCCCTCCTCAATGGGTTACCCGGCCATTCATTTACTGATTGCGCTGAATCAATATTTAGGCTTTTCAATTTTATTAGCTGCTCCAAGGGGGATTCTTGGCTCATTACTAATAGAAATTAGCAGTGGCCCAACACTTTTAATCGTTTTCTTATAATGTTATACAATATGACTGCTTGAGCTGTCTGGCATAATTGATGAGGAGTAGCGTTACTCATTTGTTTCCTTTATTCTCTTCACTATTAATCAACCATTGGTAATAAGGCCTGGACTCACTAATCACTACTGGCTCACTTAGTGAAAAATAAATCTAAGACGCTTGCATTGTCTAAGAAACGGACATGTGTCACAAAGCGTTGTCACCTACATCTTTAAGTCTTTCTATGAAGTTTTGCTGGTCGATATCCTTATTATTAGCCTTAACGTACAGTGACAGACAAAAACACGTGAGAATGGACATTGGTTAAATAATCCCAATTTACCTGACACCTTGCTTGGCCTCTTTGTCCAGGATAAATGATCACAATGTATTTTTTGTTGAGGACATCGATGAGCTCTCTCGGGATCCCGCTCCTCCTCTTCTTAAATAGCAGCCAATAACTGCATCAGTAAGTGTTTATAAAACCCACCAAGATCGGTTATTCCGTTGGTAGATTTCTGTTCCCGGTGAACAGCATGGGATGAAGCGTCATCTAACGGGACTGAAGCCTTGATAAACAGCGACAGAGCGTTTTCCCAGTGTGGTAAGGACCCCCTTTCTGTCTACACACAGCTCCGTTCTCCTTCAGCCATGTGAGGACTCCTACTATACACACAACTGAAAGACTACACAGCAACAACTCACCGACTACAGCTCGTCTCCCGGTCGCTGAGCCTAATGAGACAAGACGTTTTAATCCCATTTGTCTCTCAGGGTGCTCAGTGGTGTTGGACAGCTCCACCCTGTGAGCCAAACAGGCATAGAGCCCAAAGGGGTCCCGGCCCCCTGCAGCAGCAGCCCTTCAAGCGTTTGATGACAAGTCTCCGCATATGACTTTGCAAATTTAAAATCTTGCCAAATCCTCCCCGATAGATATTGAGGTATTTGACATTCAAAGATTTGCGTAGCCCTGGCCCAAATGACTCTTACCATTTTTTTTTTAAACCTAACATGCTATATTACAAAAAAGTGCGGGGCATAGTTAGCCTGTTCGCAAGTAGTGGCATATCAGTTGCTTAATTTCGTCCTAAATAGCGTTCAGATATTAAATGCAAAATAAATAAATAAACAAACAAATAAATAAATAATCCTAAAACAAGCAGGTAGACGTCAAGCTGTCAGATACTCCGAATAAAAAATCTAGAATAAAAGTAACAGTGCTATCACGCAAAGTTTGGTACTTCGTCGTTGTCTTCTTACTCTATTTGACCGCAGTGGTCCTATATATCATTGACTTGACATTTGGCGCCATCTTGCGGTAAAATTGTGGATTTCGGAAACGTCAATATTATCAATATTACGTCATTACGTAAACTTTCTGTTGACGTGGCGTCGTGGACGGTGGCTAATCAACAGTAGCAGAAGGTTAATAGCAGCTGCAAGGTGAGACCGTGCAAGTATGGATGTTATTCACGACGACTGATTGGATGGTAGTCATATTTTCAGGTAAGGGACATGGTAATGGCTTGTGGCAAAATGATCAGGGACAGAGATGTAGAAGAGTTTACTAGCCATGCCAACATAAATGGACGCAAGCTAATGTTAGCATCAGCCGAGTTCGTGGCACTCACTTTGGTGTTAGCTGAACTAAGGGCTAGCGCGATACATTTCCCTCAATAGATGAATCCAAAATAAACCTGAAAGTTGATTTTAGCCATAGATTTGTTTGATTAAATAGACATGAGTCCAACACCGATTTTACTTTTGGTAGCTTGGAGAGTATCAAGGTGATTGCGCTGTTATGCTTATGTTTATAACTGCTCAGCTAGTTAAATGCTATTAAGGTCTACGTTTAGCGTTCGCTAATGACACCCTTTATCTCCTTGTATAAACATGGTATGCGTAAGTTAATGCTTTAGTTAGCTAACTTTCTGGCTAGCTAACTAAAAGTTAATCAGAAATCTGACATTTGGTTATGAGTAATATAGTAAATCTGTTTCCAGTCAAAACAGTCACTGTCTTGATTTGGTTAACACCTGTTATAGCTGACGGGGTTAGCCGGTGATGTTCTCATGGTTGTAATAGGTAAGAATAAATACGTTATATAAGCAGAGGACCTTGGTATTTGTTAACTGAATGCACAGTCTGTAACATCAGTTATCACAGCGAGAGGCCCAGTCTTATCTGCCTTAACTGTACATGACAAAGACCGTCAGGGAAATGGACTTTAGTTTCCTTAGTGTGCTGAAACATCATTTTGATAACTACCAGAAACGTAAAATTAGTACAGACGAACCCCCCGTTATCCACACGTATTAATTACAGGCTGAAGAGAAAGAAAACTGTTGCATGGCTGATATTGTAAGGTGTCGTTAAGTTCCTAAGCAATGTTTCATCCACAGAATCTCATTGCGTTCCAGAGAATAACAGGTAAGATTTATCTTGTCAATTGTATATCCTTATGGCATATCTGTGCAATACTGTTCAACATTTAGTGTCATCTTGAAAAAGGAGAAACATTGACATTATAGGCAGCTACATTATCACTACAGTTGAGTGGCACAATGTAGCGTTTAAGCTTTAAGGGATATTATATACTGTGTTTTCAAGCTTTCAAACAGCCATGGTTTGAAGCTATCTTGTCAGACATTAAGTTAGTTTGGGGTATTTGATCTGAGAAGCTGCTTAGTTCACGTAAGCCTTACTCTTCTAATTCAGGCTTAAAAGTCATAAAATGTGTTTGTACAAGTTTTCTCAGTTGACTTGCTGTATGGTAAAACACACATTGCAGCTACTGTAGAGAATGAACTGTACACCTTTAAGGTTATATAACCTCAGACTGTCTCTGCTCTGCCTCCTGCAGTGAAGAAAAATGGCCAGTAGAAGCCAACACTATGGCTTCCAGACAGCAACCATGGTGCAGCCTGCAAATGGTGGTCATGCCTATCTGTTTGGAAACAATGGCTCTGAGAATGACCTGTCAGAGGAAGATGGGGAGAGCTATGAGCTGCGACCACGTGGTAGAGAGAGGCTGCGGAGGAGCACCTCCAGAGAGAGGATGGATGACTTTATCTACCTGGCAAGAGATATCCAGGAGGGCGACACACTCAACAGTATCTCTCTACACTATCACTGTTCAGTACGTTGTATACTCACACCCTGCACAAGTATAACCTGGCTGTTTATTCATCTAAGGTTGCAACTTATGATCATATCAATAGTACTTTACATGATTAACAATTTAACATAAATGAACGCAAGCTAATGTTACTGTCATGTCAAAAGGAGAAGTTATTTTTGGCATACCTTTCAGACACGGAAGTGCAAAAAAAAAAAAAAATCCCTGACATGGTAAATGACAAGCACTCACTTTATTAGTGACATTTCAAGTCTGTAGACCTTAGTCAGGTACTTCTAAATAATTTTAAAAGTGCTATATTTACCTAAAGAAGGTCTATGACCAAACAGGCCATTTATAAAAAGGGAGTATAAGTAATCGATTCTGTGGGATTAGCAACAGGTGCACAGGACTCAAACTTTTGGGAAGTGCTGTGTTCTATACACCTGTCACTCACACTTTCTGTTGTGCAATAATTTTGAGCATTTTACCAGTCTGCATAATTCCAGTGTTAAAATACTTGTATCTGAACCTAATGATGCAGAGGATGCTTGTAAATTCAGGGTCCATGTAAAATGAACATGCAGTCTTACATTGGCAACTAGTTACTCAATCCCAGAATTATCTATCATACTGTTGTTGGCTGTTAGCAAAATTAAAATGAATCAGATGGCTGGGATTGTGGCCAAAAGAAACATTCTGCCTGACAATATCTCAGTTAATTGAGAGTGGGAGAATTAAGACTTATATTACTGAAGAACATCTAAATATAGTGGTGCTTTAATCATTTAAAATAGCTGACAGATGCCATCTCAAATAAAATCC
Organism: Lucifuga dentata; assembly: GCA_014773175.1. Lineage (NCBI taxonomy): Eukaryota > Metazoa > Chordata > Actinopteri > Ophidiiformes > Bythitidae > Lucifuga > Lucifuga dentata. The sequence goes on from VXCM01000872.1 coordinate 16,735, forward strand.
TATAAAGACAGTACAATAGAATCCATAAAATAATAATCATAGATAGTATTGATAAGGATGTATTAATTTGTATGGCTTTACTTTTATGTTTTAATATTTTGGTTTGTTTTCTAGCTATTATCACAGATTGATAGCATAGCATGTGCCTTTGTTGAACAAACATTAGTATACTTAATCTCAGGAAACATGTCGACCACACAGAAATGCATGCGTGTCTGAAAGATTGTTTTCAGGGTGCTTTGTAGCCTTTCTCATTTAACGAGAAAGGCATCAAAGAATGCTGAAAACATGGAAACAGTAAATCTGCAAGATCTATAAGCAGACTGAGCTGTTTATTGTTCATCTTTCTGCTTTGTGTTTCTTAGGTGGCTGACATAAAACGGGCAAACAACCTCTTGACAGAACAGGACTTCTTTGCTCTGCGCTCCATCAAAATACCTGTGAGGCGCTTCAGTGTCCTCACTGAGACTCACACTGCTGGACCTCTCAAATCTGCCTCCCCTTCAGGTGCCAGGCGCTTGCCGCAGGTCTCACCCGTCGTCTCCTTCCCTTCCGAGTCCTCCACAGACTCCTCTTCCTCCACAGACAGCGTGGAAGGATTCCTCCTGGAGAAGGACAAGGACATTGAGTGGCTAGTGAAGTCCACTGGTCCATCTCGCAGCAGCCTGAACGAGGTTGTGTCCTCCTTAACACTCCAGCAGCAGCAGCCAGTGCTGGGGGAGGCCGAGTATAAACCAGCACCAAGGAAAGATCCCTATTATGGTGCAGACTGGGGCATGAGATGGTGGACAGCTGTGGCCATCATGCTGGTTGTTGGCATTATCACACCTGTGTTTTATCTGCTGTACTATGAGGTTCTTATGAAAGCCGATGTCAGCCACCATGGAATCGCGTCATCAACTACACTGACCCATGAGGGCGTGTCTCATGGACACCAGGGCAATAGATTGGACCTTCCTGGTAGAGGGGACAGCCATGCGGGGGCTGACTTAAGACATAATGCTGAAATTGTAGTTGATGGAGCTCCACAGAGAATCGGGGCAGACAAAGCGGGAGACGGTGGAGATGGAATGCATGAGGACACATAGCAGGAGATTATTGCATTACACACCAGCCTGTTCCTAGGACCTAATAAAACCGGGTGGATGTTTAGCAGTTTTTGATTTTATACGTCAATGCAATGTCTCTGACTGAGACAGTCACTTTACAGATTGAACGGACCCCTTTTTCTAACATTAATAAGACTCAAAGTAAGGTACGGCCAGATAGAGTCCTATGGGCTTTTTTTGATACATCCTGCTGCCTCTGCCAGAGTTGCGTCCATTTTGAAGATGCTGAACTGTTTGGTCTTTATGTTTCAGTTATCCATTTAGCCAGTAGAAAGGCCATGTTTTTATCACAATCATGATACATCATGAGCTGCACAGTGTTTCCCAAGGTCCTAAACCAAACCCAGACAGACAGCAAATCATCATTTCCATGTGTGGTGTACTCAGTGTGGACAAACCCCACGAGATTCACATTGCTGTTGTGGATTTGCATTTGGAGCAGTTCTGTTTGGCTCAACTGTATTTCTTTTAACAGAGAAGACAAATTATTTTCGCCATAAAGATGTTAATAATAATGGATCCTTCAATGGCTTTTGTTGGAAAGTCAAGTTTGTTGCCATTGTGATGTTAATAGAGAATTTAATTTATTTGATGACTATTTAGCAGTAGTCTTACTTACACTAACAGTATTGAAGTTAGCATTTAATTTTGTTGCAGCAATTATTTCCTTGAAAGTTGCTTGAATATTTCTTTTCTTTAGCTTGCCTTGAGAGATCTGCATTTTGTTGTTCCAAAAAACCTCTAAGAGCATGTTGAAGAAATGGGGAAATGCACAGTATTCCCAAAATGGCTCATAGATTATGTGAAATTTTTTTTTGTCAAACTTTTTATAGAACCCTTTAATCAACATGCTCACTGCTTATTTTATGGGAAAAAAAACATTGTGTTTATTGACAGTATGTGCCTTTCAACCTGTGGAAAAGTGTAACAGGCTGGTAAATAAATAATTCTATTTTGAATAAATTATTGATCCTCAAATTTGCCAGTGTGCAGATAGTTTTCATTTCTGATTTGCATGAACATACAAAGAAATCTTCCTACACAAGATTGCACAAAACAAAGCCAGCAACACTCCTTGTTGCTAAATATTACCAAGTTAGAATATTAATCTATTAGACAATAAATCACTTAATGATTGGTTAATTGAATAGTGCACACTTGCTTGAGGTTTCATGGTTGAGGTAAGAGAGACAGCCTCAGTATGTCGCTTCACCGTCCATATTGTCATCACTGTCAGCACCAAAGTCTTCGCCATTGTCAAAATAGCTTTCAATGTAGTCATTTTCCTAAACAGAAGCAAAGCAACAGATCTGAATCTTGCCTTTTGTTCTTACATACTGACCACGTGAAAATGTGTATTTAATGTGATAATGATCATTTGTAATTAACCTCTTCGATGTCCTCTTCATCATAATCTTCCCCTTCTATTTCTTCCTCTTCATTCTCATTCTTTGTTTTCTTTTCCTCCTCATCATCTGACTTCTCGGGGTTCCCATCATCTTTCTTTTCCAGTTGCTGGAAAATTGACACCAGGATGAAATTATTTATGTACCACATTATATTTTCCCCATAAATCCAGGACAGAGAGAGCTAAGCATGCATCATGAACCTCATGTGTACCCAAGTAAGATGTAACATGACTTCATATAAACAACAATCAAATTGAACTGTACTTGTAATGCTCAGAACTCGATGACAAATATTTAAAAAAAAATAATAAGAGGGACATACATCTAATTTACTCAGCATTTCCTCAGTTTCTTTTCGTGATATCTTCACAGTTTTCTTCTTTGTGCCTGTTGGACATGAACACTCTTTATTCTTAGCTTAATATAATACAATGTCATCAAAAAAAATCTTGACTTTTACATACCTGCTTTAGCACGCGGCTTTGTCTTTTGGGGCATCAGTTCTTTAGGGAGGCGATTCCAGTCTAAAACGCAATTAATATGATTCATATTATTTTCCATGTTTTTTTGCTTCGCTTTTATCATTAAGTGAGATGTTATCAAAGTACCTGGAGTCCATTTCTCATCCTCCATCTGCCGTTGCTTCAGATATCTCTCAGTGTATCTTTCCACCTCTGTTGTATGTTAGCAAGAGCACGGTCCTCTTCAGAACATGCAAGTCTTTATTCACTCTCATCTCATGTTTAAACACTAATCAGACCTACAGTTGCATTAAAACAGGCTACTGGTTGCTTCTCATTCTCACCACAAGCATCAAGCCCTAGATAGGATTTTTTGTGAGTGCAAAGCATCAACATTATTGTACATCAGGAAAAAAAAAAAAAAAAANAAAAAAAAAAAAAAAAACTGCACCAATATTGTGAAAAACTTGATCAGCCACTGGATGATATAAATATATTTATATAACTGCTGATTAAGCAAACCGTAAAAAGCCTGCCTGGCCTCAAGCAAAGAAATAATATATTAAAATTGCCAGATAAGGCAGGAGCTGTAACTCAATCATCTACCATAAATCTGCCTCTCTTCTTTTCCTAGATATGACCCTAATTAAATGTCTGAGTTCCTGAGTGCTGCATTATCTTTCCTAGTAGCAGCCAATTGTGTTGCCAAAGCATTATTATTGAATGTCAGATTTCTAATGCACTACTCTTCTCCTCACCTGACTTTCTGCTGTGAGGTTTGATGTTGTGTGGCAAACGCTGCATCGCTGCTCTCAACTCCTGCTTTAAGGCGAGCATGTAGTCCTCATCCTCGCCAGCTTTCAGTGGCACTGGCTTGAAGTCTGTGTTCTGGAAGATGGTGAGATAGTTGATGGAAGGACGATAATGCAAGAAACTCAAACAATAGTAATTAGAATTAGTAGGGATTCCTTTTCATGGGTAAATTTTTCTTTCTTTTTCAATAGATTTTAGTCATTTTAACAGTCGTGAGTGACTACATCTGTCATTTATTGAAAAATGCTTAATAGTGCAACCTGGATGTCCTATCATACACAATCTGAAAACTGCAGCCCAGATTCCATTCCAACCATGGGGAACAACATAAAATTAAATCATGTAATAACAACAAATTTCTTTTTTAAATCTGCACATATACACTCAGTGGCCAGAAAAATAGAAGCACTGGTTCATTGTAATACAATCCAACACAATATCCAACACAATATTGCTGTAATAAATACTAACTTTATGAAACTAATAATTTTTAGTTGTTGAGATTTATGGTCTATGGTTATTTTTGAGGCTGGGATCTGCATTGTTGTTTTACTGGGCTGCATTATATTGTACCATGTTTCTTATATTTTGACTCCTCCATATCAGCGAATGAGGTGGATAAAATATTAGAAACACCCTTAAATACAATGCAGTCCAACACAACACCTCCATAAAGTACAGCATCAAGGCATATCATGGAAATATGTCAAGACAAACAAACAGCTGAAACAGCAGTCTGAACAAAAACTGAACATTATTTATTGCAGGACTGACGCATTCTGCGGGTGTTTCTATTCTTCTGACCACTGACTTTACATGCTAAAAGCATAATTTGAGAGAAAATAATATCAATAATCAATATATCAAATGTCACATGATTCCTTGAAGCAGGGAATCATGTGACATGCTACATGAAGTTCTTCACAATTACTTCACAATTTACCAGTTAGCCTACTTCTGCAACACAGACCTCAACTACAGCTATACTTAACTAAAGCTTCTAATATAGCCCTTATAGCCTAATATAACTTTTGTGAGCATGTTGTCAATCTTGGTACAGTTAGAGGCTTAATTTCTTTCTAGATTTAGTTTTGTTCCATAATAAACTTTGAAGGTTTATATGTGAATCCAATAAACTGCAATGTGATATGTCATCTGGACTTGAGGATGTGAGTGTGTGCTGGATACTTACTGGAAACAGTGGACTGGGCCCCACCCTGGCTTCTGGCATGCTGCCTCTGCCGATGCCCAGAGCCTCAACGCTGAAGGTAAAGGAAGCAACTCCACGGCCTCTACCTGCCATGACCACAAGCCTCCTCTGTTCCTGTCCAGTCCACAAGACTTCAGCCCCCTTCAGTGTCAAACACGTGGAGAAAGTTAATGGATTGTAGCTTTTGTTGGATATTGTCTCACACTGCATACTATTTGGAAATACTGAAATAATAAATGCCCACGTGAAGTCAAGAGATGTTATACTCACTAGAGGACTGTAAAATAATTAATCTGGATATGGAAACGTGAAAGCCTGTGTGCTTCCTGGCCTGATTAGCGTCGTGTCGTTTTCACTGACTCAGCATGTTTTCACCCTCCCCCCATCAACTAATCTTTAACATTCAGATTTCCTGTTTCATAGGTTTGACAAGTAATCAAACTGCGTAAAATCAGTTGAGTTGACAAATTAAGCTAATAAAGACTAGTGTCAGGCAACACCGGCGTAGAAACCTGCACAAACACTAAACTACACGTTCCCAACGCGTAAATGTGGCTTAAATCACCACGCCCCCGATGACGTTTGCGAAGGCGTGACTTGATTCCAGCCAATAGCGGAGCAGATTAGATTTTCATCATACATCCGCTCGTCCAATGGCCACGCTCTCCTCCTACAAGGGCGTGCCGGTGGGCACCATTATATTATCCTCAATGAAAACATATCACCACCTCCGGGTAAGCTAACTATAGCTGTTCACCGCAAAAAACAGCCCACAGCACCAACCCCGCATCAATTTATTTCGACACGCGCATGAAGTGGGATGTCTGCAACCGACTGGTACGCTCACAAGTCGCTCGGAGACGGACTCTTCTGGATCCAGGAGCGATTTTACCAGTCAGAGAACCGGGCCAACATCTGGTTGATCCGCGGCTCACACCAGGACGTAGTGATAGACACTGGTCTAGGCTTGAGGAGCTTACCTGAATACATCGACGCCAAGGGGCTGCTCGGTAAGGATCCGCAGAGGAAGAACCCACTGCTGGCTATCGCCACCCACGCCCACTTCGACCACTCGGGCGGCTTGCATCAGTTCCAACAGGTGGGCGTCCACAGCGCAGAGGTCGATGCCCTGGCTAACGGAGACAACTTCGAGACGGTCACCTGGCTCAGCGACAGGGAGATAGTCGAGGCTCCGAGTCCAGGATGGAGGGCCAGGCACTACAAAGTCAAGGCTGTGCAGCCCACGCACATACTACAAGAGGGTAGGCAGGAGATGCAGCGTTTGCATATATTGTGCAGCACTATGATAAGAGACCAGGTTTTGAGGTCTGAATGCATATGCCAGGATAAAGATCTCGATCAATACCAATGCCATTAGATGACACTTAATGGATAAGGCTGTACTCAGTTAGTTTGCATTTTATGTTCTATATAAAGACCTGTCTGTCCCCATGGGAGATTTTGTGCTGCACACTCAATTTGGCAGAGGACCAGAACTGCTCACATACGCATGCACACCCACCAGTGACACACTCACAAACTTGAAGAGTGCATGCATCTGAGCTGATTACAGTTTCTGACAGAGGAGACAAAAAGCCTCTTAACAAACTCTGTGGTGTAACCTAATGCAGGTGTAAAGATCCATCATAATACCCCATGTTATATAATAATGGGGTAATCCAAAAGAAACAGGAGTTTGTGAAGTGAGGTCCACTTTAAACAAACATTTCTGGTTTTTAGAACCACATGCAATGACAAAACTCTTTAAATACTTTCATCTGTTGAGACAGCTGTTCTATTTTAAGCCAGTGGGCTGATGACTTTGATAGATTCTGTTTCAGCATAGGAAAAGAGGCAAGCTTACAGAGACTGATCGCATACTTATGAAGAGCATCGTATACAGTAACAGTAACCTCAGAACATTCATTTAAAAATGGTCCACCTTCCTGTAAGGTAACATATACTGTAACTCAAAACTTTGATTTATATTTTGCAGTGTTACATTTTTGTTAAATTAACTTATGACTATTTGGTCCACAAAGTTTATATGACAAAGGATGCTGAATGTCTTCCTATTCTTTTCAGGATAGGATGAACTGTTTTGGATAGACCAAAATCTACCTGCTGGCTCCTTTGTGATTTTGCTGAATGTAATTTCTCCACACTTGGTCAATACTGACTTGTTCTGCTGTGTCAGAGCTGCTGCTGCAGTGCAGCTGGAATATCTTATTGCTTACTGTGTCAGTGTCTCCCTTATGCCACACATTCTGATTCATTTATCTTGTCTGTTCCAATCCAAATCAGCTATAAAGCCAAGTTATGGAGGCACTTAAGTTCCAAAACATGCAGCGTTTGAATATGTTTACTTGTTTTTGAAAATATGGTGCAATCTTTCTTTCCTGCCCAGGTGACGTCATCAACCTGGGTGACAGGCAGCTGACTGTTCTTCACATGCCCGGTCACTCTCGGGGTAGCATCTGCCTCCACGACTGTGACAACAAACTGCTTTTCAGTGGAGACGTCGTGTATGATGGCGCCATGATTGACTGGCTCCCCTACAGCCGAGTCAGTGACTACATCAGCAGCTGTGAGCGGCTGGTGGGGCTGGTGGATAGTGAACAGGTAATGATCAGGTGGCTGTCTTCGCATTTTAAATAGCTCCACTTTTATTATTTTTCTTACATTAATTGATAGGCACGAGATATCCAATCAGATCATCTCTCAGGTTAATAGCTCTGCATGTCAGAAGTGATGATTTTGAAATGTATGTGTTTAATACCATATAAATCCACCAAACAGGTAGATCAAGTCCTCCCAGGACATTACAACACCTTTGGTACAAAGCGGCTCCACCGGATTGCATCCACATATATCAACAGAGCCGGAACGTGCCCTGCAAAGTTCTCTACATTTGCCTGGAGTACTCTGGCTGGGGTGGTGCTCCGAGCATCCAACCCACGGAGTGTCTGCTAAAGAGAAGGAAGGATGGAGTCAGATGACACACAAGCACACAAAAACATTAAATATTCGTTGAATATGGTGGACAAGATTGAGGGCAAGATGGGGAGATGCTCCCATTTATCTATAACTTGATGTAACATTGTTAATTTATTTATGTAATCCAACAGAATTCATATAATTGCCAAACTTGTAAAATGCACCTGTTGGGTTACATGAGTCAATAATCAGCATCATACGGAGTATTCAATGTAAAGTATTAATTTATGTGATTCTGTTACTGATGATGTATTAGATGGGTTGCATATGGTTAGATGTGTAATTTTTATACTTGAAAAGATTTGTGAAGGTTCAATGGCACAACAATAGTACAACTCAGCATTGCAAACACGAAGCAGGGGGTATTTCTCTATGCATATAACAATGCTCAGTGAAAACTCAGTGTACTACCTCCTATGTTTGTAACTGTGCTTTGTACTGTTGACTAATCTAAGGCTTTGCAATGGAAACACTGATAATAAAGCTTCTGTTTTAGCTGCCTCTCATGATGCTTTCATACCTCAGAAAGCTGGAACTTTGATATAATTACATCCAAATTTCATCATCAGTCATTCCTGTGAGGTGTGATCTTCACTGGGATTTCTTGCAGGAGATGAAGAGAAGCGGAACACAATGAGACAATATGATCTGATTTGCAGAGTGCTTTTATGTAGTTTTCTTCACTGTAAGGCAAAAGAGAAAATCTTGCCTTAAATAAGATCCGTCCATCTAGTCTCTACATCTCCTTAACCTGTGCAGGGCTGTGGTGGGCTGGAGCCGATCCCAGGGTTCTTTGCATGAGAGACAGGCCACCCTGAACAAGTGGCTAGTCTTATCACAGGACTATGTTGCCTCACAGTAGTAAGGCCCTGGGTTCAAATCCCACTTAGACCTTTCTGTGTGCAATTTGCATGCTCTCCCCATGTCTGTAAGGGTTTCCTCCCTAAGTCCAAAAACATGCCGGTTAAGTGAATTAGAAACTCTAAATCCCATAGGTGTGACTTAATTTGTCTGTGTTAGATGTAAGCAAGATGATTTAAAGAAATTATAAACAAAACATAACTTATTCTAAGTTAAATGTTGGTATTTCCATGACAATTTAAAATACAAAGTTCTGATTAAAGATTATTTGGATAACTGGATGATTTGGATTTGATAAAAATAAATCTGATTGACATTTCTAAGGATCATATTTCATGCAGACAACATTGATATAAATGTGACAGAAATAGCAAGAGGCAGATATGAAATGATAAAGTATTTATTATAATTAATGTTATATTAATACATTTCCCATTTCAAGGTTGATTTCTATGGTGTGCATGCAGAACGTAAAGCCTGCTGACACGAGAAAAACTCTTGCAAGGTTATAACATTCAATGTTATCTATCACAACAGTTAAAAATCTGCACATCATCTGTTAAAATTATCATAATCATATCAATATAGCTGCATTTATAACAAAATCAATAATGTAAAATACAACAAAGAGAAGAGGTTTGTTAACTTATAAAAACTAATTTACAGTAACAAATGCTGTTGTCAAACAGTTTGATTTCTTAGTACAAATTGTCGCCCCAATTCTGAGCCCCAAACAGGAAACACAGAAAGTAAAGAAGAGGCTTTACTGCAATAACAGGGAACACAGACACACGATCACCTTCAGTCTGATGATTGAGCTTTTATGGGAAAAAAGCTGACTGCTGTTAAGAGGCAAAGTCTAGATGTCAATAAGTTCAAATAAAAAAGATGGCAGTGAAAAAACGGTATACTAGTTGATTCACATTTACTGTAAGTAAACACTCAATTTCCTTTGTCCTGTAATACAGCCATCATATCATAATTTGTTAGAAATGCCTCCTGTGTTGCATAATATTTGTTCAAAGGATTTTTCACATTTTATTGGAGTTAACAAAAGCAGGTACCATTATTCTCAGTGAGGAGGTATAGCAGATTTAGAAGTATGGCTTGGGTTGTCAGGAATACACAAGCTTTGGTTCATTTCAGTTGATTCTTCAGCTTGTTTAGAGGACCATACCAGTGATTTTTCATGTTTGAGCCTGACAAATACAACTCACATACACGTTGCATTACTGCCAAGCATTTTCCAAAACATAAATCTGTATTTTAGTTTTTGTCTTATTTTGCCAAATCCCCTAATCTTTCAAAATCAAATGTTCAAGTGATACCTTCACTTTAAAATTCAATGTTTTGCCTGCTAACACTTAAGCATGATAGTGGAAAGTATGGTCATTTTAATTTCTCTGGTAAAAGCAGTCTGGGACAATATTCCCTGAGACATACATTTACTTTCATGTAGTACAATGTTGGATTGGTTAAATTAAGTAACTTTAACAAAAAATATAATTGACGTTTTGTTGGCTGTAATTGATTACTTATCTTAAGCATGTTTCAAGTCTATGCAAGTTGATTTTTAGAGCGTGCTAGAATCAACTGAAACAAGGATGGTTTGGAAAGTAGGAAAAAAACAATCCTTAAAATTCACCGCTCCAGTAGTATGTGTTGGAAAATGGCTGGCAGTAATGCAATGTGTACGAAAGTTGTATTTATAGGACTCAAACATGCAAAATCAGTGGTATGATCTTTTAAGAATGCAACTGACTAATACCCAATTCTGACAACAACCTGTCAGAAGTCAGGAGATAAAAGTATAAAAGTAACAATGTGAGCGCAGATTTTTACCCTGAAGAGATCACAGTAATAGCCAGTTATAATAAGTTAAGCTTCCACCAGATCCACTCGCCGACATGATCTCAAGAAGTTAAACGTCTTAACCCCAAGACAAGTCATGCAAATAAAATAAATTCTGCATAGTATTTTTAGGGGATCCATATTTGTGTGAATATTAGCTGATAAGTACACCAAAGTAGATATCACAGTACAGGCAGCAAACATCAATCCTTTCAAGGCTTGGCTGATGATGACAGGTTCATTTTAGCCACATGCTCACTGGCTTTCATAGCACGAACACTGCAAACTTTACTGAGAAAATACAGATAAGAAATGTCCAGTAAACACATTGCTAGTGCATAATTAGAGATGATCTTGAAACATATAAGTAGTCAGGATGACTGATGAAGAGGACAAAATCAAATCTTTTTTCCAGTTTAAAGTTTCAGAGTTGAAGAGAGTAGTGTGATGTGGTTAATGAATAAAGCTTTAGTTCATAGCTTTAAAGTCTCCCAAGCAGCATGACCTATCCTTTCTCAAAGACAGAAGAGTACCTCCCATTTAGTTTTGGACCGGCTTCAAATTGTGGCAACCCAGCAAAGAGTAGCCTGCACAAATTGTCACCTGTCTTTTGTGTTAGAAGACATTCCAGTTTGCCTTGTGGGATGGTCTTTCATGATCTATCCACCATCAGGAAGCAGGCAGGAGGCAGACTGCCCTCCTCAGGACTGTGCATATGGCTTACCAGCTTCAAATCACGGTTTGATGACTGCTGCCAATAGGTCAGACAATTCACACCTGACTTTGGAGCCAGTTGCGAGGATCAAGTCTAGCCCTGAGGTTCCTGAGGCTGCGTCGAGCTGGGGAAGGCCTCGAGAAGGGAGCTCCCTCAGATGACTCAGGGCTGTGACTCCCTTCACTGTTGCTGGAGCTGTTGCTGGAGGTGGAGCTGGAGCAGGAGAGTGTTGTCTGAGTGCTGCTCTGTGATCGAGGTGAACAAGAGGAGATGGGGGTGAGCAGCGAGGAAGGAGGTGGCTGGCAGGAGCATTGGAAGGTCCCTCCTCCTCCATGCCCCCTCCCTCGAAGAGTGCTGAGCTTGGCATCCAATGACAAAGTGCGTGGCCTCAAGCGCAAGGGAGAGGACGATGACATAAGAGAGAAGTTGGAGGAAGGCTCGGGCCAGCCCTGGTGATGAGAGCAGGGGCTGCTGCAGTGGCTGTCACTGTCTGATGTCAGACTTGCATCTGAAGACAGCAGACCCTGCTGTGGGCAGCGGTGGGGGTTCACAGGGCTCCGGGGCAGACGATGAGGAGAGTGAGGACTGTGACCAGACAGGTGAGAAGTACAGGGACGAGGGCGGCCAGCGCTTTTGGGGTTGTTCTCCTCAAACAGAGACATCCAAGTGGGAGAGGTGCCCAGTTGGCTGCGGAGCTCCAGCTCCTGCATCCTCCGAGCCAGGATGTCAGACACGGTACTGCTGAAGTCATCAGATGTCTCAATAACTGCATGAAGAAATGTGGCAAAGGCACAATATTGCTTGGGGCAAGTTTTTCAAAATATTTCAATCTGAGAGATTTAAATTTGATCATATAAAGTTTTATGCACTGTATATGCATGCAAATTAAGGAATAATTTGTGGAACACAGAAAGGTTGTGTATGTTTGGGCAACATTGTCAGAGACACTTTTTAAAGGACCATACCAGTGGTTTTGCACATTTGAGCCCAATAACTATACTACCTGCATATGTGTTACATTACTGCCAACCATTTTCCAAAACTTAGTTAGTTTTCCTTTTCACTTTTTGTGACGCTATAAGGTCGCTACAAGACTCCTCCACTCCACTCGGTCCTCGGCCTTCATCTTAACTTCTCCCAAGAAAGTCCCATCTTCTTCTTCAGGTCGCCCTCCACGGTTCTCCTCCAGGTGTTCTTTGGTCTTCCTCATGGTCTCATCTCTTGCCTTGTGGTGTCCATCTGAGCAGTCTGGGATACTTGATGCTGGCATTCTCAATAGCTGGACAATTGTGTCCAAGAAATCTCATTCGCGACTTTATTTCCATGATGATACAGTTGCTTCTTGCTAGCTCCAGGAGATTCTTTCCAAAACATAAAACTGTATATAAGTTTTTGTGTTATTTTGCCAAATTCCCTAATCTTTCAGAATCATATGTTCAGGTGATACACAACCTACCCTAAAATTCAGTGTTTTGCCTGCTAAAGTGCACATTCCCATGTAGAAGGCACAGTTGTTTTTAATTTCTCTGGTAAAAGCATTTTTCTCCTGTGACTGCGGGAGACATACATTTTCTTCCGTGTACTCTATGTTGCATAGTTAAATTAAGTAACGATGACAAAAAACAAAAAAACAAAAAAAAAACCCTGTGAATTGCTGTAATGCATGACCTAGCTCAAGCATGTTTCAGGTCTCTACAAGTTGATTTTTATTGTGGACTGGAGTGAATTGAAACCAATGTCTACCTGGAAGGTATGTATTCAAAAGTGTACTGCTCCAGCAGTACATTTTGGAAAATGGTTGGCAGCAATGTAAGATGTACAGTATGTGGGTACTATGTATTGGGCTCAAACATGCAAAACTACCCATATGGTCCTTTAAGGGTTGCAAATTTGGCTATGTTTTTGTTATATTTACCTAGTATCCAGCAAGGTGGAGGCTAATCCTACATTGCAATAAAAGGTATTAAGGAATCTGCATGATTCTATTCAGTTGGGATTCAGAGATATGGAAGGAAATATCCCTGCAGATGTTAACAACATCAGAGTTTATGGGAACCCTCTTCCTGTTACTTCACCTGTCGTTGTAATAGGATGAAAGCAGAGCACGAATCTCAGCAGACACAGCGTTATCCTGCAGCAGAAGACCCTCACAGGAGGGTGTGGCAAGAGGGGCTGCCAGGGAGGTTAGGAACAGTGAAGAGGGAGGTTAGTGAGAGAGAAAGGAGAAAGAGCGCACGGGAGGTATGCACCGCATGGAGTACATGAAATCAATAAGATTGATAAGAGATAAATGTAAAAGAAAATGAATGGTAAGATGTGGTGGAGGAAAAGTTTCATTTTAATTCAAATTGAGGAAAATATAGCATTGATCATCAATAATGTATAAGGGTACATGGAATAACAAAGGAGGAATAATGACAACAACAGAGGAGTGGTGGAATTCAAGACACACAAGGAAAATAGAAAGAGATAAAGAGGAACAGAGAAACAGAAGACAGAGTGAGTAAGCAAGTCACAGATAAGACTCATTCTTTCTACAACACAGAGAAGTAAAGCAAAGTGTGAGTTTGAGATCTCAGAAAGGAAATTTTAATAGTGACAGCATCTCTCATGCACATGGACCTGAAGAGTTAAAGCTTCAAACAGCCTCATGCAATGCAGGAATGGCAAAAAGGAAACTCTCTGGCTTTCTTTCCCTGGAGAAGTGACCAAAAATCTCTCAAACAATGTGATCAGGGGAGTGTTTTACCTACTTACCCATTTCGTGGTATAATGAACCCTGTTTTGGCGTGACAGGGGCTGGTTTCCTTGGAGATGGCATTTCAATTTTCATCAGATCATCACAACACTGCTTCCATTGGCCTGTTATAATAGAAATGAGCTGTCGCCTTTAATCAATCAAGAAATGTGTGAAAAGCTGATATGCTGTGTAAAGTTTCTACTTACTCATATCATAGAAATGTTGCCAGAAAGCCTCCATCCACCGGTGTGTGTCCTCACGGCCATCTGTAGTCAGTGTGTGCGTGACCTCATCTCCTCCATACTGGTTACTAATACATATACTCTGAGCTTTACTGTGAGAGTCTTTCTCTGATGCACGTATTCTAGTCTCCTGAAACATGGGAGCACACACAAAGAACACAATCAGGAAAGAAAGCCAATACTTCTGAATAGAAACAATTATGTGCTACATGTGATGATTACTCCAATTGCAAGTCCCAAATGAAAAATAAGCCCTAACTAATAAAGCCACTAATTACTCATCTTCCAAACCATTTCCCTTCAGTAATTATCTAACAATAGGTGCAGTCTCCCAATTCCCACCTCCTTGTTGTACTCCATCTGTCTAAATCTACATTCTCACCTCTAGATGGCAGTGTCGATCCATTCGTCTACTCCTCACACAGTTTTTCCAGCAAAGCGTCTGACTAACAAAGGATCTTAAAGACCTGATCTAATCTGTCTGACTTAGCTCCAGCTCAAATTTGCGCTGAGGGTCAGAGGCGACAAATGACTGAGTGAATCACAGTGGAAAGAATGACAAGCCCCACTGGCATAAACTCACAGACACAGGAAATAAGATGATCAAGAACCTGACTGGCTGACTGTCCTTCACTTTCGAGCCTGGAAAAATGCAAGGATGAGAGAAATATGATGTCTGATCGGATGGGAGAGATTATTCTGTCTCACTGTGTCTGCAAAGACCCTGGAGGATGAACTTGAGGTTTAGTTTTAAAATCTTTATCCAGATATACATTTCTGGATAAATTTATAAATTTATAAATTTATACATTTCTGGATTTCTACATTACTCTTCAACTACCAAGCAGGTCTACTTGGACAACTAAGGTCTTAAGTGCTTTGCTCAAGGGCACCTTGTCAGTAGTTACTGAGAGAAGAGCTTGTTTATTTTCGCTCTGAGTCTCCCAATTGGCTCAGATTCATCCTGGCAGCGATCCACAAGACCAGTGCCTTATGAACTCAACTACAACTGCCTAAGGTGTTAAAAAAAAATACACAATTGTATATGATTATTGTAAGAGTCGAGCAAGCTCTGGAGATGTTGTTTCGTGTCATTCCTTTGCTGACCTTGTTGATGGCGATGGTGAAAGCCGGTTCGATATTAGCCTCCACATCTTCTTGCTGGTGGTAGCAGAAAAGGCTTGTTCCTTTCAGAACGGCGTACACTTTCGTCCAAGTCTGAGCATCACCTCCCAACTGCTGTGTGATAGAGAAGGACATCAATTGAGTGAAAAAAAAAATGAAGGTAGNCCTCCCAACTGCTGTGTGATAGAGAAGGACATCAATTGAGTGAAAAAAAAAATGAAGGTAGATGAAAAAGGCCAGAAAATAGTGACGCAATTGTCTCCCATTACTGACTCTTACATACAAACACACACACCAACACACACCTGCCAACATACCTTGACTTTCAAGTACCCACTCATCATCTGTTGGGTCATGCAGTGAGGCTGAGCTGCAAGGCGACAACACACACTGCCATAGAGAGGCAGCCAGTACGAACACTCCTCTACAGCAGGAGACACAGATGACGGGTATAATAAACATCATTAAGAAATAAAACATTTCCATATGAGAAACAAAATCCACACAAAAAAAAACACAGCACTGTGGGTGTAAAAGACTGGCAGCTAGAGTGAGCGTCATGAAGTGTGGCAGTGAAACTTTACAGCAGGCTGAAGGGCCAATGAATAAAACACTAGGGGCCTGTCTGTCTGAGGGTCTGGGCCCTTGTTAGCCCACATCATTACAGTGTTACACAGCAGTCACCTCACTAGTGCGGCTTTTATTACTGTGACCTTGACAACAGCTGTCTGTCAGAGAATATAGGAGGATGGAGAGAAGGAGGAGGAGGAGGAGGAGGAGGAGGAAGAGGAGGAGGGGAGGGGAAGGGAGAAGCTGTGCTGTATGCCGAGTTAAAGGAAATTATCAGAATTCACAGAGGAAAAGGGAGACGTTGATGAGTGGGGCGAAGAACAAAAACGGACAGATGGTTGATTTGGCAGAAAAAAGAGACAGATGATGAGGAGACAGATTGATGGAGATTGCCACTCACCGTTGCCTGAAATGGTGAGGTCATGTGTGCGAAAGCTGTCTTGGACATGTGACAGTGACAGGGTGGTATGAGCTAAGAGGTGGTACTTAGGGCCCCTGTCAACACATGAGAGAAGGGATAGAAATTTATTCAGTTTTGAAGCTTCCATGTTTAATATGATATGAATGACCTCTTTTCATTTTTCAAAGCCAGACTTACGGTACAGAGGGGACCGGCAACAGCAGAGGAGATGCCCCTCCGTTGCTGACAGGACTACAAGCTCCAGGCTCTATGGCCGCCCGGAGCTTCTTCCCTGATGATCGACCCAGCGAGGAGCTCAGCTTGCTGGCTAGTTTCCTGGGTGTGCTCCCTGCTGAGTAGTCATCCTCTGAGCAGCAACTGTACAACTCAACATGCAGCTCAAATC
Organism: Lucifuga dentata; assembly: GCA_014773175.1. Lineage (NCBI taxonomy): Eukaryota > Metazoa > Chordata > Actinopteri > Ophidiiformes > Bythitidae > Lucifuga > Lucifuga dentata. The sequence continues at coordinate 33,644 of VXCM01000872.1, forward strand.
CAGGGCTGGCATCTTTACTGCAACAGGATACACACAAACATTATTGATGGTGTCAATCACAAGCCTCTGTGAGCATTCTATAATGAGTGGAGAATGTACGTTCCTGTAAGGATCCAGGTTGGTCAAACTTACAATACGATGGTGTTGTCAAAGCAGATGTCAGTGAGTGTCCGGTCCACTATCACCATGTCTGTGTCAAAGATCTCTCCTCCTAGCTGCAGCAGACAGAACACTGCACACCGATGAAGCTCTAAAATGAAGAGGTGGAAAGACAGGAAGAAGAAGTTTATAACAATATCCACAAAATGCCACATGTGGAAGACATCGGAACAGCTTCAGTTCAGCTGCACCTTGAAAACTCATTATCAGCTTCACTTGCATCCTTCAAGTATGTGTGTGTGTATGACAGCTTTAACAAGGGCCAGAGTGTTTGAACCAGAAGCTGGAGAGCATATAACTCGAGTGGTGAGAGTCCATGTTAAGCTGCTTTATGTTTAACACGGACATGGACGTGGCAGTGGGCGCACAGAAAATTTGACACAGTTGCAGCCAAAACGGCCGGCTATGGAGGCTGCATTTGAGGGTTGCACCACTCAAAATTTTAAACAATTAAACAAACAATACAATGTGAGGAAATCATGTGAGGGATTAACTATAGTTAAGAGAAGCCATAATGACGTCCTTCATGATGATTATGAGTATGATGAGTGAACCCGTGTACCGAGCTGTAACACCATCATATCCATAATCACAGTGAGAGATGGTATCTAAACTAGCTTTTGTGTAAAGGAGTAGTGTGTCACAGATTATCTATGATCTACTTTCTTTGTGGCATTAATGTCATTTTAATAACCAAATTTTAGGTGATGATCCAGCCATTTCTCATCAAAATTCAAGGTTAGTTCTTTTCTTAAGAGAGAGGTTAGCTTGTTCCTTCCTCTGTGCTCCTCTGTCAACCTCATTCTAGCACTTAGTATTCAGAGGTTACACATTTATTATTTCAACTATGAGCTCAACACACTGCTTGAATCTGATTGGTTATGTGAAAGAACATGCTCTACACTTCCTTACCTGTAGGTCTAATGACCTTGACTAACAGCCTCATTAAGCTTTGTTAACAGTCTCCTACCTATCTCCAGAGTTCATTTAAATGCTTAGGTCATGTAGATTAATTCCATTCAAGTTGCAAAGGGAGAGAAGGAGCGCTGAGACCTTTTTAATGACTGCACAGGAGTTAACCTACATTAACTCCTTACTTCTTACATTATCATGAGGAGGATACCTGAATTCATAAATTCCTTTAAAACCATTAATTATGATCTAGTTCTCTGCAGAAATGTGGCTGTTGTATTCCACAGGACAGAAAACCTGGGTGAATTCTTTTAATTTGGTTTTCCTTTACACTATTCTCTGCCTCACTAACAATGACCGAATTCTGTGCCAACAGGAGTGAGCGATGGGTCAGGTCGTGCTGCCAGGAGATTTTCACACCTCTGGGGAAGCCATAGCAGATTCTACTGATCAGGTCCAGGAACTGTGCCATAGACACGGCGCACGCACGCACACACGCACACACACACACACACACAGATATAAAAATGTCACGCTGTGTGATCTGTCTGTGGGAGTGTCTTGGGTCAGCATATTTAAAAACATATGGAACAAGTCAGTACAAACCAAAGTCTTTCAGCAGCTTTCGGTTGTCTGCTGATCGAGAATCGCACTCTTAAGCAGGAGATGTCGCTCAGCTTTCACACAAATTCAACATCTTTGAATCCCTAATTTCACACTTGTGTGAGAGAAACATCTCACATCCCTCAGGGAAAAATCATTAACAAATCCTCCACGCATGAATCATTAGTAACCCATCAATGAATTTCTTCACACACGTGCAGGCTTTGAACACGGTGGCTCCTCACCTCCTTTGTTCTTGAAGTATTCTGTGTCTTTCCACATAAGAGGGATCCGCAGATCTGTAAAGACAACAGACAGGAGATTACACCACAATGTGCTTAATGTTTAATGTGTGTGTGTGCTATAGTGTGTGGGTACTATGCAACCAGCAGTGCTCCAATAAGCCTTCATCCCTAAAGTGCACACAAATGTGCACATACAAACACACTCACAATCCCATAACTCATTAAAATATCTTCCTTTATCCTCTCATCGTGGTCCAAAACAAAAACAACAATCTAAAAAAAATCCTCTTTCCTTTGGTTTTCATCCCTACTATTGCACTCCCTGGCATCAATTATCGCTCTGTAGTGTGTCTGCAAGACAGAGTGGCTTCATAATCATTCATCTGACTGTCCTTCCTCATACTGTGAAGGGCAAAATCTGCAAGGCACCGCAGTCACAGTTAGTCAATAAAGAGAGAATGAAACATCCTGAGGACCCACACCTGAGAAGAACAGCTCTGGAGGAAAAAACAATAATAAAGTGACAGCGAAGATTCTTATTTCTGGTCAGTCTCTCACTTAAGAAAAACGGCACATCTTCAGTTATAAAATGATGAACTTGTGCTCATTGCATATTCCACACAATGCACCACAAAGTGCTCCCTCTGCATGCACTCCTCTACCATGCTCATCCGTACCCCTCTCTGGTTTTGTTCATTTATCTTAATTATTGTCAGTCTCCTTCCTCTCTCTCCCTCTCCTCTTTTCCATCTGAACACATGAAGCACACATGCAGAATTTCATACATACCTGAGATGGCGACTTTTCCTTTGCACGGGAGTCTGTCATCCATCGGCCCTGCATCTGAAGACCTCCGCGTGACCTTCTGCATCACCTGAGCCTCCTTCATCCTTTGCAGCTCCGACATGTAGGCCATGATACGAGTGCTGCAGGTCTGCAGGCTCTTCGCTGCCTCCAACGCCTGGTCTCTCTGAGAGCAGGCAGCAAGCAGCTTGCAGGCGCCATCACGCATCCTGATCTCATGGTCGATCTTCTTTTGAATGTCACTGTCCTGCAAGGGGTTGATGGAGAAAGGGAAGGAGGTTGGACAAAAGGAAGAGAGCAAGAGAGTAAGTAAAATGATTTAAGACTTAAAACACAGATAAGGATTTGCAACTTCCTTTCCTGCCATACCCAATTCCATCTGACAAATTGAAAAAGACTTTACTCAAGAAATCTAAGGGAAGAATAGAGGTGGGCAGGTAACAGGTACAACTTCTTTAACAGGTAACAATAAAAGCCATTTTGACAACAAGAAGAGGAAGAGAGAAGAAACAAAAATGTGTGTGAGTGTGTTTACTCGAGTGATTGAAAAATGTGTAGACAATGGCGGACAAGAGAATGTGTGAAGTCTCCTGTAAATTAAAGGTCTCTTGTGGTTACATTTAGCGGTTTGTAGTGCTGAATGAACTCTGGTGTTGGTTTTCACTGGTGTGTGTGCTTGTGTGTGTGTATGCGGAGAGTATTCAATATGGCCTTATGCCCTCTACCTTTCTACCCTTGCTGAGTAGACACATTGATGCTGAATCATTTAGTGCACACTTCGTCACCCCACACGCACGCACGCACGCACGCACATGCACACACGCACACACACACACGCAGCTGTAGCAGCACATCTCAAGTGAGAGAATAAAGAATGAAGCTGTCAGATGCTGGATGGATTTCTGCAGCCAAACAAAGTCTGCATACACACACAGACACACAAACAAACACACACACACAGTGTTCCTTTCCCTCGACCAGCTTTCTCAAAGGAAAAAGGAAATAATCTCTAACAAAATTTGACAAGGCTTATCTGGGACAAGACCCTCTGGGAGATTAAAAAGATTCTGCACATTTATACATGAATGCATACATGACTGCACACACCATGCACGCACACAAACACATGCAGAGAGTTACACGTCCTCAGTCCCAAACTGTCTGGCTCTGTCCTCTTACAGAGCCAGAGGAGGTGATGCTATGCAGAGTTTAAACAAATCCCTTATCCCCACCCCACTTCACTTTGTCAGCAGAAGAGAAATGCTGCATGTGTGAAGCCAAACACTCAACAGCGACAGCAAACATACAAGGTGAGAGGGATGAGAGGCTCAAAGGCATCCAAGAATAAAACACAGACCACGCAACAGCAAAGTGGCGTTCACCTTGAGTGTTACTGCTAGCACACCTTTTACATCTGAAATATCTTTAAATGCTTTTAGTGAAAAGTGATGAATGGATTTAAATGGGTCAAATAAACTGCAAAAATACAGAATTCAGTGTTTGAAATGAATGAATGAATCAATGAACGAACGTTACGAAATTTCTGGCCCACTGCTGGGATATGTATGCGAGTATGAGTGTGTGTGCGCGTTTGTGTGTGCATGCTTATATCTCTCTCTCTCCAGTATTACATTAGCAGGCTTACACTCTCCCCACAAATGCACATCCTAATCTCCAACGCTTCCTTTGCCCGTCTTCCCATCCCACTCTCTGCCTGATAAAAGCACCTCCTCCACTCTGATAATTCTAATTTATCCTCTCTCTCTCCTCTCTCGCCCTCTTTCTTATGAATTTTTTATTCTTTTGATTTAAGCTTTTCTACTTTCACTGCTCATCTCCTTCCACAACCTCTCACATGCTATGCGTTCCACTTCACTGTCCTCAATAGGCTTTTCTTTCTTTTCCACTCCTCTCCTACCTCTCTACCTGTCTGCCACTTAGGACGAGTCCCACATTATGCTGAACAGTGGCACAGTGGGCAAGGAATAAATGCGGTTTGGACACTATACTCCACACTTGGACGCTGATTCTGGCTTAAACGCAGCGCAATTCAAGATGAGGTTTCATTGAATTCTTGCGGTGGTGAAAGCTACACAAACAGCTGTAAATCAAGCTTAAAATCCAAATATACTCTCTCAAAATCAAACCACGGAATAAAGCATCAAAGCAAAACATTAAAACAGCGTCTCAGTTTGCCACTCCGCTGACACACATTACAGTATCTGTTTCTATAATAACATGGTAGGACGTTAAAAGGGCTTGAGGTCATTACGAGAAGATTTCATCTCATAAAACACTGTCAGAAGGGAGAAATCATACTAATCTGCACTCTACTGTATGTTTACACTGAGGCTGTTAAGCAAAATGGAGCTCAACAAATAAGCCTGTCATTAAAAAAAAACACTTTCACTGACCGAAAGCCAATTATTATTGATAGTGAAAGGAAGCAGAGCAAATTATGGGAACAGTCTAAATGTAGTGAAGATAGCAGTTACAAGCAGCAAACTGAATTTTATAGGTCAAGTGTATGTTTATAAGAGATGATTCCATCTTTAATGTCTTATTTACAACTTTACACAAAGCTGCATTTATAAAAAGCGAGCGAGAGAGAGAGAGAGAGAGAGAGAGAGAGAAGGAAATCTGTCCAAATGTCTTACTATAGTAGTCCTTAGGAAGACAGACAAGTGATAAACATAAACAAAAGGACGAAAAGACAAATTTAAACAGAGAAAGCAAGAGACAGCAAACTAGAAAGAGAGAGAGACAGATGGACAGAGACAGAAAGAGAGAGAGAGACAGAGAAGGCGATCTGTCTAAATGTCTTACTAAAGCAGTCTTTAGAAAGACAGACAAGCAACGGACATAAATCAAAGGGTGAAAGGACAGAAATTTGGACAGAGAAAGTAAGAGAGAGCTAGGTGGGAGAGAGAGAGGGAAGAGAGAGAGAGAGAGAGAGAGAGAGAGAGAGAAGGAAATCTGTCCAAATGTCTTACTATAGTAGTCCTTAGGAAGACAGACAAGTGATAAACATAAACAAAAGGACGAAAAGACAAATTTAAACAGAGAAAGCAAGAGACAGCAAACTAGAAAGAGAGAGAGACAGATGGACAGAGACAGAAAGAGAGAGAGAGACAGAGAAGGCGATCTGTCTAAATGTCTTACTAAAGCAGTCTTTAGAAAGACAGACAAGCAACGGACATAAATCAAAGGGTGAAAGGACAGAAATTTGGACAGAGAAAGTAAGAGAGAGCTAGGTGGGAGAGAGAGAGGGAAGAGAGAGAGAGAGAGAGAGAGAGAGAGAGAGAGAGAGAGAGAACAAATGTCCTTGTCAATGGTGGTACCACAAACCATTCTCCATGCATCACTGAGCCTGAGGCTGGCTAGCAGCTATGAAAGAATGAACACACACACACACACACACACTAAAGGAACCGTCACCACATACTATGCCATGCAGCAGGTCTTAAAGTGACTTCCTAGGAGGAGGTCTGTATTTATAGCAGCTAAATTAACAGGCTTCTCCTTCTGGGAATCTCAGAATAGATGAGAAGCAGCCTAGATTTCACTCTAATCCACACGCCTGCTGTCTGACACACCGACTACAACTTGATATATATATTCCTGTCTGTGGGTGTATATATCAAGTTGCAGTCTGACACACCGACTACAACTTGATATATACACCCATAGACAGGAATATGAGATAAACACACAATAATGAACACATGCAACAACAGACAAGATAAAATGTCTACATGGATATCTTCACTTTGGTTCATTATTGCTCTCAAACATGCACACACAGCATCAGGAAACTCCTCAAACACTCACACACTTAGAAGACACATGCAGTCATTCCCTCACACAATGTGTTGTGTCAGTGGCAGGTGGCAGGTGTTAGACCAGTGGGAAATCCCAGACAAGGATGACTGTGCTGGTGGACAGAGGATGCATGTTGGGTAACGGTAACAGAGAGGCACAAGGGGGGACTTGAAGAAAATGGAGATTGAGGAAGAAGAAACAGGAGGTTTTGGGAAGCCAAGGAAACGAGATGAAAGGCCTGGGTGGAGTGTGACAGCCAGCTGCAGAGACAAGGAGAGAGAGAGGTGGAGCAACAAAGAAAGATACAGGAAATTGCAAGAAGAGGGAACACGAGAGCTAGAACGGAGAGCAGAGTATCAGGATAAATGGGGGAATGTGAGGAAGACAAGTGAGAGAGAGAGAGAAATCAAGGTGTTGGGCGTGCGAGAAAAGACAGGAATGACAGGGAAAGGGTGATGGCCATCAGAAGAAGGAGAGTTCTGAGTTGTACAGAGGCAGATTTCCTCTCATGGGAACTATATGACTCTGTAAATGAGCAGGTGTAGAAGGAATTGGGAGAAATGACATCTATTTTGATTAAAAAAAAAAAAAAAACTCAGAGCATATGCAGAAAAATATGTATATGCCAAAATTGACTAAGAAAATTAAACTAATTATATGATGGTAAACCAGTTATAAAATTATTATTATATTATACTATTATAAAAAAAAAAACTAGTTTAGATCACTGGAATACTATTGAATCTGCACTATAACAAACAAACAAACAAACAAAAAAAAATGCTGGACAGCATGGCTCTTACTAAAACTCACATCTTTATTTTTACATAAAGTAAAATCCCAAGATTTACTGGTAAATGCTTCAATAATACAACATAAAATTGGTTTTATAACAGTAAATGTTGATAGCACCGCTCACTGTATGAAAAATTATCCTGTATAATTCCACTGTAATGTTTTAGCAGGTAACCTGAAACCTCAGTAGATACCAGATGGTCACTTCCTCTGGCATCTCTTTGGCTCCGTGTGTGTTAGCTTTTGATCCTCATTTGTGTGTCTGTCAGTGTGTGTGTTCACACAGTCACACACTCCTACACAAACATACATACAAACATGCTGGTAAGGGATTTGACACCGCTGCAGATGGTGTGTAATGGTTTGTTTACAATGTGTTGTTCTGCATGAGGAGGCTTTACTGCTCAGGTCGCTGACCCTTGACCCCTGACCTTTATCAGTGACCAGACTAGACGGCTGCAAGCAAGGCATGTGATTAGTCCCACTGCCTGCTGCTATGTGTCTCTACGTATTTTGCAACCAATAATAATAGTTACTGAACACAATTTTAAGACATTGGGAATTTAAAATGCCAAGAAATACATTTTCCTGTTTACAACAGAACCATATTAATCCAAACCACAATGTCTGCCAGATTATATTTTTCCAGAAAACAGGTTACTTTACTGTAGTACTAGAACTGCACAGTAACGAGCACATTTAAACCCACATACCATGCACCATACACCAGGCATCGAACAAGATTTGTCTGTAAGACAATAATGCGAGTAAGTTGTATATATCGATAAAATTAATAGGATTCCCTGGTTCACCTAATATGCATAACATGTTGCATAATCAGAGTATGAGGAGAGTCTGCCAGGTGAGAAAATGCATGTAGAAGTGTTTTAGCCTGATTTTAATGATTACATGACTGAACAAATTGGTTTATAATCGGATAAAATAGGTCTGTTCCTATTTTAGGAACAGACCTATTTGTTCTGATTTATGCTAGTTTCAGTCTAATTAAGGTGTTTAAAATAATCAATTTATTGCTTTAATCCAAGTGTAATCCACATTCCTGATTGATATGACACCTGTAGGAGTATTTCCTGCTTGAGGGAGGTCAGAGGTCAGGATTAACCAAGCAGGGAGAAGAGATTCAGTGTGCTGATGGACACATCAGCAGGATGGGTGCTTGAACCTGTGTCCTCCAGTTTACAGGCAGTCGACTGATCAGCTATTATTGTTTGTGATAAGTATAAATAAAGTCCTACACTCAGCTTGCTTCCTTCTAGAATTCCCAAGATGCCTCAGCTGACTACAACTACAAGAAATGTTCAGAAAGGCAGATTAAGAGGTTGAAGGGAGGACAGAGAGAGATGACAAGAGCGTGGAACAACAATGGCAGGTCTTAAACACAACATGCACAAACAAGCAAATGTGTAAACCAGAGACGGACATGAAGACAGACAAACACAAATGTGCACTTTTCCTTACACACACACACAAAAACAAGCATTGTGAGTTTGTGACCACTCCCAAACAGCGAGACTGCTGACCAAAGTTTGCAGGCTTTCAATTAGCCGGCCACAACTATGTGCCTCGCCTTCCTCTCCACCCTCTTCCGCTACTTTCCCTCTTGCTCACCCTCTTCCCCTCTTCCTCTCCCACACCCAGAGCATGGCTGCAGTTAAGGATGAGAGAGGGGTTAAGAGTCCAAGAAGGCATAGGGGATGAATGAAGACAGAAAAATCAATGTTAACTCATGAGAGAGGGGAAACAGAAGAGTGAGGGGAAAGAAGAAATGAGGATCAGGGCAGAAGTATACGAAGAGGAAGATGGATGAAGGAACAACAGAATATGGATGAAAGGGAGCAGGGAGTGGATCACTGGGATTTCAGGAGAGACACGAGCAGGCTGTCAGTAACACACAACACGTCACTATCACCTGTGCACAGACACCAAAGCACTACATACTGACATACAGAAAACAAAGTTATATCAGAGAAGCAGAAACACAAACCGCTCAACGACGATTCAGTTCACAAAGTCCCTACAGTGTTTCAGACTGCAGCTGCTGTTGCAAACCCAGTGCACAAAGCAGAACACAGTGGAAAGAACTGGTTTGATGCTGGTCAGCCAGAAGACAGAGGGTGAGAAGGTGGGTGGGAGAGAGGGAAGGAGGTGATGGGGTGAGAAACAGTAACAGGGTGGAGTGTTTGTATTAGCCTTTTATAACACCAAAGCTGGCTACAAAGCAGTCTGAACCAATTCAGTCCCAGGAGACACACACAAACACATGCACACATGTAGACATACACACACACTCTCCCAGATGGCATAATGTCTCTACGTACCCCAGGCTAGGTGCCAACATGCTGATGTCACCACTGAGGTGATCGTTATAGAGTTTCAGCAATGGACCGACTCCAGGCTTTCTCTGTGAACTCTCTAACAGCTTATGCATTCAATTATTCGCTGACAATAGACTGTTTCAGTTCTGCTTTGCATGAAAAAGTATGTGTGCACCTTTGTGTGTATGAATATATATATGTGTATGTGAGCTTGTCCACATGTGCTTGTGTATGTGTGTGCATGTGTGTCCAAGAGACTTTGCAGCCAGCTGTTCTCCACAAAGGCAGAGTGTTCCAGTGCAGCTGGGTCCAAGCACACAGGGGGTGGAGTCAGAGCAAAGAGTTCTAACATAGAAACAGTATGTGTGCACGATTATTAAATGAATATGATAGTATATGCATGTAAGTGTATTGGTGCTTACCTGCTCTGTGCATTTCTTGTATGGCTAAAAGCTTAAAGGAGAGCAAAAGCATAGAGAATTTCAAGCTATAAAACAAATTTGTTTAGAGCTATGAAAGACTACAGGGAGCTTAGAGTCTGCCAAGTAGTGATCACTACAACAATTTATAGGTGCACTAAAGCTTGATTACTCCCACACCTCTGTGCACACTCAGCTGAATACACTGGCTGTGCATTATCATTTAGTAACACAGAGGGACAAGCAGGAGGTTAGCAAGTGGAATCATTTCAAGGTGTTCTATAGGCAGCAATGGAATTGTGTGAGTGTATGTATTGGTATACATATGACTGTGTGTGGTCTCTCAGCACATACAGAGCATAGATTTATGAAATGTTGTGTACAGGTTCCAGATCCAGACTCATAAATAAGAGTGGGCTGGTGAAAATGGTATACATGGAAGCTGCAGGGTATAGTTTATTATGATGAACAACAGCACAGAACACTAATAACAGCAGTACCTCTTATGTCTTACCTCTAAAAGGACCAGGGGAAAAAACAGGCTGTAGTCAACACAAAATAATGCCACATTCAGGTATAATGAACTGGATTGTAAATCCTGAGATTGGCAGAGCTGAATTTCACAGAATTGTCTATACACATGCATTATTTTATTGTTAATTCTGATGTTCTGGTAAGATCTGCAGCGTATGTTTACATGCATATTAAAACTTACAATAATGACAATCACACTGAAATCAGGATTAATCAACGTTGGTGGACTAAGAGTAATAGACCTTAGATTACGTGACTGTAAATCAGTTTGCACCAGCATGTAAACTCATTGGGGCATAAGCAATCTCCACATGCATTGCTGTTCCTCTAAGCAGACTAAGCAACAACATCTTGGCGAATGATGAATGAATCCTATCTATTTTTGTTTTCATACAGACCCTTGATAACCTTTTTTGTGGTATGTCATTCATTCCTTAATTCAGACAAAAATCCACAACAGTCTTGAAGTGAAGATAACAGTCTGCGCAACTTCTGATGAGACAAAGAGCAAACCCGAGTTTCCACCAAGTGTCTTCTAATTCCAATCAAATGGTGATAAAAACCTTAATAAGAGTAATTGGCAGACTGGACTGTCAGGGGACTATAAGGGGCAATTAATAAATTAGAGAACACACTCCCATACACACCAATACCATGGCTTCATTGGTGAACTTGGCATGGTGAGTGTTCTGCACTGCAGGTTGGCACAGAGCCAGTGATGGTTATACAACTTGATACTGTATTATCAGCTGATTAGCCACTTTTCCTGTAAGCTAGGAGCTCATGCAGAGCAGAGTGCAATCTGGTCTTTCTAAACCTCTGATCAAAGACTGCAGTTATCTGTCTCAATGAAAGCACTCTGGTAATATCCTAAAGTGGAGATTTGAGATCGTTAAACGGTACACGAGGCAGGGAAAAAAAAAAAACCCCAAAAAAACACTGATGTGACATCTTAATCCACTCGGTGTTGGAATTTGTCACATCTTGTTACAGCTTGTTCTTCCTCCAACATATCAAATCGCTGTTTGCAGAGAGGTGTTAGTCTGTGAGATGAGCTTGCCTCTGTCATTTATGTGTTATGGGTATGGGGGCTGGGAGGAATATGTGGCACAAAAGAACTCTTAACATCAATGTGTGTACAAGTGATTGACAGCTCTCAGCATGACATGCACCACACGCTGGAGAGGAAGTGGCAGATGGGGGAAGTAGGACAAGAGGACAGTTGGATATTTAAGCCAGAAGAAAGCAAAACATCAAATTTGGAGTGTTGGTTTGGTTTTGATCACTGCGGTATGTTCAGACTGAGCAGCCAAAACTGTAAATAATTTGGCACAGCCTGGTTCGCTGCCCCCAATAATCTGCCTGCAACTGGTCAACAATGTCCTGTGATTGGTTGCGGTTTTAATATCAGGCTGTGGGCTGCATGATTCCAGTTTCCCCAGTGTGAGTTACAAGCTTCTCCATCTGGGCATGGAAATGAAAGACAAACGGATGGATCCATGTTTAAACATAGTGTGGAGTGTTGTTGGAGAGGGAGGATAGGAAAGGACAAACGGCAGATGAGAAATAGCTGAAGGGACAGAGGGAGGGTGTGGAGGGCGAGAGGTCACAGAGCCACAGCTTCCCAAGCGGAGTGTAGGATCCCTGCTGGGACTTGTATCATTAAGCTCCTTTTCTTCCACAGTGGGGTGGGGGGTGGTGAGTTTATCTCACTCGCACAAGTCCTTCCAAACGCATTCTAAAATTTGCTGTGCAACACACTCTAACACATTCATAAAGCTCTCATTAACTGACTTGACTTTCACAAATAAGTGGACCCAAACTCACCCCCACTGCTTAACGGTTTCAACACCATATTTCAGCGTCTCTCTCACACACACACACACACACACACACACACACACACACACACACAGCAGTGTCGGTAATCCTAGGGCTTCCTCCTTGTCTGCAGCAGGATGAGGAAATCAGGGCTAATTAGCTCAGCCGGCCCAACAAGCACTTAAGCTGCCAGACTCTCCTCCCTGTTGTCTTTCGCCTCTGCTCTCCTGTCTATAATATAAACAAGAGTTAAATCCACAGGATGGGGGGCTGAGATCATCCACATTAATGCAGATAAAACTGAAAATGCATCATTTTACTCAGTTTTAGCCATCTATCCTCACTGAGCTGGTATTTTTATCCACTGAAAATTGATTTCCAAAACCACTCCCAAGTCGATGAGGGGAAATGGAAAAATGAAATAGGATAAACCTTATGAACTGTCATATCACCACAGATTCGAATACATAGTCTTACTTACATCATACTTAAAAAAGAATCTCAGCATTAATTGAGAGCTTGCGATGACTCTTTAGACTGGTAGTTATTAACACCCTCCTAGCACACAGATGGCTCATGTATCATAATTTATATGCATCCATGTATTTTCTCTCTTCTATCTTCTCTCCTTCCTCCTCCTCCCCTGTCCACTTATTATAAAATGCCCCCTAAGGCAACCAGCCTCACCTTTCATTTCTTCCTCCTGCCAACATTCACAAGCAGCATATCACTTGGTTCTGAAACCAGGAAATGCAAAGTAGCCATTTCTGAAATATAACCCCATTGTTTGTGTCACACAGCCCTTTCTGTCTCTCGTTGTCATCCAGAATAAAAAAAAAAGACACAGTCGTACATGAATGCACCTGCACACTCCCCTCATGCTTGCAGAGAAAAACTCTCCCACTCCATCGCCCTTGCAGACTTGTCATCCTCAGCATTTCTATCCATCTCAGTGAATATGTGTACAGAGAATGGAAGACAGATGAAATGAATAACTGGCAGCAAATCATGACAACTTTAAGCCATTCGTCACATAAAAATTCCAAATGTCTGAATTGATTACAGCATCTCAATGTGAAGATTTGCTTGCTTTTCTCTACTTTATACAGACGGATTAATCAAAAATTAAATTATTAGTAGTCACAATAATGAGGCTCTAGATCAATCTTCTAAATAAGTCCATATTTTGACAAAGGCTTTTGCTTTTCTGCTTATATTCTCTGTTTACACACTATGAAATGTAGCACAGACAATCCTTTTTCTTTACACCATCAAAGTTTCCTTCTAGTATTCAATCTCAAACCTGCTCTGACTGTCACGCTGCTACGGCACAGTACCCTTCATGCAATTTACAGCTTTGCATGACAGTAGTTTCATACAGAAGAAGGTTTCTACAATACATTGCTAAAATACTCTTCAGTGCAACTGCAGTTGGAATACTGAATGTCTTGATTCAGTCTTATTACAACCAAGACCTTAATGTAGTTCCTGTAAGTGTGGAAACGTTTCTTTCTGCTTTCTGCATGCTCTTTCCAAGCACCATTTCCAGTCAAGTGTTCTGTAGTTGAAGCTGCTCTCTATTATTTAACACTGTTCCCACTGTTGCCTTATTTAGACCGTATGGTCACATATGTATATATAAACCACACGTGCTTCCCCCATGTGAGTTTGTATGTGATCTTCTGAGATTGTCTGTGGCCTTGAGTTTGTCTTTCGAAAAGGTACATGAGAGACAAATAGGGACAAATGCACAATGACAAGCAGCAGATATTCTGCTGTCTCTCTGTGTGTGTGTGTGTGTGTGTGTGTGTGTGTGTGTGTGTGTGTGTGTGCGTGTGTGTGTGTCCTTGGGGCACTATCAACCAGCAAGCTAAAGTGAATGCAGTTCATTAGAATATTCATGAGGCTTCAGGACTTTTGTACTGAGTTAAAGCAAAGCTGGACATCATTGAACTGACTCTGGACCTTCAACCCTCTGGGTAAAATGGGCAAGAAAGGGATAAATTGGGTGGGGTGGATTCTAATTTATACTTATTCTAACCTCTTATCCTGCTGTTAAGCTCTTTGACATAATAAAATCTGGGTAGTGTTGACACAGAAAAACACTGGGATCTGAAATGTAAGATGGGACATTACTTTTTGTGAAGGACAGTTTTACAGTTCTGCGGTATGCCATTAATTAAGAGCTGAGCTTTGAAAATGTTGACTATCACAGGGCAGTAAAAACAGTGGGTGTATTAATTTCACAGACTTGATAAATGACGGTCATATTAATGTCACGGGGAACACACGTAAAGTGAGATCCACGCACAGTCTCTGAATGTGTCACTTCGGCTCCCCTCGCTTGCCACTTTATAGCACTTAGAGCCAGCTCTGGTTACTAATGCTCCATACTAGACTGGGAGTGTGTGTGTGTATGTGTGCATATGTATGTGTGTGTACATGCATATGTGTCAGGTCACAAAGAGAGGGAGTAAATGACGGGGGAAGGCAGATAAGAGGAACTGAGACTGAAAAGCTAAAAGAACAAGAGACGAAAGAATGTAGTGTGTGTGTGTGTGTGTATACAGGTTCAGATTCTACATTACATTTAAATATTCATACACAAACTAAATCAAAACTTTCTAAATACTCATTTACTTGACAAATTAT
The DNA here is from genome assembly GCA_014773175.1 of Lucifuga dentata. Lineage (NCBI taxonomy): Eukaryota > Metazoa > Chordata > Actinopteri > Ophidiiformes > Bythitidae > Lucifuga > Lucifuga dentata. The sequence goes on from VXCM01000872.1 coordinate 48,746, forward strand.
CTACATACCAGTATTGCATACACTGGACTAATTCAATATTCATTGCAAGCCAACATGCTTGTTTGGTTGCTTGTTCTTGTCCATGTTATGAAAATTTGCCAGCATGCCATCACAACACAATGTTGTCAATATCATATGACAATTCTGTCATATAAAAAAAAACTGTACCCATATTACTGTTAGTCAAGTCAAGTCAAGTTTATTTGTACAGCCCAATTCCTCAAAGGGCTTTACAGACCCACACATTAACGGTTCCCGACCCAGCCCAAGCTCTCTAAGAAGATGAGGAAAAACTGCCAAAAAAAACTTAACATATAAGGAAAGAAAACGGAAGAAACCTCGGGAGAAGCAATTCAAAAAGAGACTCCCTCTCCTTGAATGGCCGGGTGTGCAATAGGAGCCATAAGTGGGGAAGTAAACAAATTACAAAGAAATAAAAACGTAAAAAACAATGAAACATTAAAACATAACTATAGAACAATGAATAAGAAGAAAACTATATAAATGTAAAACCATGTAAATATAAGGAACAGAATAAAATTGCACATGCAAAGAGAGAGAGAGAGAGAGAGAGAGAGAGAGAGAGAGAGCGCATAACCATGCATATAAACATAAGAGCAAGTAAAGAACGGTGCAACTGGATAATTAACATTTCACTCACCACCATAAAACTGCTGGACTGAGTAATAGGAAACACCGTTTCCACACCGCTTCCTGTCTCAACTCAAGCTCTTCTGGAGTTACACGAGTCTGTGAAATCTATTCTTCCTAAGTAGAGGGGAGATATACGATTGATTAAAAAATCATCTATCTGCTTTCTATCTACCCTGGCTTACCCTAAATGTGGCCGGCTTGTAAGGCAGCACTATGAAAGCCGTGCAGCTTGTTCTGTAACTGTTCACCACATGATATGGCACTGCCTATTTACATAAATAGATAATATGTGCAACCTACATAGTTAGGGTAATATAATGCTTTCACTAGGATTAGATAATATTATATCTGACTGATAATGGCATTTTATTAAATATGAGATATGGTGCGGTCATCTAATCTGCAGACAATATATGATGGCTCCTTTGTGACTACAATGGCAGCAAAACCTGCTGCCATGAAATTTTATTTGATTTTCTGATTCGATGATGAAATTTGAGAGGTTTTTTTGTCCTTTTTAAATTGAAAGAAGATTCATTCAACATATTGGCTAATGAGCAAGTCGGTCTTAAAATATCAGCACTGGCGGATTTGCGTCAAGTTTTCCATTGTGGAACAAATACCAGCTCTAAATATGACATCAGAACAGAGGTCAGACATGTAATAGCTTCTCCGCATGCTAGTATTTATGTAGAGCCTAAACTTGCACACATACACACATGCACAGATTTATAAACACAGAGTAAACATGTCTCATTGTAATAGCAGAAGACGACTTGGGTGTCAGGTGGTAAGCAGGCCTGATCTACATTCTCTTACTAAGTAAATCCAAGTGCACGTGAACACACACATACGCACACTTCAGTGTCTGAAATATCTAACTTTACACAAACTGTTTGTATTGTACTGTTTACTGTTTGTATTACAAAGTGTAATACAAACAGCATGATGTGTGCAGAGACTGATGTGTACTCATGTGTACAGCTGAATTTTTTATATTATTAATATTATTGATTCTATACAGCCATGCCAGCATTTCATCAGAGTGCCATGGGAGCAGGATAAAGGATACATGGCGGGACTATCCATTAAATTAGATCACCACTGATCTAGTATCTGTGTATTAATGTGTGTGTGTGTGTGTATGTGTGTGTGCATACGTGTGTGTCTCACATTCTGGCTCCACTTCTATCAGAAACGCAAGAGCAATTCCACTAAACAAACGTAATCTAATCCTGGTTGGGGAGGGCAGATGCAGCATAAAATGAAGGAAAACTACACACACACACACACAAACAGGTATTAGACAGCTTGTCAAACATCTCAGTGTAAACAACTGACAGTTTAGCATCTGCTTCGTCAATTACACATAACAGATAGACACGACTGGCTCTGATTCAGAGCTGCTGCAAACAGCTCTGTATTCTCTATTAGCTGCTTGTCTGTGGGACGGGGCGCTTTTCTCCATGACCATCAATCCATGCAATCTTCCTCAGCATCGTCACGATGTCGTTCCTATTTAATCGTCAGTCTGTCTGTCTATCTGCCTGTCTTCCATCTGTCGATCCTTCCTGTCTTGGTCCACTGAATCAGCATCACCAAGGCAGGCCATCACTCTGCTCCACTACAAATCTACATGCTGCCTTATGCATGTTTCTATTAAGACACACATCCCCTGACTTCTGACTCTCTCTCTTGTCTTTCCATGTTTAGGTGCTCAGCTCAGGAAAAAAAAAAAACAAAAAAAACATATCGGCTCCCCAAACACAATCATATAGCAAGAAACCAAATTGTGAGAGTTAAGGATAAAAGCTAGCAAGATAGACAACATGAGAGAGAAAGAAATGCACAGAGTGAGTGAGTGTGTGAGAGAGAGCGAGAGAGAGAGAGAGAGTATGAATAAATCTGAGTTAAAAGATCTATAATTGGGTGGGCAGAGAGGCAATATTGTTGTGCAGAGGGGGTATAAGTGGCTCATTTTTCACACTATTCCTTGGACAATACGCTCAATGAGAGAGACACACACACACACACACACACACACACACACACGTGCCAAAAAGAGCCAAGTTCACCCCCCATTGCCACTGACATGCCACACAGTAGAGTAATGGGTTGCAGATCCCTCTGTATTTCCCAGGCTAAGTTAATCCACCTATCATAGTACCAGCAGCCGCCCTGTGGGATGCAACGGACAATCAGCAGATAAAACAGAATGCATCCTGAAGCCTGACCTCCACTGCAGACACACAGCACCGAGCAGAGAGAGAGAGAGAGAGAGAGAGAGAGAAAGAGTGGAGTACACACAACCTGACTATAGAGATGAATGATGGCTGTGAAGTGAAAAGGAGGAGGAGGGATGGACAGATACACACCAAGGAGACACTTGAGATATCTGTCTTGATAGAGAGCAAGACAAAGATCGAGATGGAAAGCTGGATGGACAGACAGAGACTGCAGGCAGCTTCTCTGCAGTAAGTGGATATTGATTGTAAGACAAGGGCAAAGGATTCTCCAATCAGTGAGGAGACGCAGGATGCTGACTTTTTCCTCCCCTGCTCAATTACAAAATGCAATGGAAAGCAGCAGTGGAACTACATTTAACAATAAAAAGGACTAGTTTGACTGCAGCACACAGTGAACAGGACCAATATCATGACATTGTGCAAAGAATGGCAGTAGTATCATTGCACAATATAATGAAAGGGATCAGGATTATATTTATAGTTGCTGCTTTAGCCTGTGAGGAGATTTGGTACATTGGTGACCTTTTCAAAACTAATAATGACAGACTGTAAGAGTGGTGGGGATGGAATGAACACTCACACTCTGAAGTCTCCATGCATTACACACACACACACACACACACACACACACACACACACACACACACACACCCTGACCATGCACAAGCTGTATTCCAGGGATGTAAAGCTCGCATCTGTCATGCTTGCTACATCTGCAACTGATGCTGATGCAGATGACCTTTAAAAACAACATGAAGCTAAAATGCTAAACTCCAGCTCTCTCTCTCTCACACACCAGGAAGCTGCCGCTAGGTATAATAAAGGCTATCAAGAGAAAGATATGCAGCCAGTTCGGTGCATGGGTAGAGTTTCAATGGCAATAGAAAAGTTGATTATAGGAAGTGGTCAGTGCTACTAGTCTGTCAGTCATGTGGAGACAAACTAAGAAACCAGAATGACTCCCTGCCACACACAATCAGCCTCTCTGGCCACTGCTCCTAAATGAAAAGCATGGTAAAGAAAGCATGTTTGGCAGCTGCCCTTTCCTTTCTGCACTTTTCTGTGAACTGTTATAGAAATATGAATGTGTTTTGCATGTTTCTCTGCTGCATTATGTGACATTGGGCCGGAATCTACAGAGCTGTACAACCTCCACAGCATCTGTGGACACCGTGGCATTTCATTATTTCATCTCTGTGAAAAGAAATCAGCAGAAAAGAAAAATATTCTGTCATGTAAAGGTCCTTTCTTCTCTGACTGATGTGACACTATTTATACGCTGCCAACTTGAGCCGTTCAGTAAAGACTTCATCACAGGAAAGAGGAAAAAGTTGATGACTGGGAGATGTAAGTCATTACGGCATTCATATCCCTCATCTTTCCAACTCTGAAGCACAGGCTGGTATGTCATAGTTGTCACACAATATGATATTAAAAATTAATATCGTCACAATGTCTCTTTTTACTTATTTGACACAAAACATACAGACAGAACATTATTTAAGATAAACAAATGCTTTAATAAGACTGTTTTGCTTTTTTTTTTTTTTTAAAGAAATAGAGGGACAAGTAAGGACATGGAAACATCTTAGAAATATCCTATGTAAGGTCTGTCCCCTGCTGTGAAAAGACACACCTGCTAGTCAGAAAGTTGGCAGGGTTTGATGTGAACAACATAGCCAAACTCCCTATAAAATTATATGAATTATTCTTTATCAGTAAATGATTTAAAGCTTAAGCGCAAGTCGGATGAAAACTCATTGATCCTTAGGTGTTTCTCTTTAATTCGGCATACATGTTACAACCAAATCAGACAGCTTGTTACGATAAATTAATGTTTTATATGTGGATCGTCGATTATTCCCAGTCTTCATTACTTAAACGTAGTGGGAAGAAAAAGCAGCATCAACCGTTTCTAAAAGTTGAAATTTTGACTAAATCCTGCTTGATGGATCAATAACGAGCCATATTCACCAAATAACCTTGTTAACTTATAAGCGGTTCTGACTGTTTTCTACCAGGATTGCAAATTTGACAAGCGAGGTATCTTTAAAACGCTACAATTTTTCAGTGTAGTCTGGTGTCTCATTCAAAACGAGAGCACGTTATGGGTTGACTGTCAACAGTGGACTGTTATACTGTCCCAGTGGGATCTCTGCATTAATTCACTGTAGAAGCATCAAGGCATCGAAATATTACAAAATGTTCTGTGAAATTCTTAACTATTTCTCTATAACTGGCGATAATAAAGGTGTGAAAAAAAAAATCTTACCCTTTGATTCTTTGAGTTGTTCATCCTAATCAAAGAGCAGCTCTCCGCTTTCCAGCTCTCCAAAACTGGCAGACAGGCGCTTTACGCAACAGCAAAATCCACACACGTGTGCAAAATCCACACACACCCCAGTGAAATACCTTAACTCAGATTTTCCCGTGGAAGCAGATCCATTTATAGACAAATGAACACCCACAGAGAATCCAAAAATAGCTGCCGACCTTAGAAGTTTTTAGGAATTTCCGCGCAGTAAACACAAACGCCGCGTCCGGCAATTTGGGAACGAGAGCGATCATGTGTTTGAGTCCATCTCTATGTTGTCACCGTCATCATTACCGTCGTTCCAATAGCTACAGAGCTCCAGTGCGGACTCACTCACACACATTCACACACACCACCACCACCACAGAGGCGGATAAAAATTGACCGATGGATGGACCAACCGGGAGCTGTTACTGAGGAGGCGGGGATGTGCGCGTAATCTCCATGCAGTTTTGCGCAATCATAGGAGAGTAAATTATCAGGACTCAGAGAGGTGTTGGGGACCTCCAGGAGTCCTCCAGGGGGCATCCCAGATATAGTTTGAATATCATTCATAAGACATTAGCAAAGTGACATAATAAACTCGTGGTTCTCTGCTTAGAGGTTTGTGTCTCACTGCTGTCATCCAACTGTCGCATAGACAGTTAGTCATAAGTAACCACAAAACTGTGTCAGATGGGGTCCTTTACTAAACAAACTTACAAAAGGTCAGTGCATTTTGGGGAGAAGTTGAGAGAGATCTGGAGCTCCTTGTCAGTCTATAGTTTGAAGTACAGGGTTGCAAGTGTGTCTGTAAAATCTGTTGCTGCCTACACCGCCCACAGTGGAAAAAAACATATTTCTTTTTTTAAAATGTGACTCAGATTTTTAACAAGGCAATGGTAAATATGCTGTTTGTGTTGCTGAGCAGCAGGCATTACAGAAATCTTTCTTTCACTCTTTTTCCACATTCCTGCTTGTTTTCACGATTCAACTGAAGCTGAAATGTCTTTAAAATGCTCTGTCTCTGCATTGGTAAATATGTACATTAAAAACATGACAGGTCTTTACTTTAAAATCTACTTTAAACTCGAATAATAAATGCAGGACACAAGACATAATAATAAACATATGCAACATACAGTTGACCAGCAGCAGATGCAAATCATTCAGCTATGACAGATGAGAAATCTGCTTATAGTTCTCTATTGAAATATACATTTAAGTTACTATAATTCTGTAACATCAAAAGAAGGTCACTACGCTATCGAAGTCCCTCTAGTAATGTTTATTATGGTGATTTGTTGGCAAGATTAACAATCACAGCTGCATTATCACAACTCAAATCTAGTGAAAATACATCACACAACAATGTCCCAAGATCAATACACTGTTCTGAAATATTATTTGCCAGAAGTCCACAGTTGGTACATATGCATGTAATTCAACTGACATACCAACTTATCATTGCAGGGAAAAATTAAAATCTTCATTCATCTCCCTGTGCTCTTTCCTTTCCGTGCCTGCTCGCTTATTGCCTGACCCATATGGGCGCTCTGGGAAGTTGTTGTGCAGTGGAGCGCATCGCCTTGTCGACTGGTGATGTATGAGAGCGATTTTTAGGAAGGTGGAACCGGAAAACCCAGATGAGTCCTACTAGAATTAAGTGTGGGAATACACAAAGGTTAAAAGTGAATCAGCTGACTGTGGGATTCAGTAAATGTGCGCGGCAAACTAACTGACAAACTAATAAGAGACTGCCCAGGAAATATTCTGCACACGGAGAGCTTCAAATGATCAATATTCCTATTTTTGTTTTTAACACTTTCCGAAATGTCAGTACATCAGACTCTGAAAAACATTGCATGTTTTGTTGTTTTTTGTTTGTGGGTGAGTTGAGAAGTGGACTGAGATATACTGTTCAGATGCAGCAGATGACATGTAGGAGGATCAGGATGGAGGAGGAGAGAGTCAGCCTGTGGGCAGGCTTGGCTAATAGCAACATAACAACAAAGTCCATCCCAATGGTGCAATAATACATCTGTGCATCTGGCTGTAAATACAGCTCTCTTTACCTCTAGCAAAGAGCAAAGGAGGAGGAGAGTTTTCCCATCATGCCTTGTTGTGGCATTCGTGGAAGAGCGGAGGACACTCCCACACAAGCCAGGGGTAAAACCATCAAAGACAATAATGTTTCTCTTCAAATCTCTCCATCTCCTACACCCTCTTCATCACTTTATATCTGAGTGTATCTGTGCAACAAAAACAAGATGAGTCTTGATAATTCTCGACTTAGAGCCGTAAATATCTTTCAGTTAATCAGATTAAGGTTTCATCAACAAGTAGGTGTGCCTGACAAGCAGCCAGGAAAGTCCTGTCAGAGACTCATTTACACTCAGTCCTACTACAGTTCACTGGAGGATAAAGGAAACTACACATGGAAGTGGCAACACAACACAAGCATGCACACCAACAGACGTTGACCACATTCACCACCAGTAAGGCAAGTATTGACCAAATGGCAAGTACTGACCAAACCTTCTGAGAAGACCAACCTAAAATGTCCTGAGAGGCATCTAAAACCCTCCTTCAAAATTTCAAATAAACTGTATTTTCATGATCACCATATTAAACCATCGGTTTAATACCACCAGTTTTAGTTACTTCATGTTGGATCAGTAGCAGCTGACTGAATGATAGCATCATTCCCACTCATTACCCTGCATTCCACAGGACGAAGACATTCCTCCAGTCAGACTAACCTCCTCAGCTTTCTCAGCATTTCCTATGGAGTTGCAATAAAACGAGCACTTTTCCTACACAAAGTGTATTTCTCTCTTCCTATCTCTGCTGCTACTGTGTATCCTGCAGCTCTCTTCCTTCCTAGATATATACACCGTTTTGCAGATATGTTTCTCATCATTGAACACTTGTCTTTAACATTTCAGATACATGTTTAACTTTTCTTCAGCCAGTTAACTTGACTAAGAATGTTATTCAATTATAAGCATACCAAGATTTACACATAGGATTTGCTCAGTGATAGTAGAGTCACATTTGCTTCTGGGCGGCTCCAGTAGTGCAGAGTTGAGGGTCAATGCATTTGTTAACACTAGTTGTTGAGGGACAGGCCTGTTTTTCTCTTTCACATATGTCAAGCCCTGTATTTTAAGAAAAGATCTCTGGGTATTTTCACATGGCAAACCTAAAGAAAACTGGAACATATGGATAAGCTGAAACTGACTTATTGTAAAATGCAGAGACTAATACTGAAAAATGAGTGAGCAACTTCATCAAGCTGCATCGATACCTTTTTACCTCCCTTATTTTGCAGTTATGGTGTTTCTCTCTGATCTGTTATAGATGTACGATACTGACAATATTTCAATAATCATCAATGACTAATAAAATGTTGCTCTGTTAGAGTTTAAAAAAATGCTCTCAGTGTGATTTTTAATTCAATGGACATAAGTCAGGCTGAATTGTAGAACATAAAAAGCAGTGATCTATTTTACACAATCACCAATTTAAAAAAAATAATCCTTTTATGTATTGTTTTATCAATTGTGCAGCCATACTCTGAGAATCATTATTTTCATGGTTCTTTCTTCTTCTTCTCCTGTTCTTATTTTTCATTATTCATATTATAAAAGCCTCATTGTTTTTGCTTGTGACATCATGGATGCAGAAAACAACTCACTCACATTCTTAACTGATTTACTCACTCTGTTTTCCAGTTCAAGATGGTTAGCCTCTCCGCCCCCTGATGGCCATCAGGAGTCATGGCGCTGTCTGCAGGCAGTGAAACAGGATCGCCTCCTCTCTGCACTGCTGAACTGTGCTCAGTTTTTATGAACCTGTGTTGTTAATGTTATTGTTATCTGTGTTATGGTTTTGTCTTAACGTAAGGCCCAAGAGACGTGTGGAGACTTGCTTCCCACTCCATGGCAGGCAGCCTGAAGTGCTGCAGAACAGGACAAGGACCTGACTGTTACCTTAACATCATAGCTCTGGATGACAGGGCAAGACACACTGACTATTCATCAAACATCCTGTCGCTCAAAGCATATGGATAGATTATGGTTCTACTGAGCATTAGAAATGCATTTTACATATAGATCTCGAATGCCTGGATTATAAAACAGATTATCGATTATCTGTCGATTATCCCATCGAAGGCAATCATAAAACTAGCCAACAATCATCTGCACTGTAAAAGCAGCAGCAGCATCAAAAGTTGCAACATGAAATGTAATAAATGGCATCACCAGTTGCTTATAGCTACAAAATCTCATATCTTATTACTGTATATATGTTAAAACAACAAGAGGTCATGTTTAAAGGCTATATTTAGAGTGAACAGTCACTGACAATCTTGATGGATTTTTATAGTGACAGATGATTCTCAAACAGCTGTGGGTGTCAAATGTGAGGACAGTGCTTGTGTGTGTGTGTGTGTGTGTGTGTGTGTGTGTGTGTGTGTGTGTGTGTGTGTGCGTGTGTGTCTTTATGTAGACCTAAAATAGAGCCTCAATAAACTTACATGCATAGTTACATAACAACCAGCAGTACTTCTGTGTCCACTGACATACTGACCACTGATACAGTGTCTGAGAGCTGCTTGGTAGAGAAGGTGGTAACAGGGATCTTCAGGCTGGTTAGCTTAACTGTCTCAGAACAATCAATTTGAGCATGCTTCTCCTCAGGACCAATACAAATCCATGTCTAGTTACTTGGTCTGATCCAGTGAGGGTAAGCTGGTTTAACCTTTACATCCCCAAGTGATGACAAGATTAGAAACATACGTAGTAACATATGGATGACCTTCATCCCTGGAAAGTGGGAATCAGCCTGAGAAGGCTCTCCAAGCCTCTCTAAGAGGCTTGGAGGGANGTGTGTGTGTGTGTGTGTGTGTGTGTGTGTGTGTGTGAGACAGCGGAAAGAAGAAAGGACTATCTACTACCACAACCTATGAGCACAACAGCCCTTGTAAATATCGTCCCCCCCACCCCCACCCCCATGCCTCTCCTGATGTGACCCTAACCCTTTGACCCCAACTCCCAAACATGACATCACCCAACTGGAGAGTTTGTTCCACTGATCTCATCCTGGTGAGACAGAGAGCTGGGGGGTTGTTTGGGGATGGAACAGCTCAGCCATGCCTCTCAACACCTTGTACCACAACAAGAGGCCCCTTTCAACAGCCGTGGCCCTCAGCTCCATCCTGGTCCTAAGCCACAGCTCCCACTGACGCACCTCCACAGCCTGGAATTCCCCCTTCCAGAGCTGGCCTTTGGCAATTAGGCTTTCATAACAACATAACAACATCCATCTTCTCAAGGCGAGACAAAACTCAAACTAGTCATAGCTTCCTGTACAGTCTGAGATGATGCAACGACAACAAAGATAAGACAACAAACAATTCTATAGTGAAGATGAAAAATTAAGAGTCAGAGGCCATCTGTTCATCTGAGTGTTATTTTCACACTCTAAATTTTGCATATTTCAAATTTTATCAACATGCAAACAATCAAATTATTATTACTCGTGTGATGTAACTGCTTCTGTTACAGAGGCTGGATGGATGGAAGCAACAACAACAAGCTCACCATATTAAATATTAAAGAGATCCTTATTTTTCCTTGATTAATGCTGAATGGAGCCTCATCTGGTCACAAGGCGGGTCTCCAAATGCTGACAGAGTTAGTCCACCTGCCAAACACACACAGCCACCATTGACACACACATGCACACAGCAAATCACTGGCAGTGATTAATTTAGGCACTTCGATATCCTGCTGACACACACCATGCACATACACACACAGTCCCTAAAGATACAACCATTAGAGTCACAGATGCTGGTGATGCTACTGATACTATCCTCTTCAGGTCAATGTGTGCTATTCCTGATTAGAGAGTTATGATAAAGATAGAAATTAAACATCAGAAAAAGACAAACATAGAGAGATCTTATACATGCACAGAACTACTGTGCATATACCTCATCAAAGACACACAAATCAACCATAAAGTCGCTTAATTCGCCATGAACTTGAATAAGTTCATGCAATTGTGCAAATTTAATGCCACAAATTGGTAAGAACACAATTAGACCACACAAATATGGGCCTAAACTGCATCCACGTGAACAAAGACAAAACATTAATAGATGCCATTAAACACGTAAAACACTCTTTTTTACTGTGTGCTTACATTTCCAAAGAAAGCTTTTTCAGCTTGCACTGCCAGATGCAGCTCCAGAATATGTTCTGATGTTTTTAATTACATGTCTTACAAAGGAATACAACATTTTACTATCTTCACTTGTGGGCTTATCGGCGCTACAGCTTAAACAGGCTTTCTATTCAAGTTGTGCTGAGTTTAATAATGCTTGTGGTTCCAATTCAAATAGTTGAAGTGGTTCCAATTTTCTGTGCGGCTACAAACAACCTTAAACTGCTAAAAATAAATTGACTTTGTGCAAGTGCAGGTGAAAGCAGACAGAGTGGAGAGCTAGGAGTGAAGGTTTAGATAAGAAAGTGTGGAAATCAGGGCCAAAGGTGAGGAAAGTTGAGATGGAATCACAGAGCCAGGAGAACAGTGGAGTGAAAATATCAAATAGTTTCAGGCGGAGATAAAAACGAGGGATGTGAGTGACAAAAAGAAGAGACTGGGAAGGTTCACGGAGTCAGTCTGTGTTCCAAGAATTTGGGTTTGGTATGTTCTCCTTAGCCTGTCTACTGTTTTTCAAAGGAAACTGGCTCAGGCCGCAGCATCTAACCGGTTTCTGCTGACACAGAGTGCCTATTCAGACCTGCACTGCTCCTCCTGTAACCACTGCATGGGTGATGGCTGGGGTGGGGTCAGAGGTGGAGGGAACATAGCCAGCAAAAATCCAGGGGGTGTAGAGGATTAATCGGGGCTGTGCAAGGAGGTGAAGTGGGGAGCCAAAGTGTTTGGAGCCTAAGACTGGCGGTGAGACAGGAAGCCACTAGGATTAGGTTTAGGAGCTGGATGTGCAGCTCCAAGAGGAGAGGAAGGCTTGGTAGGGAGTGATGGGTGTGTTTGACGTGATACAAAGCTCCCTTTCTCCACTACCTCACACACATCATGCCCACTTTTGGCGTACGGCACTGGAAGAACTGGAACCTACTGTAGCTATCCATGTTTTAGATGCCAAAGACACACACACACACACACACACACACACACACACACAGGGCACAACATTTATAAGTAAATAAGCCTGGTTATTTCATATTTGGCAGAATAGTGACACTGTGTAAGCATTTTAATGCAGATCAAAAGATGCAAAAAATTGAAATTAAAAATACAACATTAAACGTGATAAAACCAATGTGCATAATTATATCAAAATACTCCTGCTGAACATGTTGATTATAGCTCACAGTATTGACTGACCACTCTTTACAAATATTTACCCACACACTCTCACCGGCACACAAAAATGCAGACACACACACACACACACACACACACACACACACACAAACTCAGCAGGGAGCAGGTCGATGAAGTGGTCTGTTGTGGAGGAATGTGTTTTGGCTCATGCAAGACTGTGTATCTGGTATCACATGAGACCGATCGCTGTTAGCTTTAGTATACCTTCCACTGAAGTAAGCAGGTCTGGTGTAACTTAGGCTATCTAAACAACCTCACAGCTGAACCAACACACACAGACACACACACATTTGGTCACACTTACAGATGTGCACACAGAGACACACAATTCAACTGCTGGCTGCTTCTTTATACAGGCGTATGATAACTGCAATCCCAACAGGACTGATTTGATGAGAGTAAACAGATTACAGATGGGATGAGATACAGCTGCACTGTTTTACTTTCTAGACAAACATTAACCTTTGCTCTCATGACAAATTCATCATCAGGGTCAAGATTCATCAATCCAGCCAGAGCGCACGAGAAGATACCACTTTACTGTCTCAGTGCAGGCAGGGATTAACTGTGATGACTTGGACAACTTGGACTCTCCAAGGTCCTCCCTACATCTTGAAAGTATGAGGTCTGGAGGACTTAAAGGTCTGCAATTGAGAACCATCTGTTACAAGACTGATATTTAGAAGGCAAATGTCTTGCAGTTACACTTCTGACAGAAGACAGAGTAGCAGAGATTGCATTTCATACAATCAAAAGTAAGCTTTCTTCTGTTTTTGAAGAAAAACGGGCTAGAGGTATTCTGTTAAAATCAAAATTGCAGACGTATCCAAATTAAGCAAAAATATGGACATATTTTTGCTTAATTTGGATATAAATCCGCAATTTTGGTCCTGAAATGTATCATGCCTATCAAGAAGCCAAAGATCTTTAGTTGCCCAGATGTGAACAGGCATCCTTCCTCTGAATGTGGAAATTGATAGATTTAAAAATATCCAGAAGGAAAGCAGACTGTGTGATTTGTGTAGGTTGGGAGAGGTTGAGGATAAGATGCACTTTCTTTTGTATTGCACTTATTATGATGATTTGAGAGGATTAATGTTTGATGAAATGTTTGACTGAGACTGGGAGAGATTTTGGTGGACTGCAGAAAATTGGAATGGCTGTTTGGTTTGGGGGTTTTTAAGTTAGATAATTTTGTTTCCAAAGCCTGGAAGAAAAACCAAGATGGTTTATTTCATTAATATGTTTAATGACTACAATGTACAGTACAAGCAATTCTTATTTGATCTTTTTTTTATTTTTTGATGAAATATAATATCACTGTATCTGTATAAATTGTATTATATCCAGTATGTATGTAAATAGTGTCTTGTAAGCCCATGTGGGCGGGTCATATAAATATGCATGACACTAAAATAAAAAATTCATTCATTCATCTACTGTAGCTCAACAGAAGATGCTTCTCATATGAAAAGGTGATGGGGGGAGGGCTTGGTCAGTGATCTGAGACCAGCTGGACGACTACCAGCCGCTGGACACTGAAGACCTGCAGGACCAAGAATCTGCAGAACTATCCGTGGCATGACCACAGCTAAGTTTAGGGTTTGGGAGCATGTGAGAGGTCAAACATGAGTCCCGGGTGAGGCAACGAGAAACTCCCACCTGACCCCCACGTGAGCTCGTAGTCAACCAGGATCAGAGGTTAAGCTACCATGATTACGATATAGGGTCAATGTGTCAATGTCTCTTTGCTTAAGAGTTTCAATAGAACACGTCGATACATATTACAATGAAAAGATGTTGTTTATCAGTCTCATTATTAGTCAGCCCAGATTTGAGCTTCAGGACTTGCTGGTTCACCATAGTGGCTCCATAACAAGTTTTCATTTGGATACACTTCCCAGTTTGTTATACACATACAGTACGATAAACTACAGGTGAAACATGCAAATGTGAATGATCAATTCCAGTACAAACTCTGGCTCAAACCAAAAAATGAATCAGAAATCTCTTTAATCTTTCATCAGGCAACACTGGTATGACCAGAGGCAACCAGAGCTGCAGCAGCTTAATGCTCTTGGCTTCACCCCTTCTGAGAAAAGCGGGGCTAGTCTGACACTGTGAGATCCACAAACACACACACACACACACACACACACATGCACAGAGATACACAGAGTTACAANATCCACAAACACACACACACACACACACACACACATGCACAGAGATACACAGAGTTACAAGCTGCCACAAACATTGACTTACTAAATGAACGAAATGCTCCAAGACAAATCTTGCTTTCATAACTTGAGCAAAAATGAATAATTTCAGAAACATTTGCAGACAAATGTCCACACAAAGCCATGGTCTATGTATTCTAGACCAGTCTCTGCAGAACACACAGGCCAGTCTGCAGGCTATAATTAGACCAAGGAGAAAGTGTCCATCTACGGCCTCTGGGCTGTCAAAGAGGAAAAGATCAGGGGACAGAACAAGAGAAGGTGAAGGTGATTGCATAATATGACAGGAGAGGTGAAAAGTAAATGGGGAGGAATTGAAAAAAAAGGGGAAAAAAGAGCTGTGTGCTTCCAGATCAGAGGTGACAGGAAATAGTGTATGTGTCTATTAATGGCAGTCAGTTGCATGACATCATGCTGTCACTGCCGGTGGGAAACACTCATTACACAAGGCCATTTCCTGTTTCCCATCAGCCATCTCCTGTTTGCTTGCGATTGGTGGAAATCCCTGATTTCAAGCAAAAGGCTTCACACTTTACATACGAGAGAAGAGGCATTTCGGTGGCTGTCAGTCTCATAAGCCTTGTAAGAACAGAGGGAAAGAGAGGAGGGACAGCAAAAACAACAGCGCACTGCAGCCAAGAATGCAGTCACTCCTATTAGAAATGGACTTGTTAAAACCTGAACAGCAGAACAGATACTTCCTACTGAGCCTGAACTTAACACAATGACTCCTCTATCTCTCCTTCTGACACAGCAATTATATATGCCCCAGGAATGCTGAAACCCTGGTGTTTAAGACATGTGTGATCTGTTAAATTCAGAAAAGACGGTCACTCACAAAGAAACAAGAGCACACAAGCTGCCACTGTAAATGTTCTAAATGTTAGTATGGCTTCCAGGTAGAAGTTACAGGGAGGCTAATAAAGGCAGAATAAAGCAGTTTACACCTCATGATGATCCAGCAACAGGGTGTTTATAGAAGACCCTGGAGCTAATACATCCTTAGTTAAAATTCAACAGAATCCACTCTGCAAACGCTGGCTGAAATTACAGTTACATTGTGGGCTGAGCAGCTCGGCCACATACAAAGAATCCCTGTTTCATAAACCCACCCAAGAAGAGGAGACATGAGGGAAGGGGGGAGTGAAACAGTTTATGAGTTGGATTGATTTTATGACGAGCAGGACCTTGTAACACACCATTCGAAATTCACACTAGTGATTGGAGTATGGACTAGTAAGTGTAGAAGCTGGTTTGAAACCAGAAAGCCGAGGCTAGAGGGGGGAATCAGTAGCTGACCCTGACCTCTGAATTCCCTACGAAGGAGGAAATGTTTTCCCACATGGCTAAATAAAGAATTATCATCTTATATACATTCCCATCCAGAAACGTAAAACTGTGAGCACAAAACAGCTTTTTCCTCACGCACAAAGACCTTCAGACAGAAACACCCCTTATCTACATTCCAACATAATGCCCTAGATTCAATACTCGGACAAAGTGGCATTTTCCAGTCTATGTTGGACTCGTAAACAAGTTTGTTTGTCAAAGGATGTCCTGTGACATGAACTAATACGCTGATTAGTGCACAACTGACTTCTGGGTGAAAAAAAAATCATGTGAGAGTTGGATGGAGACAGTGCTTATAAGAGTTCAGGGCTGTTAACACTTTAGGTAAATCACTTTTACATTGCATCCTTATTCACGTTTGGTGACAGTTTTGATGACAGCTAACAGACCGATTGGGGTCGACAAGTATGTGCGTGTTTTCCTAGTCATATATCTTCTCTTTTGTGACACGAAGGCAAAGACACTGTTTATCACACTTTGTGGCACTTGGCACAGACAGATGAACAAAGAAACAACACAGAAACAACTCACAAATGCCAAACTGCTAGCAGGCACAACATACCTGTGAAATCACCTCTCACACAAACCACCATGTAACCTTTCAGACTAGATTTTGGCTGCCAGCGAGAAAGAAACAGCTTGACTTTTATACCCTTAATACATAAAAGCTGCACCGCAGACAGGCAATATCTTTTCAGATTATGGGGCCAGAAAATAGAAAATATTGGAATTTCCCTTTGTATTCTTGTAAAACTTCCAATGGCCATGTGTCTCCTGTTTCCCTGAACTGTATGAACACTTCAACTATTTTGTCTAGAACCAGATATTAGGGATATTCAGAGATGCAGGAATGAGCATTTTTAATACAACTTTGTCATAAAATTTGTCTGAAGCAGTTGCCATTAATCCTCTTCTTTCTTTCTCTCAGAGCACACACACACACACACACACACACACACACACACACACACATACACACACACTCCCACAGGGGCGTATGGGACCCATGTGTGCAGCTGTGGACTGTGTGCACCCCTGCTGGAAGGGGAAGACAGGCAGAGAGAAAGATAGATGACATGCTGTGTTGTTTTCTGTTTGCTGTCAATGAGAGCTTTGCCATCTGCAAAGACAGAGACCACAGTAGCTAAGCTTGACCTGTTTGTCACACAGAAAGATTCTTCAACAGCCACCCCCCTCCTCCTCCTGTAAACTTTACAACATGCCAAGGCACAGCTGAAAACTTACTCAGCCAAGACATAATGCACTGTACTTAAGGGGGAGACAGGCATGTCTGAAAATAGATTTCAATTAGCTCGCCTGCTTGTTATCAGGGTGCAAGTGAAACAATCAAGATAAAAAGCCAACACACTGATACAGTCATCTACTTATTTCTCCTCACTCTATGATTTATATGCCTCACTGATACAAACCAAAGCCTTGGCATTGTAACAACTGGTGACTTCAGTCACAACAACACAATATTAACTCAAAAAAACAGAATGAAAGGCACAACTGATGACAACTGTAAATGGGAATTACCTGTAAACTGAGAGCAATCTGACGGATGTACATCATGTTGAGGTCCTCCAATATCCAAAGCTTTTCCTCCATGTTTGCAAATTTATCTACTGGCATCCTTTGACGAGGTATCCACAGATTAATTCTTTAAGTTTAAATCAAATATCTGGGTCAAACTGTTACCCTGCAGGCACAGAGGCGAGCCATTTCATTCTGACAGCTAAAAACAACACGCAGTTAGGCTCGTTTGTACTTGTGAAATAGTTTCCACGCGGATATATCGGTGCGCTTTTCCACACAAGTCCAGGTTTCGTGCGTAAAGCAATGCGTAATAGTTCAGGTCCTCATCCAAAACAAGACTCGCTGAGGGAAAGCAGGCAAAGGTGGAGAGTGGATGACAGCATGGGCTGCACTGTAATAACCCTGTTCATAAAAAAATCCCCCAACTGGTCCACGGCGCGTATTCTTCTTCTCTACTTTTCTCCAGTCAACAAAGATCCTCTCAAACACCCACAGTCAACACCCAGCAGCAGCGGGGAAAGAATGGCTCC
This sequence comes from Lucifuga dentata, assembly GCA_014773175.1. Taxonomy (NCBI): domain Eukaryota; kingdom Metazoa; phylum Chordata; class Actinopteri; order Ophidiiformes; family Bythitidae; genus Lucifuga; species Lucifuga dentata. Next base: position 67,026 of record VXCM01000872.1, read on the forward strand.
TTTTAAATGCGGTTCTAGTCTCTGTGTCCTTGTGTCCCGTTTGTGAATGCCGTCTGTCCTCTGTGTGACAAGAGACCTCTCCACAAAAGGGCATCGCCTCTGCGGGACTGATCGACACAAGTAGTCCACTGTGCGCGTCCTGGCGCTCCCCAAGTCTGCGGTAATTTAACCCCTACGACGCGCCTCTGGTGATGGTAATGAACTTTAAAAAAAAAGAAGAAGAAGAAAGGAGGAAAACGAGAGGTTACAGTAGAAGCCTCCACGCCCTTTAACATAAACAAATAGCAAATACCGCACAGCCCACGCATCCACAGCCGGGATGCAGCTTTGTTCTTTTACTGGCTTGATAATAAACGGNCCGCACAGCCCACGCATCCACAGCCGGGATGCAGCTTTGTTCTTTTACTGGCTTGATAATAAACGGGGAAATTATGAGCGTGTCAGCTATGCTCCACGTGATGGGAGGCGAGACGATCTGATGTTATCTGCTGGGTCAATTACAGGGAGAAAATGTTGATTTTAGCGTGGCATTTTCACTTACAACCCATTTCATATTTAAACAGGAGGGAAAAAAAAAGTCAGTGGTGTGATCACTTGTTTACAAGTCTGCGTAAAAGAAAAAGTCTAGCGAATATACATCAGAAGTTTTCTCATACCATTGCAAATTTCTTCATTTAGTCCTAACACTTATTTTGATGCTCTAAATAATAAATTGATTAGACTTTTTCAAATGTTCGCTGAACTGTGAAATTGAGGTCAATAAGTGTTAGTAGGTCAGCATTTGGAAAGTCAAATGCATATTTCATTATTCTTATTACAGGTCCCCAGTGTCATTCAATCATTTCAATCATTTATTGCATAGGCTTTAAAATATTCATGTTAGTATCTCCTAGTAGTTCTTACCAGAGCTTACAAAAATGTTGCCTCTCCAAAAGACGTAATTTTCACATTCAACGTTAGATAAAACCAGATGTTACAAAATATGACAAAGATGTGATGAGGCCAGATGTGGGATTGTTCTCAGCATAGAAATCCACGTCAGGCCAAAGTCTTCCAGTATCCAGCGTGGTTATAAATGTCTTAGTTTCTTCTGTCCTATAGAACGAGAATCCCAAAGTTTATTCCATGTAACTTCCATCCAGATGTTCCGCTTTCTTTCCTCCTGGAGAAGTTGCGTTTCTGCTTTCACTCCTCAAAACACACCCGAAATGTAGGTGCGCAGAGACCCACATGTCCACTCTGTTCTCTCCAACGTTAATCCTGGATCTGGTTCAGCTGTGGGGAGTGTGTGTTCGCCGACTGAAATGTGTGTATTCCTCCTTGTGGCGTGGGAGAGATCAAAATTCGCAAACCACAGGCCGATCCCTCAGTAAACTGGCGTCATTTTGCGCAATTCTTACTGAGGTGCATTAATTAAAGCGCGCGCACACACACACTCACCAAACACCCAAAGTCAGACGGGATTTCAAGACTCAAAATGAGGAAGAAATCCCTCTAATTTTGGAATTTAAAATTTCACTCTACAAGGAGGAAGAAGCTGGGCATCTGACAAGCAGACGTTGAGACCCCCCTCCCATGCACACACACTCACACACAGACCCAAATGGCACTTTGTCACCCAAAAGCATGCCCTCAAACTCTTTCACACGGACAAACACTGAAAACAAAGGAGCTGTAAAAGCTCTTTCACCCCTGAGGACAGCAGCACGGGGTGCCAGGAGCTGCAGGGTCATTTCCCCAAGAAAAGCCTCCACCCTCCAAGTGTAAATTATCTGTCTGAGACACCAGCACACACACAGTAAGAGCAGAGATTTATTGTTCTTTAGGTGGAAGGAGAAATAGTGGAGGTGAGCAGGCACAGGAGGGAGGGAGGGAGGGAGCTGGGTGTTCACAAAAACATTCAGGGACTTGTGTGTGTGTGTGTGTGTGTGTGTGTGTGTCAAGGTGGTGTGCTGCTGAACTGGAAAAGTATAACAAGACCAAACGCACCTTAAACACACCGAGTTGTGTTAACAAAGTGATTGTGTTAACTCTATGACTCTTTTAGCACATTTTAATATGATGAAGCTATTCCAATCTAACAATATATTCTTTTTCAATTCAATTTTTCCACATATAAATGGAAATTGTATATGAAAGCTAACAGCCTTGCAGCTAAAAGAAGACTGGCTGTTTCTGAGCAGCATAAATGTGTCAATGGGGTCAAACTTGTGAGTACAGCCAAATTACAGGCAACATGTTTTGTTTTTTTTTTTCCACATTTTTATTGTTAAAGTTTTTTTTAAAGNTACAGGCAACATGTTTTGTTTTTTTTTTTCCACATTTTTATTGTTAAAGTTTTTTTTAAAGGGAAAAAATAAAACACAAGAAAAGATGAGAACAACATGAATGCTGCTTTATAATTTAAGCTTTTGCATACTGGTTTATTACACCAGCCTCAGTTCCCTGAAGCAGAAAACAGAAGTGACACACTCAGGAAAATCACCGAGCAAAACACAAAGACTGACACCTTATGACAAAAGCCTGGAGGCTGAACAAAAACAGAAAGCAGCTATTATCTTAATGACAGGGCTCGCTGGCAGGCAGGCGACGAGCTCAAACACAGAGCATCAGTGCTACTTGGCCAGGTGAGGAGGTAATATCAGGTATTCAAGATTAGATTAGTGGAAAAGCATAACAGCTGTAGTCCTGAGTGGAATTTTGTCCATTGAGCGATGGTGGATTAGCAGCTTTTGACGAAACACTTGGTGAGGCCAGATGTTGGCAAATCCAATATCACATCAGATGACAGGTCAAGCGATGGAAGATTAAAGGACCATAATAGTGATGTAGCATGTTTCAGCCCAATAAGTACTAAAGCTGTATTTTAGGTTTCCTGTTATTTTGACAAAATGTTATTTTGCAAATCCCCTAATCTTTCAAATTTTAAAATTAGGTGTATCACCTAAAAATTCTTAAAATTCAATGTTTTTGCTTGCAAACACGTATGCCCAAATGTAGAAGGCCCAGTTGTTTTTAATTTCTCAGTAAAAGCCATCTATCTTCTCCTGGGACAAGTCTCTGCCAGGATATTCCCTGGAAGAGACATATATTTTCTTCCATGTATTGGACCCATTAAATAAAGCTACTTTGACAAAAAAAAAAAAAAAAAAANAAAAAAAAAAAAAAAAAAGAAAAAAAAAGAAATAGATGTTGGATTACCTGTATCAAGCATGTTTCAAGTCTCTACAAGTTGATTTTAATAGCATACTAGAATGAACAGAAACAAATTGAGTCTGGAAAAACAGTTCTATTTGCCACACCAGTACTATGTTTTGGGAAATGGTTGTCAGTAATGTAACTAACGTGTGTATGGGTTGTATATATTGGGCTCAAACATACAAAACCACCAGTATGGCCCTTTAAGTACATGGCACATGGACACAATCACTTGTTCCACAAGAAGATCTATGAGGGTAAACACACAGACAGTATGTCTTTGCCTGTTTCCTCATTCATGCTGACCTTTGCATAATGGACTCTGAGTGGGTTGGACTGCTTTCACACACAATTCCCGGTGTGATTCATGTTTCTGAACGGATGTGCAGAGGAATACGGAAAACTTCCTGTTAAACACCTAATCAGCTGGAGTGAACATGCAGGGGTTGGAGTCGAGCTGCTGCTTTAATTAGCATTACAGATATTCTACTGTAACATCTGTGTAATAATTCTAATGTTCAGCGAATAAAACTGACATTAAGGAGAGTCGGTGGAAAGTTCTGGAGAGTGTAAAGAAAGCAAACACCGATGATTATCATAAAAATGTAATTTTCAGCCTCTAATCAGGCATCACGACCTTTATCTTTAAAACACCAGTCCATGCTAAAGGTTCAGTGTTGTCTCAGTCAAACATGAGCATAACATGTTAGCATAACAGGACAGGGAAACAGAAGAGGGCCTCAGGCCAGCAGGGCCCAAACCACAACAAAGAACCCTGACTGTCATCTAGACCCAATCTGAAAACTGAGCTGCACCCACTGGGTGACTCCCACTCACTGAGACATACAGACAAAAACCTACAGTCACATATACAAACACACCCAAGCACAAACACAGACATCAACAAACATTCTCTTACCCATGTGCACATGCTACACACACACATATGTAAGCAATGCAGCTAAAAACTACCTTAGATTATGAGACAGAAAAATGAAGGTTTGTCGGTCTTAAGACTCTTCCTGTTGCATCTTGTAGTGTGGAAACAAAGTGACATGGGCAGAGAAAGATTTTTGAGCTTTTTCTAGTTACAGCAAAGAGGTTATGTGATTAGCAGCTTTGTTTGTTTGTTTATTTGTTAGCAGGACATCTCCAAAGGTTATGGACAGATATGGATGAAATTTGAGGGACAGATATACTGTAAAATGTGACAAGCTGATCTTACTTAAAAAAATGTAGGAAACCGATTGCCTTTAAAAAGGTAAGTAAATATAGCTATTAGTCTTAAGTTATGTTAAGTTCAAGTAGACATAAATTAAACATAACTTAAGACTAATAGCTATATTTACTTACCTTTTTAAAGGCAATAGGTTTCCTACATTTTTTAAAGAAAGATCAACTTGTCACATTTTACAGCGTAGATAATGTCAAGAGGAAGAAGAAATTAATTTTTGGAGGTGATGTGGATCACAGTCTGGATCCAGAAGAAGTTTTTATTAGCTGATAAAGTCAATACTAATGAGCTGATTTCAATGAAGTAGCTGTTTTTTTTTGTTTTTTTTTTAACAAAAAGAAGATGGCTGATAAATGTTGAGGCTTTTAAAGCTTTTAAAGTAGGGAGGGGGAGTGAGGAGTGGTAGGTTTTTTTTTAATGGAGATTTTGTTGGCCTTGGCAGAGGTATGTACTCTCCAAGTAACTTCTTGTTTGTATGCTTGTTTGCCTGTTTGTTAGCAAGATATCTCAAAACCGTTACGAGCAGTTTGGATGAGATTTAGGGGACAGATGGATAATGTCAATAGGAAGCAGTTATTAAATTGTGGAATTGATTCGGATCATATTATGGATCAAACAGGATCCACAAGAAGGATTTATTTGTTTTTTGGTTTTGAGGGAGGTATGCACTCGGAGTGTTTTTCTTGTGCTTTCATGTGCACTTTTTGACACTTGATTACACAAGAACAGTGAGGAACAGTGAGGCTATAGTTCAGCTGATTAACAGCACTCACTACTGAAATTGGGTTCCGCCCAAGGATCAGGTTACAAATCTGCTACTTGACACATAAAATGAAACTTGACAAAGATACAGAGTTTGAGAGGTCAGCATCTACAAGACAATGAAAAATCTTTAATCACTGTCTGAACTGATACAGAAACCAGTGACAGCTTCAACATCTCGAAAACGGAGACAGATCTGAGTACCACAACTACACGACTGTGTTACAGCAGGCTTCGAGTCACACCTGTTTGACTTGATGATTGCAACATGTGATGAGCTGTGAAACCAGACGTATCATACCGAAATCCCCCCGGAGGTCACTTCTCAGGAGTGAGGCATGAAATACATGTGCTGACAGCTACACAGCAATAACTCAGACAGAAAGAGGTGGTGCAATGACATTGTAAATCTCATCGACGTCTACCTTGTCATTTGGCATATCAGTTTCAGTGTATAATGTCTAATGAGTGAGCAAACTCCCGTGTTAAGATTAGACAGGGATATGATGATGCACGCCAAGGAAATGATAAAACTTGGGGAATGTTGGAAATGAAATGTTAGACATGAACTAGAATTCACACAGATGGTGTTCTTCCTCTGGAAATCAAAGAATGTGATACACACCAGGGGCGGTGAGAGGAACCTGCTTCATCACAGCACTGAGATCTCAAGGAAACATACACACACACACATTTCAGCACCACATGAGGAGTAAGCAGAACTCTCTGGCAGAATCATTGCTGACTTTCAGGAATTCTACCTCAGCCAGTCACAGGAGACTGCACCATCTCATCACTCTGAGCAACCCGACCAGAGAAACACACTCGTTAGGCTATTAATCTACATTGATTCCTCCCCTCAGGAATGCAGGATGCACATCGTTACAGTAGATTTTAAAAGAGGTATACACTGGGGCAATGCATGTTGTATTTGAAATGTGCTTGCTGGCTTAAATTACAGTTACTGACCGCAGGATGAAAAGAAGGTGAATAAGTAATCTCTACAGGAAAGCTAATAAAACTGGTATGAAGTGGTTTGCAGCAGATGGGCTGTTGGTAAATCTATAATGGAGCAATGGCGCCCTCTGTAGAACATCAACAGTAAAGAAGCTGTATTTTCCCATGTGAGACACAATTGCTGTTAGACAAATTACACAGAAATTTGCTTTAAATATAATAAGACAATATATTTGAGATGTGTCTCCAAAAAATGTGTTACAAGAATAATTCTATCAGAGATAAATAGAGAATAATCCAACTGAAAGAGGATGAATATTTAAGGAGTTAATGTGGTCCAATTTGCTTTCACTCTAAAGGACCATACTGGTAATTTTGCATGGTTAAGCCCAATAAATACTGCCCGCACGGTCCTTTAAGAGAAAACAATCAGATATGACAAAGAGCTGATAGCATGATGATAAGCATGACAGTTAATGAGTGAGAAATATAGGCTCAGAAAGAATGAAACACATTGTTCTATATATAAATAGTCACATAAACAAGTACAAACACATAAATAAGCGTAAATAATTCAAAAACCGCACTTCCTCATTTGCCATGAGGTCACATCTTCCAAACCACAATAAACACTGAGACTGTGCTGCTGTTTGGAGTAAAAGTCTGTGTGTGTCTGCATAAAATACAAAAGACAAGCCATACATCTAAACATCTGCGGAAAAGATATTTGGAGATAAACATCTGCAGAAAAGGTATCAGGTAGATGATATTTCAAACTGACAACGGTCATATCTTTAAAGCTTCTGGAGAAAGTGTAACAGAGCAGCTGACTGCGCAAGATAATGAACGTGATAATAATCTGTGATTCTGCGAGGTCTTTGATTTTTAATTAACTTTTACCTCACCCCTTATTTAAATACCGTGTATTTACAAAAACATATTTAAGCTTTAGTTTTTAAATTATTTATTAAAGATTTCATTACATAGTTTTGAAAAAATGGATTCATCACTATGATTAGTTATGCTGTCACAAAAATCCCTTAGCCAGCTGCTTTTCTCATTTGGCTCGCTGCCCCCCGTCGAGAGCATTTGACTCTGGGCTACATATGCAGAAACATACAATTACGAACGTAAATCACATATTGCGTCTGAATGGCTAAACTGGGAACCTTGTTATGGAACGATAATGTGTTGAATATTTAAACTGCAGCAGTGTTTGGTTGTGTGTCAATGTGAGGACACACACCTACAAACAAATCAGTTTCATTGCATGTCATTCACGTTTTCTTCATATCTCTCTTATTGTGATGTTGCTACTGTCTGTCACTGCAGTTTCTCTGTCTTTGGTATTTGTCATCATAATCATAACTGAGACTGTTTCCTGGGAAATGATCCATGTTTTTTCAGTCTTTTTTGACTTATGCACCTGCAATGAGGGCACAGATAAATGTGGCATCTTTGGAGCTCTGCTACTTTTCTGGTGTTACCTTGAAAAGTCTTGTTTCACAGCTGATTATTAGCATTTTCCCCTTCTGATAAACCTTTGTATCACTGTCATTCCTATGTATGAGCAATTTAAACTGCTCAATCCACCTGAGTGAGCACTTAAAACATTCTAGTCCTGTGGACTTTCCTGAAGAAGGCGGTAATTGGAAACCAGTGACGGGCACGATAAAAATAATTGCTGAAGCAGCAGCGACAACAACAGGCGCTGACAACACCCCGTCTGCCACTGGGCCCCGTAAACAAACCCATTAAAACACAGGCATGCTAGCAGGGCCTCAAACGCTACGCAGCATCCAGGAAGGCAAACATGCATAATAGACCCATCTGCTCTCATAAAGTCAAACACCTGCTCCGCATCATCAAAACACAGCACGACATCATCGGTGGTTGTGACCTTTTGACCTCTGCTCTCCACATTTACAACAAACCAGGTTGCACAGCAAATAATATCCACAATAAAGGACCATACTGGTGATTTAGCATGTTTTAATTTAGTCCAATTAATACTACCTGCATTAATATTAAGTTACTGCCAACCATTTTCCAAAATCTAAAACTGTATTTTATTTTTCATGTTATTTTACCAAATTTCCTAGTCTTTCAAAATCAAATGTTCAGGTGATACAGCCGCCTTAAAATTCAATGTTTTGCAGCTAACACTTGTGCATAAAGCAGTCTTCTCCTGGATGATATTCCCTGCAGAGACATATATTTTCTTCTGTGTAGCTCTGTCTTGGATCAGTTAAATTAAGTAACTTCAACAAAAAAAAAAAAAAAATTATAGATGTTATGTTCACAGTGATAGATTGCCTATCTTAAGGATGTTTAAAGTCTCTACAAGTTGATTTTTATAGTTTATAGTGCACTAGAATGAATTGAAATTAATGACAGTCTGGAAGATAGGGAAAACAATTTCAAAAATTTACCACTGCAGGTGTATGATTTGGAAAATCATTGGTAGTAATGTAATGTGTATACTGATTGTAAACATATAAAATCACTGGTATGCTCCTTTAAGAAGCACTTTCATCTAATGTATAGCTTTACAATCTCAGGCTTAATACCAGACCAAATGACTTGATGTGAAGATGGAACTTGAATGCAACACAAAACATCCATCAACTATCCACCTACACAGACTTCACCTGCTGTATAATAGGCATGTAATGCACTGATTGTACAAAATGAAAATAATTTCCACATAATTGCAGGAACAGGCATGTACAGAAAAAAACCACATAAGAGTACATGCATACATACACACACACATACACACACACACACACACACACACACACACACACACACAACAATTCCTTTCACTCTGCATTCCTCCGCATGAAAGAGAGGCCCTGACTCCATCTTTTTCACAATATAGTCAGGTGGTTATGAGGTGTATAGGAGGAATGGATATTTTAAAAAAGCCTCTTTGTGTGGAAAAAGGAAGAGGAGTACAGAAAAAAGGAACAGAAAAGTGATGATACATAGTGGGCTGACACTGATGTGCCCCATATTCTTCAGCCTTAATGAGCGTGTGCATTTGAAGGTTAATGATTGTCCCCTGTGAAGTTACAGGCTGTACTTAGACACAAAGCAATTATCTTTCTCTTATGATCTCAATCTCAGTTTATACTGCCACTGAATTGGAATATAATATTTAAAATAAAACAAAAAAGGCTTTTTCTTCTATCAGTCTCAGGCTTTGGTGACAACTGTCATGTGTTCCACTTTGCACTGTCCATGACATCTTGGATTTTGTTTTGAAGTAATGTATAAAAAAAATTCAATTCAATAAGAAAGTGATTAGCAATGTGAACCATTCATGTGTATCATGATAACACATAATTACACAAAAATATTTTCAATATTTTTCAGTTGACAAGGTTTGTTCAAAAGTCAAAGGTCAAAGGTCAACTTTATTTGTCTCCATGGAGAAATTTGGCTTGGGCATCGGGGTGCTGTTCCATACACACATCCATTCTACATTCAACCCTAACATTGTAACAATCACTGTAACATTAAAAGATCAATGTGCCATGTGCTAAATANAAAAAAAAAAAAAACACATTATGATATTGATCTTAATTCTTCCCTAGTTTTTATTCAGTAATTTTGTTGAAGGCACGAAGGAGAATTTATACTTATTTGAGCCACGCTTAGGCAGCCGATACCTTCAACCTGATGGTAAGAGTTCATATTCTTAATGGTTCGGATTGGACACTATTCTCCTTGTTTGTTTAAGGCCTGAGTCTTCGTATATCTCTTGTAAAGGTGAGAGGGGAAGCTGGCCAATGATTTTCCCCGCCCGTCCTGCCAAGCGATTGATTTGGGATTTTAATTTAACAGTTAGGTTACCAAACCACACTGTGATACCATAATGGAGAATTGATTCAATAATTGCTTTGTAAAACACCGTCATAACACCTTTATGTACTCCATAAAGTCTTAGTCTGCATAAAAAATGTAAACGCTGACAAATCCAAGAACATACATATTCAACATGACCCATCCAACACAGACTCTGGTCGAAAATCACACCTAAGTACTTGTACTGTGGTACCTGTTCAATTATTTCTCCCTTAGTAGAGATTGGCTCACATTCACCGACTGATTTAGGGTCCAGCACCATTTCTTTCGTTTTTTTCACATTGAGTAACAGATTATGTGTATCACACCACTCAACAAATTTTTCAGTCTCAGCTTTGTAGAGGCTCACATCGCTCCCCTGTTCCAGTAAACCGAGTATGACAGTGTCATCTGAAAATTTAATGATGTAATTATTCTCATTTTGATTTCTGCAGTTGTTTGTGTACAACGTAAAGAGGAGAGGCGAGCTAATACACCCCTGAGGGGCTCCCACACTTATTGTCTGCAGCTCTGACAAGGTCAAGTTTACTTTAACTTGTTGCTGCCTATCTACCAGGTAGGAGTGGTACCATTTTATAATGTAGGGATTAACCTCCATTTGTTTTAATTTCCCTAAAAGAACTTGTGGCAACATCGTATTAAAAGCTGAACTAAAATCTATAAACAACAGTCTTACATAAGACGTACGATTTTCAAGATGTTTTAAAATCAAGTGAGAAACAGTGTTCAGAGCATCACTAGTGTTCCTATTATTTTTGTATGCAAATTGATATGGGTCTAACACTGAATTGACATCATCACGCAATCTTCCAACAATAATACGTTCCAGAAATTTCATAACTACTGAAGTTACAGCTACTGGCCTGAAATCATTGTTTTCCCGTGAACATGGCTTTTTCGGGACTGGTGTAACTTGTTCGGGACTTGTTGACCTGCAGGAGACAACAAAGCCATTGATATCTGATGGATGTTTTACTGATTTAACTAAAAGGAAATAAATCAACCTCCTCCTTGACAATATGGAAAAAGGAAAAACAGTGGAGGAAAAATCAGTATTGTGTGGATCCAAATGCATAAGACATCTTTACAAAATTACAAAACTGCCAGAATTTGCAACCGTTTCTGATAAGGTCCAATAAAGAGCCAAAGTTTCCAAGCTTTTTTTGTGATAAGTCAAAAGGCTGTCAACAAGTGTCCTGACTGTAATGGAAGCTACAAATTGGAAGCTATGTGTGTGGGGTGTGCATGTATGTGCACGTGGGTGTCCTTCTTGTCAGTGCTAAACTCAGCAGCACTCAGTGAGAGTCTTGTATTCACATGGTCATCAGAAACAACATAACCTGTAAATAACCCAGTCAAGGCCCAAGTTTCACTATTAATGCAAGTAAAAATAAATTTTGTGTAGTTAAAGATGAAAAAAGAAAGAAAAAAAAACAAATCGAGTTAAAGGGACAGAAAACAATCAACAATCAAAAGGAGGAGAGGTCTTGCTCGGTGGAAACCGGCTCAGGAAAGTGGGCTAGCATGACATGATAAAGAATTAATTTTCTTGCACCATCAGGGGGACCTGTGCCACAAAAAACACAGTGGCCTATAAAACATGGATCTTCTGAGGAAGGGAGGTGCTGATGTTGATAGATTAGAGCCATAAACTGTGAAAGGTCACAAAAGCTCATGGAGAGAGACAAGCAGGTGCACAGGTGACGGTTTACCTGTTTCTTTAATACATCCTTTTTTAATCTGGAAAATGCAAAATGACATTACACTTGATTATTTCATTGTAATGTACTCACAAAAATCCTTTCAATTTCTAGCAACTTTATAATGTTCCAACAAGATTCCTGACAGGAGCTGCTCTTTATTTATGTGTAATATCTCTTTAATATGAGCTCAGTGCTGTTCATATTGCCTGGGACCGGTTAGTTTAAGACAAGGGCAAAGCCAAACTCCTTCAATTATTTTATCGCAATATTACAAAGTAAAAATAAGGAAACAGGAGGAGAAGGCTGCATAACAAATGTATGATTCTGGGTTAATTCTGTGTGATCCAAAGCCATTATCCACTTGAATAACCAAGGTAGTAAGTGAATGAGACAGGTTTGATGATCCGTGGAGGAAGTTTCCCATCTGGGAAAGTGGGAAAGTATCCAGTGATTACACCACCTTCATCCACCCATTCTTCTGTCTGTTAACCACGTCACATCCAGTGACAGTGTAACACAGGACAGTGCAACACTGAACAAAGCCTGTCTCTGTCTGAGAAAATTCAATGGACCTTGCTCAAGGAGACACCGCTGCTTAGTCACCGTCACACCAGGAAGGTGTGTGTATGTGTGTGTATGTGGGAAAGAAGCTGAGAAACAGCAGTTATTGTGAATGACTGATGAAAAATTTGAAACACAGCAGCTCCCATTTATAACGCTGAAGGGTGAAGCGGGTAGCAGAAATGCAGACATGTGACTCACTTCCTCTGTGTATGTGTGTGTGTCTATCTCTGCTCTCTCTACCAATGTCTTGTTCACAGTAAAGCTCTATAATGTCAATGCATGTGTGTCTCTGGTTGGGTGGGGTTCATTTACAACATCTGCAACAGACCCTCATCTGTGAAGCTGCACCCTGACACCAGTTACCACATACATACACATGCCACTAACCACATGTTAACGCCAACGCCAGCCCACTGATGGGCCTCACAGCATGTACGGGCCTGCCTGACACAAAAGAAGCATACTCTGCATGTGTCACTCATATTAATGGCCAGGAAATGGATGGAGAACAGCATATCCTTTACTAAGAATGAATATTGCCAATAATTCCTCTATTTTAAGTAAATGTTCATGCAAATCAAATTTTTCCATCATAGTGCCAATGCTAATGTCCGTTTAAAGGACCATATCAATGGTTTTGCATGTTTGAGCCCAACAAATTCACATGCACATTATATTACTGCCAATCCTTTTCTATACTATTGGAGCAGTAAATTTTCAAAAAGATTTTCCTATCTTCCAGATAGCTATTGGTTCAGTTTATTCCAGTACACTATTAAAATCAACTTGTAGAGACTTGAAATGTGCTTGAGATAAGTAATACATCATAAGTAATACATCACAGCAAACAACACGTTGTTTTAATTTATTTGTCAGACTTACTTAATTGAACTGGTTCAACATGGAGATGCATGGAAGAAAACATAAGCAGGAAATATAGTCCCAGGAGAAAAGACCGCTTTTACTGAGAAATTGAAATGACTGTGACTTCTATAATCAAGCATAGCTATAACAGGTGAAACACTGGATTCTCGGGTGGGTATAACACTAGAACATTTGACTTAGAAATATTAGGAGATTTGGAAAAATAACACAAATACTATAATAGTTTAATGTTTTGGTTGGCAGTCATGTAATATGTACTGTATCCTTCTACCATTTCTTTGGCTCAAACATGCAAAACCAATGGTCTGTCCTTTAAGCATTGTAATGGATTGTTTGTGCAGCATGTCTGGTGAGTAAGACTTAGATAAGATAAGGATGTGAAGGACAGAGATGTCCTTGGCTCTGTGAAGGGAACCACTGAGGAAGCAGAGCAGGAGAACATCCTGTATAACTGGGGGACCAATGTGTGTGTGTGTGTGTGTGTGTGTGCATTTCACCCTCATCCAAGTGGGTCACATGAAACAGCAAAGTAGAGAGACTTCTGGATTTCTGAGGCCAGACAACAAGGCTACAGCACAAGGACTGTCTGCTGTTGTTCAGACAGAGAACATGGTCTCACCATGAAAACTGACACGTTACAGACTGAAAGAGATTAGAGACATTAAGCTGCAAGGACAACCACGGTGACAGAAATAAGTCCGTCCTCTTTTGCACATATGTATAATTGGCTAGCCCCCGTAGCCTGCAGATTTTCCAGTCACCGTATCTGTCCTCGCAGCCATCGCTAATGAAAGTCCTTGTTATCATTGGATGAAAATCAGAACATTATGTGAATTACACTGACATGTTCATACAAACAAGAGTTCTATTGTCTGAAATAATGAAAAATCATAAATATATCTAGTTATCAAGATAGATGAAGGAAAACATAATCCAACAGTGAAAGAAATGGAAATCTTTATGAAATAGTTTATTTGAACAGAAGCTTTGTTGTCTCTTCCACCGAGCCTATTAAGCAACAGTCCAGTCATTGCCATGGGAACAATAGCAGCACATTGGTTGAATTTTACTCACGACTCAAAGAAACAGAGATTAAACAATATTTCATTTGTACCAGTGGGAAAAAGGATGAGTGGGAACAATGCTTTACAATGAGACACACACAAGGCCTGTTTAATAAAAAAAGTTAAACATTTGCTAGTTTTCAGAATACCAAGAAAGCCTCCAAGCATCAAGCTCCAGCAGTCAAGCTTTGTTTAAGAAGAAGGGGTAAAGTTTTCCCTGGCAGCTCCCCTCTACCCTTGCAGTGCCTCAACATGCCAGAAAATCCTAGGGGTGAGCACACATGCATGCACACACACACACACTTAAGAGATATACACAGATTTACCCACTACCGGGAAGTCCCACACCAATTTGGTATATTGGGCTAAGATATCTCATACATTAACTCTCAGAACTCCATGCAGGCCAGTTTTCAAAACTGGGTTGGCAACTTTGACACTGCAGTTGTTCAAGAAATCCTGCGGAGTGCATCCACTCTCAAGACCCTCTGGGCCTCTGAGCCACTTAGCCTGCCATTTCATGCCCCAGAACAGAGCTCTGTTTTGGGTTAGAGTGCAAAGCGATGGCCCATTGTTCTCTGCATACAGAGCTGCCTTGAGAGGAGGACTTGTGGGACATTTTGGCATTCCCTGAAAAAGACTCTGTGGATTCATAGTCTGAGGTGCATCCTCTCTTCCTCTTGGCAGCAGTGTTATGCTGGCAACATCTATATGACCTCTCTCTCTGTTTCTCAGAGTGTGTATGTGGGGAAGCCAACATATGCTTATATAAACAGGCTTAGTTCATCAAAAATTCTGCCAGACCACATTAAACACTTGAGCAGAACCCACACTGAGAGCCTGCTGAACATGAGGCTGCTTACAGTGCATGATCTGCCTTTGTAAAATATAACCAACCATCTAAGCATCTGCAGAAAACAGTCAGACAATGTCAAGCAGAAACAACATCAAAAGGCAATGTCTTCCAAAACTAAAGGCAACATTTCTGTACCAAATGACAAGGTTCCTCTTTTTCACGTCTAACTTTGCATTTAAAAACACTCGGTTAGATATTAACAAAATTTTAAAGATGGGCATCACAGCTCTATTGGTGTGGCCAAAATGACAGAATATGTGTTGGGCAAAGGAAACACCCCTACTATCCAAAACTGAACTCAAGCCACTTNTGTGTGTGTGTGTGTGTGTGTGTGTGTGTGTGTGTGTGTGTGTGTGCGTGTGTGGATGTACAGGGTGAGGGAAAAGGGTAGAGCACAAAAAAAACCAACTCAACCACAGCTCAAAGCAGTTCAAGCTTTTACTCAACACAAATGGCTGACTCCCAGCCTTTGCCATATATTCCTCCAGGCTGGAAGAGAGTGTGGGTGGATGGGCGTGTCATCACACACACCTAACCACTTCCTGGCCCTCATAGCTGGTGGCGGTGGCCACAGCGGTACGGACTCAGGATCATCTGTGAGTTAAACATAATGCTAAGTGTTGAAAATTCAGAAATAAGAGATTCCATCCCCACCTCCATAATAATAACCACACTGTCCAGGGTCCTGCTGCATGCCGAGCAGCTTCAGCTGCAACAGCAGAGACGGATAAGATGGAGACTGTATGGCCTTGTGGATGAGTGGGAGATGCAGAAAGTAGATGTCTTCTCTGCTCCCACTGAGAGCAGCAGGCAGAGGATCAGCAAGAAGGGTTATAGAAGGGATCTTTGGACAAATTCTGTATGAGCAAGTAATCCTTTGGCTGGTTTCTCTGTCTCATTCTATCTCTCACCTTATAACCCTGTCAAACCCTCACACGCGCGTGCACACACACACACACACACACACACACACACACGTACAGCAGAATGATTCAGCACTAGACTTTTGAGGATGAGGAGTCAGGAAGGTAACACAGCCTGACAGACTGTTAGGAGTCCAGTATGCTTTAAAAGATGCAAAACAACTAAAGAACGGGCCGTGAATATGTTCCAGTAAAGTCCTTAAAGGAGAATACTGGTGATTTTGCATGTTTGAGCCCAATAAATACAACCAGAAATACAACCTGCAATTATTTGTAAAAATATTTTCATTTAAAATGATGATTTCAGACTAAGTCAACAGGCGCATTGTACTGTAGTGAACTCTGTGTAGGTGGATGTATTGTATTCAAGTTCTATCTGCATTTCAAATCATTTGGTCTGGCATTAAACCTGATTTAAAAACTGCATATTCAATGAAAGTGCTTTTTGAGCTTTTTTTTTTTTTTAAAGAATTGATTACCATAATGAGGCACAAATGACAAAAACTTTCAATACTTGGTTCAACTATCTACGACACAGTGACAATAAAATACGGTTGTCACTATTTTACTTCATTCAATAGATACTCTACAGTGTTTCTGTAACAACAATCTCATTCCATTTTGATGTAATTATATAGACAAAACCCATGATTGTCAATATAGAAACTCAAGCTTGGTGACTGGGGCATGTAGGGACAGACCTGACCAGCATCTCTACTACTAAAATGAATAGATCGTTTTAGAACCCAGATACAAATGACTGCGGAAAACAAAGTTGGCACTGGGCGCTTTGGGTTCAGTCCACCAAAGCAATGGGGGCGTTTCTTATTAAATTTATTTATTTTTTTGCTCTATCAGCTGTTTGAACATTGTGTGTTGCATTCACAGGCTGACAGAAATTCCAGACGAAACACAATAAACACAATTACATAAGCTGTTTCAAATGTTTGCACAAGCGCATGCAAATGTGTGATATCTCTGTGAAAGATTGTGGTACCCTGCTTCATTGAAATGCCACTGGTTCCACACTGGCATTGAGGAAGCTTTGGGACACACACGCAGAATGTGAGAGAAAGGGAGAGAGAGCGAGAGAGAGAGAGAGAGAGAGAGGGGGGGNACATACACACACTGACACAGGGTGAAAAGTGAGAGAGATTCAAAGAGGTAAGGAGGGGGGGAGAGAGAGAGAGAGAGAGAGAGAGTTGGAAGAAAGTCCAAACCTCTGAAAGAAGATCATTAGCATTGCCAACAAAGGCAGAGGCACAAATTAATCTTGTATGAGAACCAGCAGAGAGCAGATTACAGAGTTAAGGAAGTAATGATTGCTGTTGTGAAAGTCTTTACCCTGATAAATAACTAATCAAGAGTCTAAACAGGTAAATGTAATGAGTTAGGAGTCAAATATCCATAAAGCTTGATTAAAAGATGCACGTAATGGTTCAGCATATCATTTGTCACAAACATGGGATTGTGCACGAAGCTGCTGCACTGTAAAATGTGACAAGTTGATCTTACTTAAATAAATTTAGGAAACCGATTGCCTTGAAAAAGGTAAGTAAATATAACTATTAGTCTTAAGTTATGTTTACTTTATATCTACTTGAACTTAAGACTATATAGTTACATTTACTTACCATTTTCAAGGCAATAGGTTTCCTAGATTTTTTTTTAAAGTAAGATCAACTTGTCATATTTTACAGTGTGGTTATAAACTCCATGTGCCACTGCTCATCTCTGTTGTCTCTGAGGAAAATCACTTTACACTCTTTCCATGCTCTGGAGACAACCCTCAACCCACGCTGTCTCAAAAAAACACCCAAAACATATGAGATCACTTACTCCTGCCTGTAATGCAGTACAGGCTTAACCACATTACCACTACTGCTTCTCCAGGAAATGCAAGTTGTGTATGAGCTCATGTATTAAGCCAGATACCAAATCAGGACAATTCTGACTTCCAATCAATACCATGGAGTCTTCCTTACTTCCCAGGGGTTGGTGGTGGTTTCCTGTGACAAGAATTACAAACAACTAGTACAGCAAATACACAGGCTGACAATGTATATGCATGCACGTGTGGACACACACACACACACACATACACACACTGACACAGGGTGAAAAGTGAGAGAGATTCAAAGAGGTAAGGAGGGGGGGAGAGAGAGAGAGAGAGNGAGAGAGAGAGAGAGAGAGAGAGAGAGAGAGAGAGAGAGAGAGAGAGAATCAATACCCCATCTTTTCCATTTGCTATATTGGAGCATTAACATTCCTAAAGTATCCTCTTACAATTGAGTCTCCCCTCCTTCCTCACACACGCATTCCTGTTTTTTTTTTTTACTTCTGTCTATGAACTTGCAAAGGCATCTAAGTTAAGATCCAATAACCCCAAAGGAGGGAACGTAGAATAAGCAAATACCAACAATCTAAAATGAAGTAAAAGTAATATACATAGTGCCCAGGGGCTCACAGGCAAGTGTGTGTGTGGTGTCTGAGAGAAAGGAAGAGACAGGATGAGAGTGAGAGGACTTTCCATCAAAGTAGTATTAAAGTGGACTGTGAGTGAAAATAATTAGAGGTTTGATTTGAAGTCTTTCTAAGCCTGTCTGCTCTGCAAACGGTGGCTAATATGAAGCAGATGTTGACATGGGAGCTTTGCAGAGGGGAAAAGGAAAACATGCATTAAGTGTATCAGTAAGAAACAGCTGAGAGGATACACAGGCTACAGCTTTGACCCAATTCTCAACTTTCAGTAAATGCAAAACGAGCTAAAATTGTACAAGTGAGCCAAATATTTGAAATCTTGCACCCAGGGCATGACTGAAAATCTTTTGAGATTGTGCAACAAAAACAGGAATTCTGGAACATCTAATTTAATTATAAGTTGGATATTAAGAGAAACAACAATCTCTTGCGAACAGAGTACAAAGTACACAATTTTCTAAACATTAAAAAGAAGCCACAAAAGAAAACAACCGTCCTGCAATATCCCGAAGGTGCAAGTATTACAACAAAATTATACAATATTAAACCCTGTAAGAATATTAAGGCAACATCATGGGAGACTAAAAATAACATAAAACACAATAAAGTCACTTTTAGGTCTCTATAGGAATATTATTTTCTTTAGGGCAAAGTAAAACTCAAAGTAGTTTGGAAAAGTTGTAATTAAGAGCCTTAATTTGAGGAAGTAAATGCTACAACAACTCTTCAGGACGATTTAATTAAAATGTGGCACATAAGCGAGGGAGACACAAATGCCTTCAGAACAAGATTAAAAGAAGTTTATATAAGAAGAGAGATCAGTGAAAGTTGTAAACAGATAATTCCAGTGAGAGTGTATTTGTGTGCGTGTGTTTTATGTATGTTAGTGTGTGTGTGGTGATAACTGCTGGACAATCCGATCACCTACCTGTGATGTCTCCACATAAACGCTCTTTCTGAACTTCCCTCGCCGTATCTCCATTTCCAGGGCTGAGCCGCGGGCAATGGTGGCTCTCGCTGTTTGATTCCGGCAAAACATCGTCTCTGCTTTCGAGTAAGCGCACAAACACCGTTGTGCAAACCGTAAAAGCGATCAGACTTGGGAAAGAAATGAAAGAAATTCCTTCGAAAACTGCCAAAGAGCCGAGCGCAGATCCAGGTGGCACAAACGACCCCACAGCGAAACTCCCAAGAGAGTTACGCAAACTCCGGTTCAAACACGCGTTTCTTCTGATGTGTTGGGTTTGCACTGAACAAACTCCACTGGCGTGAAAACACACCGAGTCCTCCTTCACTGGAGACTTTTCTCTTTTCCAAACATCCCAGACTTTCCCTTGTGCGTCCCACAGTGACATGTAACACCCCATGTGGCGCGGCGTAGACCTAACTTTGCCCCGTCCGGTATTCAGAGACCTCTACCGGCGGCGAATGGCGCAAACCCTGCAAAGATTGGATCTGTAATCGAAGTATTTTAAAGTTTGACTACATTGCAAGTGATTCTACGGAGTTGGATGAACCACAAAAGCCAAACTGTGCCAATTACGCATGGCACTGACAGTCCTTCTTTGTTATTTATAGGTCTGCATTTATTTTATTTCAGCTTTCAACATACAAAATCTGTCTATTTAGTTACAAAACATTAATTCCAATTAGACATATATTTCCAATATGTTTTGGCCAATTTCTATCTGTATGTAGAGTTTGTACAATTATTTTGTCTCATATTTCCTTCATATTCATCAACATACAATCTTTGCCAGTGTTTGTGTACTGTATTTCAAAATTAATTATTTTCAAAGACAGATAATTCACCAGTATTCTCTTTAAATTTCTCAATAAGGAGCCTCAAAATGACAATTTTCTGTTTTCTGTCATTTACAGGACTGCGCCAATAAACAAATATCTGTTTTCAGCAGCACTTTATACACATTTATATGGATATAATATTTTGAAAAACCCTTGAAATTCTAATGGTGTATTTGTGGATCTTAGGAATGCTTGGTTACCTAAAGTGGATTTGAATGGGTTGATGGGGTTAAAGGGCATGGATTTGATTGATCATATGCAGGGGATGGCTGTGGGATGCCAACAATTTCTTGAGTTGTCAAATGACTGACAGCTGTTTAAGCAATATGTTGGCTCAGGTAATGCTTATTTGTTTCCCTTTTGATCTGCAAGAATTGCCCATTTCACTGATATTAATTATGCAGTCTGTTTATAGGGCGAGAAAGCAGGGGATTCTGGTAGAACATTTTATTTACAAGCATCTGCAGCAGACCATGACAATCCAGAAGGAATGTGGTGCCCTGTGCAGCACCAGGAATTTACTAGACCTGCTGTTAATGGAATTCTTAAAGGTCAGAAGGTCATAAGGTCTGAGAGCAGCGTCACTGACACAGGTCACATCCACCACACACACACACACAGTGACAGAGGCCTGCTGGGAAGTCTGCGCCTCATGACTCAGTGTAATACTGAAACACTTCACTACCCACTCCCATCATAAAACACACTTGATCCAACGAGGCTCGCCCTTCCATCTACTCACTCACCACCATAAGTGTGTGTTTGGCTTCTCTTTTGATAACTTTCCATGATTTGTTCAAGCTGGCAAAGTTCACCAGATAGTCAGTCTTTTATCTAGTGAAATCTTCAAAACACTCATATGATTTGTTTTCTTGAGCAAGAGTACTTCTACCATTTTTATGCAATCCATACTCACAATGGAGTTTTTATTAAAATGCTTCTATACAGTTCTTCTCCTGTGAAAGAAGCTATATTGATTCAGTCTTCCTCTTTTTGGTGACACTTTAAACAATCCACTACTAATATTATAGATGATAAAGCCTGTGTTCAAAGAGTTACATGTCTAGTTGCTGCTTATCTCCATATGCTGTAACCCTGACCTAATGTAATACATGAAACTATCCAAAAAAAAAATTGAGACATTTCACAGTGACTTTTCCATGATTTACTTTATAGCTGAATTAAAGGAACAATCTGTTCTGATGCTATTAAAGGTTAATGATGTTCATACATGGATAACATGCCAACAAATACACGGATTGTACCAAACGGTGCTAGTAATCATCATACATTTCTGTCTTTATTGTTTGACTCTTTTATTTTTATTCCCAGCACAGCACAGCCTGAGAACTCACAGATGACCCTTCATTGTATTTGTACGCTGTACAGTGACAATAAAATTTAATTGAACTGAATTGAATGAAATGCTGATTTGTTTTTTTTTTTTTTNTTTTTTTTTTTTGTTTTTTTTTATGAAGATAAACTCTTTAGTTGTTTGTAATTTTTGCTAAAAAATTTACGGTCAAAAAATGTAGAATTGGGACAAAACTAGATAACTGACTCTGCCTGTATACTTATGTTATGATAATGACATATGTTTTATTTGGTTTTGTCTGCACCACAATCATGAAATCTAAATTTAGTGTCAGTTTGTCAGTCTTCTCTGGAACAAACAGTGATATAAACAGTGCTGAGTCATTTCAGTTCCCATGCAATGTTTTGACCAGTGCACAAACACTTCCAATCCAATAATACAGCACAGTAACATAAACTCTTATCAATTATTATAAATAGTACCTATAACCCTTTGTGTATCAGAAAATACTTACTTGGGTTAAAGTTTTTAATAACACAATCTTAAACATGTAAGGATGACTGCTGCAATGAGTACTTGGAGTTGTCTTTGGAAAAGGGAAAGGGGCTTGTGCAATCCCTATTCCTCTAATTGCCCCCCAGTCTCTCATTTAAAAGCAGGATGTTTGTTGATGTTGGGAGCTTTGGTAAATAGCTGTAGGCGCTGTAACTCATGCAGCAATGTGGGCTCACTTGGATGTCTACACTTGGATTATGTTTACATGCCTCATGCTGCTGTGGTCAGTAGGGGGTAGACAATCACAGAGGGGAGCAATGCTTTCCCAAGCTAGGCCTGACCCCTTTTAATTTCTGGCTGAGTTCAATTTGGCCCCTTTGGGTAGCTCAGTTTGATGCACAGTCAGGGGAATAATGGGTTTATGTGTAGCTTTGCCATGTCAGATTTTAAACCCATCTGGGAGAAAAAGATAGGCCTGGTGTATCAGCCCTCATTTATATTACATATTCAATTTGTAAATCCCATCTCGTGCAACTCCTTGTAGCATTTCTCATTTCTCCTGTTTGTTTTGCCCACACACATACTGCAAAAACAAAAAGTGAAGAATCAAATCCAGCAGGCAACACCAGCACAGTCAGAGTGGGCTCTAAAATGTCAGAGACCACTCTTCACTCCTCCAGGAATGGCTATGGAACAGCAGGAGGATGATCACATGGCATAAAAACAGGGGACAATCATGTTGTTACATCCTACCCCAAAAACCTTATTCTGTTTCTCCATCCCCCCCCAAGACAAAGACACACACACACACACACACACACACATAATCTCACAACCTATTACTCACCATTTTAAAAGCAGAGGAGTGGGTGTAAGCAGACCAGCAAACCACTAGTTTAAGAAATATGTGAAATCTGTTTGGCTTCCTTTTCAGAGAATGAAAGCAGAATGGCTGTGGCTATTCCTACTGTAATTATATGTGGCTTTGTATATTCTAAATATATACTTGCAGTACATGTTTGCAACTATTGCCCTATTTTAAGGTTCTTGTGATATTAAAGCTCGAAGAGTTTACTATTAGTAATGCAACATGGTGAATACAGCAAATATCGGTGGGCAGATATTATTATAAGTTACAACTGAACCAATAAAGCAGATAAACCAGGCTTTCACTGCACACTATCATGTAACATAATGTTCTTCAACGATCTTAAGCTAAACAAGCTAAAACTTTCTTTTGCTATAGTCTAGAATCAATCTTGATCCACAAAACTGCTCCAGTGTATCATACCGCCTGTAGCTGAAACCTATGACTATCTCCCTGGAATACACAATAATCTAATGTGAGTTAGAGAACATATGATGGATGTGATCGTATATTGGTGATGGTGAGGGAACACCCCAGGGAAAAAGGGAGAGCTTCAACGTGTGCATATACTGGAACGAAATGACTATATGGAAGCACCAGAGGGATTAAAGTAGGATTCGAGTCTGGCTTCCAATCCAAGAGAAAAGTGCAAGACAGACTATTAAAAATGGAGTCTTCTGCTGCATGTCAGTGACTCTGTACTGGTTCTATGCCAACCTATTATGTATTCATGCCACATTATGCTATAATGTGTGTACATTATACTAGCCTGACTTCTGCTGGACAATACTTGCCATTACAACCACACATCTGTGAGTCTGTAACAAATGTTTGAACAACTACAGTATCTTCCTCCATTTTTAGTAAGCAGATGAGAATATGAAAAAGTAGCTTCTGTCTAATAGTTTCCAACAAGAAGCAAAAAAAAAAAAAAANAAAAAAAAAAAAAAAATCACCCAGTTATTGTCTGTGCTCTCATAGCCTTTATTTATTTACAAAAAAAACATTACAAAAATGTCCTCAACTCTGTAGCACTTCTTCAGACTGTCCATTTAATTCCATCTTCAGAAAGAAAAGGCATATCAAGCACAGCAGGGAGGATGGCTGCTGCCACACTTGAGGTCCTGAGTAACTGAAACTATGAAATCATTTCCTGATCAGTTTATTTGTGATGGGATTTCTTCCAATGGGCAGCTTCTTTGCGTCCCTGTTTCAATCCCTGGAAAAAGTAAAATAGGAAAGCAAAGTGCTTTTAAAAATCAAGAACTCCTGGTGATTATGCAGCTGAAGCTGGTAAAAGGCTCCAGCAGATGAGATATATGTATAAATTATAAAGATACTCAAATGGCAAAGAATGTAGCCAAATTACCACAGTTCTTAACTACATAATAAGAGACTGAGCCTGTGAATACAAGGTAGGCTACATTTTGTTTTGTGCATAACCCATAATAAGAAAGTCAGGTTCATACCATGTAGTATCCTGTGTGATATCCACTCATATACCAGGATATGAGCATGCTGCCCAAGGCCTCATCGTTCACCATGTCAGGGCTCATGGGTGGAGGTGGTGGGATCATCTAAATCAGGCACATCAACGTAAGGGTGGGAATGGTCAGAATGCTAATGCTTTTGCTGTAATGCTCATCTTTAGCGTAAGCATGACTTCAACTCACTGGTGGTCCATAGGGCATCATGGGAGTCCAGGAAGGAGGTGCGGGTCCAGGACCACCAGATCGCCTATTTCCCCCCTGCAGAGGACCAACATAAGGCTTGAAATAAAACACAAGGCTTGAAATAAGCACACCATCATCTCAGCAACACTGAATAGAAATCTGGATCATTTTGCATGAATAAGAGGCTTTAACAGCTTCAACAACCCTCTCTAAGTGAACTCCATTTTACATAAAATGACTGCAGTCAGAGCTATTCCCAGGTCTAATCAAGGTAACTGCCACATATTCAATATGCAGTGAGCAAGAAGGGAGTAATAGTATCTATATATCTTTTTTAAACACATTTTCTCTTTTTTATAACTTTATACTTAATACGGAAGATGATCCAATACCTGTAAAATTTAATGTGATCCAATCTAATACTCACACAGTAACAGCTTCATCTGTTTACATTACTCCCAAATTGTTTATTTTCTCTTTTTAT
The DNA here is from genome assembly GCA_014773175.1 of Lucifuga dentata. Taxonomy (NCBI): domain Eukaryota; kingdom Metazoa; phylum Chordata; class Actinopteri; order Ophidiiformes; family Bythitidae; genus Lucifuga; species Lucifuga dentata. Next base: position 92,167 of record VXCM01000872.1, read on the forward strand.
CATTTATATTTATATTGGAATGCGTTCATTTTTCTATTACTTTTGCTGTAGCAACTAGCAAACTTTCTTACAGAAAACAATAAAGTTTTAATTCATATTAATGTCAAGCAACAATCTGTAACAGTGTTACACATTTCTGGTTTTCATATCTTTGGTTTCAGCAGAAACATTAACACTTGTCACTTGACACTTGTCAAGAAAAGTAACTTGCTCCAATAAGTAACTTCTATAAAGCAGGAGCTTGTCAACTGACCCTGTTAGCCCTAAATTTACCAAACCAGATATAAACTCATCCACATTAATGGTTTGGAACAAATAGCCAATTAAATGGAACATAAACAGGTCAAGAGTTGTGAATTTAATGAGATGAGACTCTTTGTGGCTTTGGAAAAAGCAATATTCAATGAGGTAAAAGACACAAACACAATAGAATACACAAAGAAGGAATAGAAAGGGTAAACACAATAATATAACATTCAAATAATAAAAACAATACACTATAAATTTACATGGATGTATTATGTAGGCTTTAATATTATGGCTGACACTTAACATGTTACGTAATCTAGTGTGGGAAAGTAAACTGCTATTTGTGTTTTCTCTTATGAAGAAAAACTAATATATATAGTAAATAATAGCAAACATATGATAGTAAACATCAATGGTAGAAATATTGCAGCAAGTGGAACTGTATAAATAAAAAGACTCAAAATCATTTTTACTGAAGGTTAATGTACTGATTTGTATACGAGTCATTCTGTGTTCTTTTTCACTTGTCACTTCAATGTGAATGGAGAGTTTTGTCCACATTGGGCTCCTGTCGGTATCCTTCTCATAGCTGATTGTTATGGAGGTGCTTCTTTTATTCATTCTGCAGGTTTGGTCTTTGGCATTAGTTACCATGGCAATAAAACTTAGTTTGAACTCAGCTCATCCTCAAATGACCAAAAAGCTAAAACTTAAACATTAACTCACTAATCGCATGTTATGAGACAAACACCAGGGGCAGGACTCATTAATGTGTCGATGAGGGCAAATATCGTCACGTTAGCCATATTCCCTCGTTCATAAACACCTGTTACTGGCATCTTTTAGCGTTTGCCTTGAAAGAGGTGTTACTATGATACTTCCTTATTTACTGTCGGGGAAGTGATTAATGAAACATACTATCACGCAAAAACATTAAAACTGTTTCACTCTGATGGTAAATTTCAGCGGTATGAAATCTGGGTGACACTTTAACCTGTATTTGCCTCACATGTTAGTGATCAATAAATCTGATATTTCAGCCCACTCAGTTGATCAGTTTATTTAAGTGGTGAGTTTTGACTCGATCTCATTCTCGTGGCACCGATCCTCTTCCTCAAGCATCATTTGCTGCATGACGTCTCTCTCTCTCTTTCTCTCGCATGTGACATGACACACACACACACACACACACACACACACACACACACACACACACANCCCCTCCCGTGTGATAAAACTCTCTTAAATTAATGTATTAATTAATTAAATATTAAATAATTAATTAAATTATTAAATATTAAATAATTAAATTAATGCAGCTCATTAACACGCCTGATTTTCATTAGCTTTTACCTGTGACACCCCTTACAACAATGTGTGGAGAATGGGACAACAATGCACTGATTAACATAAGAGAAGCTTTATGAATGAGATTTATTTTATCACCGAGATTATTTAGCGTGATGCTCTGTGGTTATTATAATTTTTGGGGAATCCTACCATAGGTTTCTTGAACTGTGGGGCCATGGAGGGACAGAACCAGCACACTTGAAACTCAACCAAAAGCTACACCAGCTAAATGTACTGATGTGCACGCCCTCACCAAGAGAAAAATTAATCAGTGAATTAAGCTGGTGTCGTGATCGAAAACCTGCAAACCCTTGGTCCTCTGTGGTACAAGCTTTGAGATATCTGCTATACACTCTTCCACTGTCAAAAAATAAACACAAGTACTGAGTCTTACCTGGCTGAAGGCTGGCATGGGAGGTGGGCCCGGGGGAAACCCAGGGAAACCAGGAGCCCACATAGGAGGGGGTTCTTTATGGGCCTTGGACTTTTGTGGCTTATTCTTTGGTTGTTGTTTGTGAAAGTGTGTGGTTGATCTGTCACTCTCTTCTGTTGACGATTCTTGTTCATTTACCTGAATTCCGGACAAATGTTGCTTTGGCCTCTTTGATTTCTCATCTCAACATTAAATCTACGTGACTACACAGGGAGAACATTCTGAAATATCGTTTCCGTATGCCTTAATCTTGAATCTGTTTTGTAAAGTATTAAGAAAAGAAAATACAAACAATGAAGAAGGATGAGATTTCCTATAATCTTAACCCTGTTTGTCCAGTTTCATGAGGGAATAAGAAACACAAAATCAAACAAAATGGACCCAGAGATGCAAGGCAGATCACTATTAACTCAACATTTAAAAGTGTTAAATAGCATTTTTTAAAATCCTTTTCATCCAGTTCATGAACAAAAGGAAAAAAAAAAAAAATTAACTTCTTTACCTTGACATTTGTTTCCTCGTCAACCTCGGAGACCTCTGAAATCAAATCTTCAAGGTTCTGTTCCTCCTTATTACCGTAGTCTGTATAAATAACTACACACGTGCCTTTCTTCTCGTCTACAGATGAGATGGTGGCTGCATACAGCTGGCCGTCCTCTGACCAGTAAGCACTGCACGAGTCCCCAACCTGCCACTGAGACAAAACATGAAATTGCATTTGTTTCTCTCTTTTCTCCTTTACAACTGCATGTATAACAACAACACATTATTATATTCCAAACCTATTATATCTTTATTTTTTAAAATCCAGTTATCAACCTCTTTATCTGGTGGTGCATTGGTTCTTTTCCTGCTGTGGCTCTTTTTGTTGTTCTTGCGTTTTTTTCCAGGGTGCTCTTTCTTGGAGATTTGAGGCTCACCCCCACCCTCATCCTCATTTTTCAGGGCAGTCTGATATACAAAGTCAGAGCAAAACAGCAAAAAATAAGCACAAACCTAAATTTAAAAAAAACGTTTTACACACATCAGTTTTGCAAATACTGTGCAAATTGTGGTGGTGATATACTGATCACGTGAAAAGTAGTTTTTGTGGAGGAAATATGCAACAGCTAATTATTTGGCATGAGACCACAAAGTAGTGGACATCTAAACATTACACCCACATATATATTTTTTCAGCACCTAACTCTAAGCAATGGATTTATGAGCAGTTGGTCTCCCCTTGTGACAGTTTTGGCTCTCTGGGAACACTTTCCACGTGATTTTGGAACATGCCTAAAAGGATTTGCTTCTATACAGCCATAAGAGTGTTAGTGAAGTCTGGCACACTGATGTTGGATGATAAGGCCTGGCTTTTTGGCAGCATTCAAATTCATCCCAAAGGTCTTTGATGGGAATGAGGTCAGGACTCTTTATATATCTGACGTTGTCACGCTTAGCATGCATACACAGCATTATGTTTTCATGGCTAAAATCATGAAAAGCAGCCCTACCCATTATTCCTCCTCCACAAATAAATTGATGGTCCCCATTTGAAGGGGTGTCCACATACTTTTGACCATGTAATTGAAATTACCTTGAATGATGCTACTGCCTTGTCATAAGCCTTTATCAGTGCTGTATCATCCCATATATCAGAATCATCACTCTGTAAACGAAAGAAGAGCATAATTAAAGCATTTATAGATAAATGGTTAATTTCCAACAAGCCTATTCACATTCAGTGCAAAAGAAAACCGGTTTACAGGAAAACACATATTTGAATAATGCAATTTACATCACGCATTATTCAAAACAATTTGGATAATATCTATTTAATTTGAATTGAAGGTTAGTTGTGATTTGACACCATAATTACTGTAGTTATTGGAGGTTTAACCTCCTTCTGTGCATTCGTTATTCGCAGGCTGAATAAAGTAAATTCAGTGCTTGTCACAGTGAAATAAGACTAAATAAATGACAAAATCCATACCACTGAACACCATCCTTATGTTTTGATGAAGATTCTCAGTCATCAGGCGGTAGATATGTTGTATGAAAACTCAGTCAGGTCAACTGGATTCAAGTTTTTAATTCTGAAACGTTTCACCATCCATCCAAATGGCTTCGTCAGTCAGAAGTATGACAGCATTTGACAAGTTTACGTCCATTATGCACCGTGAAAATGATGCTCATAATTCCTCAGGTCTCGTACCACATTTGTCTAGCTAAAGTTAATCTCAGATGTGGTATTAAAGTAAGCTAACGTCCCGAAAGGTGAAACGCGTTAGTTGTAGTGTTACTTGATCTCTGAACACTTTTTTGTGTGTGCTTTTTTCTACTTTGTTACCCTTATTAGCACCCAGCTAATCATCTAAGGTATACGATGTGTCACCTATTTTATCGCACAATACTGAGCAATACAATATCTACGACTCACCTGTCCAGTTCCGCGTGTAAAAATCACGTCTTCGCACCCGTTCGCCATGACAAATATAAAGATGCCACTGCTAACTGCTAGCTTCAAACGAGCAACGTGCGTCGCAAACGGTGACGCGCCAGTTAAATGATGACGTGTATATCTTGCGACTCAGTGGTTGGCTTGGCAACGACAGTAGCTAGTTTTTGACTTTATTCATACTTGATTGTTGCGTATTATTGTCGAATCTGTTGTGATTTTCAACATCGTAATCTTTTTTGCGTGTTAAGCTGATGATGATTGATTCTTCTCTAAGTTCTTTGGGGGCGAAAGTTGTCGTGGCGGCGTCCTGCGATGAGAATCATCCACCAGAAAACATCGTTGACGGGTGGGTTGTTGCTTCGAAGTTAACCTAAATGATCGAATATCTAATGTTAGCTCAACTTCAAGGTTCTACTTTTGTTTCTTCCCTTTACCAGAAGCACTAAAACCTTTTGGATGTCCACCGGAATGTTTCCTCAAGAATTCATCATTCGTTTTGCTGAATCCACGAGCATTGCTACCGTGACACTGGATAGCTACAATGGTGTGGAGGCTAAGAGTACCTTGTTATTAACTGCTCATCTTTTAATAAATCAGTACATTGTTTCCATTTCAATGACGTATCCACAGTTACAGATAAGGAGAAGTTAAAAAAAAAAAAAAAAAAANTAAAAAAAAAAAAAAAAACAGCATCTGTGATACATAACTAAGATATCCTCTACAAAAACAGTACACATCTGTTCCAGTCATGTCCTTTATAATGCTCACTGTCCATTTAATTTATTGTCTCTGTGCATCAACTAACAGAGGAAAGTAATCATAATTTCTATGACAAACCTGAGATTATCTATTTCCGCAAGCAAAACATTTACATGGCTTTTTTTGCTTTTTTTTTTTTTTTTTNTTTTTTTTTTTTTTTTTTTAATTTGGTTCCATCTATTCTCACCATTTGGAGATAAAAGGACTGGTCACTGATAACTTTACTTAATTTTTGTATTCTTTCTGCAGTCAGGCATCTCAAGATAGAAAAGAATACATCACAAAATGCATCTCACTTTGAGTCTGTTACAGAAAAAGGTAAAAAAATTATATGTCCATTTATGTGTTGGGGCACCTTTTAAAAAAAATACAGAATTATTTTTGACAACACAAATTTTATTGCAGAATTGGAACGTACAGAGGGACATCTTCAATCAAATGCTATTTCTGTAAGTTTAAACAGAAATATTCCTATGAAAAATGTATGAATTTATAGACTTAACAGGTAAAGCCATTGCTTTTTCTTCCAGCTTAATGGAACCAGTGCAACCCATCTTCGTTTTATCATCACTTCAGGATATGATCACTTTGTCTCAATGCACAGACTCACTATGCAGAATTGATTTCCATTGTAGTTACTGGCAAATTAAGTTGTAGGATGTGTTTTTGTACATACAGCATATGGATTGGATCACATTAAATAGATCTCATTATGAATGGATCTCATTGTATGTGCTTATATATTTCTGTTGTAATAAGAACATGCACATTGATATATTCGCCCTTGTTAGATAACTGCTAACAGCGTTCAGGCACGTGATAAGCATATTCCGTGAATATGTGAGGTACATTGATTTAAAAATCAATTAATGTATGTTTAAGCCAAATTGTTTTTTGTCTTAGTCTTATCAGTAATGTTGCCATTACAGACAAGCACTTGAAAAAAGATGAAAACTGATGTGCAGCTGTAAATTTAGTCTCTATATCTTATATGAACTATGTTCAGTTTAAGATATAGCATGGACTAAAAATGCACAATTTAAAAAAAAAAAACTCCAACAAAGAATCTATAACATTAATTAAGCTTAATTAATGTTATAGATTAATTGTTGGAGTTTTTTTGTTTGTTTGTTTGTTTGTTTTAATCTTGCATACAACTATTCCTGGTAATTTTTTCTAGCTTATAGTTGCCAAAGTTTTGGATCATAAGATTATGGTAAATGGTAATGTGGCTTACAAAGTAAAAATTGAGAATATTTCCCTTTGTGCAAGAGACACAATTAACCAATTTTGAAAGGTGGGGGCTTTAACTATCATCCATGCAGCCCCCCTTGAGCAGAATTCAACATCTCCATAGAAATTGGAATTATGTGCAATGCAGCTGGGGGGCTGGGGAACCAGATGGTTTCCCAGCCAACCAGCTAGTCTCTAAAGACCGCAGGTCTATTCACACAAAGTACTCAGACCACCTCCTGTACTCATATCCTCCACACACACAAACACACAATAACACACACATACACACACACACTGCTATCTACCTCTATTGCAATTTCAGCTCATTGGTGGCAAAAGGTTCGGCAGTGAGCGAGAACCCTGTGGGACTCCCTCCCCAATTACTTTGCCGACTGTGGAAGAGCTTGGGGATTTGCTGAGAATGTGTTTGCTGTAGCTTGGTCTGTATGCAGGATTCTGGATAAACCAATAAAAATATGAAATGCATGCTTATATAACTAGCCCCATGATATTTTAGTGCAACTAATTGCTTAGAGATAGGCTTGGAATTACACCCCATTTAAGTATGTGAGTGTGTAATAAGTAATGGTAAGGCAGAAGTTGATACAGCTATTGACTCATCTATTATTTACTGGTATGGAGTAATTATTATAATGTTAGAGGTTATGTTTGGCCATGAAATGAAGTGTAATCTTCATAGTTCATATTGTAATTTTACTACATTTATTTGCTCAGAAAATGTGCACATAGATCCTTTTTTTGTGTGCTGAACAGGTTTGCACACGTGCCTCATCATTGCTAATAAATTCAGACCCTTTTGTGCTTGACTGTCTGCCGATCAGGAGAATCACAGCAGGATATGAATGCATCATTATCATGTCACTGCAGGGCAGGGCTAAATTATCACCCGTCTTTTCTGATGGCTGCCTAACTGCTGTCCAATCACACCCAGACATCTGCTGGACCTGCGCTCTGCATGTTCAGCAGAGTGAATATATATATTCAAAATGTAAAAGACATAAAAATGTAAATAGTAACACTGATAAACTTTGTATTAGCATATACTGAATGCATTGATCCTTAAAGGCATAATGTATTTCCACTATTGTTTATTTTAGTTTCTTGTATGGTTATTTTGAGCAAGAAATGTTCCCCACCCCCTCAGTTATTTTCTTTTATGTCAAACTAGTGACTTTGAATTTCTGCTTGTTATCTCTTTTGCATGGTCCTCCTTTTACGTCAAAAACTGACAATGGGCCTTAATTTGATTTCAGTTTTGATTTGGTCCAATCAGCCCGGTTATGACAGAAGCTGAGTGGAAAAGAGCTGCATGTGAGGAAGGAAACACTATCAAAAGGATGAAATTAAATGATTAGAAATGGAAGAAAAACAATCTCATTATTAGAGAGGAAGAATGACAATAAGGTATTCACAAAAACCACTGCTGAATATTAACAGCATTCATATTTATTTATGAATCTACAGTCAGGATTCCTTTGTACAGTTGTGTAATAAATAATAGCAAACCAAATAGCAAAGAAATTAAGCAACCTCTTTTTTTTTTCAAAATCTAATATCTATAAATATATAACTGCAACACAGTCTATATTGGGTGTGGCTTATTTAATCAACAGTATTCAGGTGTATTAAAGGACACATTTTGACCAAAAACAAGCACAATATTTAGTTTGTATTTTAACAATAATCAAATGTAGATAAACCTGCCATTTATCATCTTCTGGTAAAAAGAGCTTCAGTGGATCCTTCCGTATGCTGGGTTAGATGCAAAATCCATCTTTTAATGAGACACAAGTTCAAAAAGCAGCAAAAGTACAGGTGGATCAATGACTAACCATTTGCTGCATAGATGTTTTTTGTTTTGTTTTTGGCACTTATATTCCAGTAAAATATATTGCATGTATCTCAGCATACAGGATGATTCACTGAGGATTTTTCTCTGTGTTTGAATTCCCCTCAGTATCACCATTCACTGCTTTCCTATTTGACCACATTTAGCACTAATGCCCTGAATTAGAGCTGTAAAATATTTATCAGTCGCTTGAGTTTGTTATTGGTTATCTTAGAGTTCCACTTAGCCTGTGTGTCACCAAATCTCTCATGATCTGCTGGAGTAATGTAATGAAGTGGAAGGTAGCTCAGCAATCCTGAGCAGACTCATTACAGAGTGGGCCTGTTAAACTTTTGCTTCATGAACTTTGTTCTCATGGGAGGTGGAATTACTCCGGAACAGCCGAGCCACATGGCTGGGATTGCTGCTAGGATTGTTTGTATCGAACTGGAGCAATGCCAGCAAACTCTTTCAAAGTTGGACAGATAAAGAGAGACACGTCTGGGACATCAGTGTTTTTCAGTTTCTTTTTCTCTCAGAATGCTTGTGTTGTGTTCTATGCTCACACACACACAGATACCAGCAAATAAATATAAATTTTCAGTGCAAGAGTGCCTTTCTGCATTGTCTCCTTGCAAGTAACGTGACCCTCAACCCATTCCAAGCATTTTTATTCATAAAGAAACTAGTTTATATGTGAATATACATCCAGTGGAGTGATGATTATTGTATAAGTGATCTTCTGATTTTATATAGCACCAAAAATAGAAACATGCTGTTACACTGAAAGCTGCAGTTACTAATTACAGAATGTTTTACAAAGATGACAAAAAATAAAACAAAAAAAAAAATAACATTAAAAAAATACCTGCACTTTTATCTTTGTTTGCGTACCCTTTAAATAAATTTAGGCTGAAAATACATGACATGAGTTTAAATACAGTGGGGTCCAAAAGTCAGACCACATCAAAAATCTGTGATGTTTACCATGTAAATTTGGAAATAATCATAAAGTCTAACATCACGAGAAGCTCTTTGGAACACTATCAAATCTTGCTGGGATATCGTGGCTCATCAGGCTTTGCACAAACTTGTGGAGTCCATGTCAGCTCGAGTGCATGCTGTCATTAAAACAAAAGGGGGGACATACAAATACTAAGATATTCTGAAATTCATGTACATTTTTCAAAGATTCAACTTTTCACTCAAATTGTTAAAATGATATTATCATTTGTAATGAAAAACCTTCTATTAAGTTCAAAAAGAATGCAAAAAGAGGCATTTTCACAGTGTGGTCTCAGACTTTTGGTCCCCACTGTATATTGAGAAGCTTACATCATTATGGTATTGGTAATGGTGATGGATATAGCTAATTTTCACATCGTAAAACTTTGTGATGGTGCTGGAATGACTGAAAATGTTTTTTTTAAATGATGTTTCATGCACAAACTCCTTAAGAACAGACAGTGTGGGAACATAACATAGATAAGGCCAGATAAATTAAGGTTTAGGACCTTACACACACAGTGGATTATAAGTCACTGTCATTTCTAATGTTGGTAGAAACACGTGTTCACCATCCTTGATTCCCATACTAACCATGTGTTAGCACCAGACATTAATCATGTATAGAATCAGATTTTGCCTGACTTGTGCTAACTAACGACTGATAAATGGTGTAATTATAAAGTGATATAGGATTTGAATGATGAGTGACCCTGTTAGAATAAACCGTAACAAATTAGAAAATATTCCTTCTGAACATTTCATAACTTATCACAACAGCTATGCTTAATTTTATTATTTTGTGATCTGGACACTAAATACACTAGATGTTGCACATTCTGTTAAATAAACACCTCACCTGGTAATTAGTGTCTGATGTCCTATTGATATGCTTGTGAAATGCTGACATGTAAGTATCTGTGGTGAAAAAAGTTAAATGTCAGGAAAATTCTCACGCTGCGTGTTCTGTCAAATCTCTGTGGCAATAACATCATCATATGTTTGTAACCCTGAGCTGTAAGTGATGTTCATGTCTAGCTCTGTCCGGCTTTCCAGTTCAGTGGTCAGCTCCTTTAGGATCCTCTCCAGGTCCTGGTTTTTCTTGTGCATCTGCAGGTAGTTGATCTGAAGCTGCTTCTGGTATTTGATCACCCTGTTTTTCTCCTTATTCCAAGTTTGCCTCTCCTGCTCAAAACTGTTAGCCAACCTCTCTTGCGCTTCCTTCTCTTCCCTGAGCTGCCATTTCAGTCTCTCCACTTCTTTCTGGAGGGAATCTGTAGAGATGGGTGCTTTATTTTCTTCTCCCTGGCCCTGAACAGGGGAGGCTGAGCCTTGGATTAATCTTTCGAAGACCTGAGATTGGCCTTGGAGCTCGTGTTGCAAACTCTGTCGATGCCTCTGCTCTTTTGCCATGGCCAGATCCTGTTTCATCCCCTGAATGTCTTTCTCCAGTTTACCCACTTTCTCTCTCAGCAGGCCAGCCTCATTTTTCTTGCGCTGGAGTTCATTTTGGCACACCTGAAATAGAAATTAAAAAAAAAAAATTCAGACATAAGCAACACTTGAGAACTTGAGGTGAGTGTATTTTGAAGGATGAAACAGGTCTAAACATGCGACAGATCAAATAAGCTTGTTTAGAAAGGCACTGTGATTAGGCACATCTGCTAAAACACTGATTACACAAATGGTGTGAAGGCTGCAGCGGAGTGCACCACACAAAAGCAGGTATCCTTCTTAGCCAGTAGTGCTTTCATGTTACAAGCACCATGCAGGCATTTTATACATTTGCACTTGCTTGAAAACTACTTTATTTGCATTGAATTGCCATCAAATCATCAACTAACTAACCTCAACCTCTACTGTGCGAGAGTGGAGCTTGTCCTCATGGTTTTTGTTCTGTTTTTCTAGCGTCTCCATCTTTGCTGTTATTTCTTTGAGTGAAGCCCTGAGGCTGACAATCTCATTGAGCTTGTGGCTGACGTCTGCCTGGCAGTCTCTCAGCTGCTGCTTCAACAATGAGATCTCCCCTGTCTTCTGGCACACCTACATTGGGACAGAGACAATTATGAAGACAAACAGTATAATTTTGTGTGATTTGGCAACTGAAAGGAAAAATCCACCTTGGATATCCTCTTGCTATTACATATAATCTACTTACAATATTCAAGGCATTCCAGATGTTGTTTACATTATACTTCCCTCTGCCCAGCCTCATCTGCATTTTTTTTCAATTATAGAATTCATCCATCTCCTATAATTACCTTTGACAGCACTCAGGAAATGGGATGTGAAGCTGTTGCATTCAGTTGTACAAATAGGTGCACACATTTGATGCAGTGAACAGAAAGAATCACAGACTTGAGGCTGCACTGTGGACAACTGAGGCAAATGTTACAGTTTAATTGCTAGACATGTTGCAAATTGGTGGATTTTTCCTTTAATTACAGATGAAAGGCCTACTATATTTTGTAGGATCACACATCACTCATGACTCACCTCCCACTGTGTTTCCTCAAGTGTCGGAGCTAACTGTGTTCTCTCTGTCTCATAAGATCTCAGTCTGAGCTCAACAAGATCCTTCTCTCGGGTCAGCTTGGAGACGTCCTCCTGCAGCCTCTCCTTCTCTGCCTGTGCACAAGTTCATCTGTCATTTATTTCCCTCATTCATATAAGTGTGTGAGGCAAAGAATTTCTACATGCTTACTAATGCTTGTATCACAGATGAAATTAAGGAAAAGCACAGGATCTTAATTGGATTTTGTGATGTGTGAGGTATCAAAGACTGTGAGGAAAAGAGGAGGAGGGCTGACCTGGAGCTGGCTGACCTGCAGCTGGAGTGCTTGATGTGTTTTTGCAGCCATCTGGGACACTTGCCGCAGCTTGGTGGAGCATCGCTGCTTCAGGCCTTCCATCTCCTCAGTACAATACCTTTGCCTTTCCTCAAATAGCTGACAGGTGTCTGCTTCCTTCTCCTCAAAACTCACCTGTTGAAAGGTAGAGAAGAAAACTCTGAAAATTGTCAGATAATTTACTGTATAACAACTGATGAGGAGTCCTGATCTTGATTAAGGCTGCCTGCTGTTTTTGCTACGTGATAGCTCAATACCTGCAGCTCCTGCAGTTCAGACTCTCTCTCCAGCAGCCTTTGTTCCAAACGCTCAATGAGTGACTCATCTGTAGTAATTGGGGACCGAATCCCACCTGCTGTTTCAGAGAGATGGCTTGGCTCATCTGCAGAGAGTAGGGAGCCGGCATCCCCATTAACCTTAGATGCCGACCCTCTATTCAGCCCTCCATTGTTTAAATCAGCCCTATAGCTCAAGTCAGAGCTAGCACTATTTGCATTGACCCATGGAGGGAAATTGGGTTGCACACCCTGGCTGAGGCTGATTGCTGGAACTGAACTGCTGTCACTCTGACTCACAGGGCCTGTGGAAGCATTTAGACTGCCACTGGTACTATGGGTGGGCAGGCTAGACATTGAGTTGCGTCCAGAGTCAGAAAGAGTCCCTGAAATGAAAAGATGACAATGTACTTTAGTGTTTTGTGTCGTGCAGTCATTATAACTGCATTTTAAGGCAACAGGGTATCAGCACAGTATATATGTAGATGAACAAATGCAAAACACCTGAGAAGGTGTCTTGCTTGTGTCTCATGTCTGGATTCCTTGCTTTTTCTAAAGGGCTGAGGATTTGGTCCAGTCTTTTGTGGCCTGTGTCTGTGGAGGATGTAGTCCTGGGAGTCACAGACTTGAAGGGAGCAGAACAGACCAACGGCTTCTCAGCATTAGTCTAGAAGAGTGAAATGCCACACAGTCAGGGGTATATTAGCCTATTTTTGTTTTTATTTTCAGTGGCTTCTTTTAGCTTGATAGCAGGGCAAAAATGTATGATAGAGAGTACCAAGGATGAGCCAAATTGTAAACCTAAAATTATAATGACTTCCTTTCACAGACAGAATATTGCCACACACTGGAAAGTTGTGCAAATGAAAAGGATAGCTTTCTTTTCCAATCATGTCTTTCTGTATTAGAAACAGAACCACTGAAGCGTGCAGAATTGCTTCACTACAAGCTGGCAGTATTAAAAGCCACACAGCAGCAGTTGCAAGTAAAATTCACTAGACTGTCGTAAAAGAGAAAACTCATTTCAAAGATGAACTTATACTCCACATGCCCCATCTGTGCTGTCCAGGAATGTCACGAGTGGTACGAAACTTTCCCATCTTTCTGTCCTCCTCTCCTCTCCTTTGCATCACCCCCCCTNCCCCCCCCATCTCTCCCCCATGTGCTGTCTGAGGGAAGATGAATAGCCCTTCTCTGTGATATTAATAATATGAGCTACTGCTGAAGTGTAAGAGGTAAAGCTAGCGAGCTCAGCATTCCTTCTCACTGACTTCATGGCTGGGATGTGGGATGCCTTTCCCCTGTCCCTGTGTTTTTTCCTCACATACTCTCTCGCTATCCTCAAAACTCTCTTTGCCCTCGATCCCCATTTTTTCTCTCTTGTTCTCTGCTGTCTCTCATAAAGTTGCTTCCTATTCTCCCTCCTCCTCTTTCCCTTGAGGATTAAAGATCTGTTGAAGGAGACTCAACGTTTGCTTATGTATTCCTGGCACACAGAAATGAATTCTCTGAGAATATCAAGGCATTCTTTGGTCATTAATCTGGAAAGGGGTGATTAATAAGCTTGGATAGTTCAGCAGAGGTTATGAGTAATGGCTGCTACCTATTAAACTACCTGCTGTGCATGTTTTATCTTGAACTTCATTGTCAGGTTTTCAAAGTCCATTTTAGTTATGTGGTAAGTCTTGTGAAGCGGTGTTTTATGAAGCTATGATAATAGAATTAAAGATGTACAGTAGCTCATCTTGGGTCAATCCTTGATAATTATGGACTTGTCCTATAACACTTTTTGAAAACAAATGATGAGCAGTGTTCTCACCTTCTCCATCAGTTTCCCTGACATTGGCAGGAGTTTAGGTTGCAGTTGGCCAGCTGATTCCCCATCTCTCTTCGTTCCACTGGCACGGCTGTCCATTGCTCCTCCTCTATGGCACAATGACCTAGGTTTATGGCTCACCTTGTACAGAAAAGGGTAAGCATGTAAATAAAATTTAAGACATTTTTCCGTCCATTTGGTGTTCATAAAACTGGCATGTGAGCTCACCTTGATGTAGAAAAAGTCCTCACTTCGTCCTGAGTGGGAGTGGGAAAGAGCTTTAGAGGGCTGGATGGATGACGAGGACCCCTGAGTAAAGCCACACTTCAGTAACCCGTCTAGGCTTTGACCTCCTGCTTTCCTGTGCTGGTTTGTTCCCCTTTTTAGTTTATATTCCGTTGCCTTGCAGTGTTTGCTGTTGAGGCTGTTGCCGCTGATAAGGCTGCTGACACTTCCCATGGTCCTGCATGCATCAGGTGAGGGCAGGGCGGGGCTGAAATCCAGGTGGTCAACTCAAATGGATGTGAGAAGACGCAACTCATGACCACAGGGAAATAAAGTCTGCGGTTTCATCTGCAAGATGTGAAAAAATGACACTTAGATGCAAATGCTTAAAGGATCATAGATCATGCAGTGATTTTGCATGTTTGAGCACAATAAATACAACCCACATACACATTACATTATTGTCAGCCATTTTCCAAAATATACTACTAGAGCGGTAAATTTTAGAATTTTTTCCTTCCTTCCAGACTGACACTGATTTTGGTTCATTCCAATATGTTACAAAAATCAACTTGTATAAATTTGGAACATGCTTGAGATAAGTTATCCATCACAGTAAAAAGATGGCTTTTACCGAGAAATTAAAACAACCGTGCCTTCTACAATTGTGTGTAGGTGTTAGCAGGGGAAACACTGAATTTTAAGATGGTCATATAACCTCATCATTTGATTTTTGAAAGATTGAGGGATTTGGCAAAGTAACACAAAAACTAAAATACAATTTTACTTTTGGAAAATGGTGGGAGTAATATTACCTGTTTTAGTTAAAGTATTAACTGGGTTCAAATATGAAAAATCACGAATATGGTCCTTTCAATGAAAACAGCAAAGTGTTCATTAAGTCTTTAGAAGACAGACATGTAAATTTCTAATTTTTTTCTAATTCTAGTTATTAGCTTTGATTGTTGTTTAATTCTGCTGTGGCCATTTCAGTTTGGTATTGCAGTGTTGAAGCAGGTGTGTTCACATTTGCTAAACAAACAAACTGAGGAAAAAAAAGCCCATCTTGGCTCTCTGCCTAGCTTTGTGTTTCTAGATTTATGGCTCAGCCGTTGGATTTGACAAATAACCCTTTGGGTGCCCTTCCTCTAAACAAACTGGTAATTAGGCTACTTACTGCCTCCTCAAGACTTGGCTTACACTGCCATCTGAATCACACGATACAAACACTTTTTATATACTTTATCATAGTGCAGACCACCCACACAGCATGGTTTGAGTTTTCAAAATCTGACTGGCTATAATTATGAAATAGTGTCATCTCCAGATTGTGAAAACACGACTGGATTTGATTTGTGATAACATCTATTATTTACTGATAGTGCGATTACAATTACTGCGATGCAATCTATTCACCTTCTCCACCTCTCTTTTAAAGGACAATACTCGTGGTTTTGCAGATTTAAGCCCAATAAATGCTATCTGCATACATGTTACTTACTGGCAACCATTTCCCAAAACATAAAATCTGTATTTTAATTTTCCTGTTATTTTACTAAATCCCCTAATCTTTCAAAGTCAAATGTTCAGGTGATACACCCACCCTAAAATTCAATATTTTGCCTGCTAATATGTATGTCACGTCCAAATGTAGAAGGCACAATCATTTTCAATTTCTCTGTAAAAGCCATCTTCTCTTGGGATTATATTCCCTGGTGAACACATACATTTTCTTCCATGTAGCTCCACATTGGATCAATAAATTAAATAAATGACAAAAAAATAAGAACGATGTTTGGTTTGCCGCAATGAATAACTCATCTCAACCACATTTCAAGTCTCTACAAGTTGATTTTAATAGTGTACTAGAATGATCTGAGACCATAGCAGTCTGGAAGGAAGGGAAACAAATCTAAAATGTACCACCCAAGTAGTATGTTTTGGAAAATGGCTGTAGTAATATAACATATATGTGGGGTTGTACTTATTGGGCGCAAACATGAAAAATCACTGGTATGCTCCTTCAAAAGCACACTGACACCAGATGTTGCTAGTCATGATCTCAAACCCACAGGGGAAAAGTCTTCCCAGTAGTTACTAAGTAGCAGAGGGCTCCACACGGGCGTATCAGGCCTGTTTGCTCCCTTAACCACCTGGTCCTCTGCCTTTAAGCATTTCAAAATGGAAGCAGCAACAAAGCACGGGACAAACAGCCCGCCATAACAGCCACCTTTAGTAGTAAGTTAGCAGCACATGGCGCGGGGCTAATCCTCTGCTGCATTTGTAAGATACATACAGCTGTCAGTGTCATTTTCCTGAGCTGTTTGATGAGGATATTTGAGGAGAAAATGCTGATCAGGGCTGTCACTTTTCATCACCAACAAAACAATGATAAGAGAGACGAGACTTGCACAAAATAAACACTTCATGATGAGGAGAATTATGGGAGCATCACAGGCAGAAAGTAACTTGCATACAAATAAAAGCGGGTCACATGGTGGGAGGAAAGTTTGAGTCGTGGTGACAGTTATTCTCTCTTTAATGTGATTGGAAAGATATGAAATACTTTGTATTGAGTGAAGCCTTGTAATCACAAAAGGCAGCCTGCATACAGACATTTGTAAATTTTCTAGCACAGCCTGACTTTCACAAAATTTTGGCATTTGTTGTTCAAGATGAATTCAAAATGCAATCTACATAAGTAAACAATGACTGGAAATGCTGAGCAATGGCATATGGTTTGCTTAAAATAGCACAAGCACAAAGCAAAATAATCCCACAGTCTGACATGGCTGTGCCTGCCTCTGGATGTCTGCCACTAAATCTCAGAATCCAGCCTTCACTATCATTCGCAGTTATTAGCATCCACCACTGACACAGGGCTGAAGTAATGAAACAATAGATTTTACTTACTGTCAGGTCAAACTAAGCATCCATCTCTAGCAAGGCTCCTGCAGAGCCATCTATCCAGTCCTGGAGAAACTGAAAGGCAGGCGTGTGCGCACGTCTGAGTGTGTTTGCCCTCGTATGAACCAGCAGCAACTGAAATCCTCACACTATCTGCACAGCCAGGAGGGTCTGCTAACTGTCCTGTGGAGGGGGTGGGTCTTCCTGCTTTTTTCATCAGTGTGTACCCAGCTTTGCATTATAACTGACATGTAAATTCAACTCTGTGCATTTGTGTGTGTGTGTGTGTGTGTGTGTGTGTGTGTGTGTGTGTAT
>VXCM01000872.1:110258-129857 GCA_014773175.1 Lucifuga dentata
CCCCCACCGTCCCACTATCACTCGCAGACACCCCCCTCCCCATTTCTTCATCGACTAACTGTGTAATAACCATTCATCCTTCCCTCCCTCCCTTCATCCATCCATCCCACTCTGTGCCCTGCACCCACCCTGAACAAACAGCACTTTGGCTGAAAGAGGAAAAAAAGGTGCTTGGCCTCTCTCTCCTTTCGGTCTTTGTCTGTTGAAGTGTGCTGCTCTTTGTGCGGACTCTTGTCTGCTAGTTGATGTATTCTCTCCAAACAGCTCAGGACCATATTTGAGTGTTAAATAAATGACTAGCCCTCTCAAAGAGAGCGCTGGAGAGCTTCAGTTTTATAGTGATTTACCACCATCCTGCCTTTATGCTATTTGCTCACACGAACACACACAGACACTCTCTCTCACACTCAGACACGCACACATATACACATCAACACCTGCACTTCTTTCCAGTTCTCGTAAGAACAAGGCAGCAGAGTGTTCAGCATTCCATAGAATACATACTGTTGACAAACCTCCTTTTGGTTGAAATACAATCAGAAAGCCGAGACAAGAAAATCTACAGGGTGCTCTGTTCCAAATGAACAAACAACAACAGAAAAGATATGAGCTCTAAACTCTGCTGCTGACAAAAGAACTGTAAATCTCAAACCCCATTTCTGTGTCAGATGGGAAAAGTATACTTTCCCTTAACGCGAAGAAAACAGACAGACCACCACTGATTCACTGATATCATTACAAAAAAAATCAATAAACAAATCACTTTGTTGAAATTGAACTTATAAAAAGCATTGTAAAGTTGTATTGTGATCTTGTAACCAGCGGAGACAGAGTTGCTATCTGAAACTTAAAAATGGTGTTGACATGGAATACTTTCAAAGTCTTCTGACCCACTTATGAAATCTCTCTTGAAATAACATATCTCCCTAAATCTTCCATAATCTTTTTCAGCATCACTGCTCACTCATCCTCTCAGTACAGCCATTGTTCCCCCGATTAGTCCCGTTCACCCCCAAGCCTGTTTGTCTGAACAAAGATCCCACTGCTTCACTTTTATGTGCCCATTCATTTGCTATGGAGAATCGGTCAGTTTTATTTCTATTTGATTCAAATATGAATTGAAATTCTTTTTATTGCTCCATCATTGCAAATTTTAATAAGCAGTAAAAATGGTCTGACCTCATGGCTTTTGAGTGGGCTGTGTGATTTAAGACTTCGGTGGGTGAACCAGAATGGGTGGAGAAAGTGTGCGTGTGTGTGTACACACACATACAATCTTACATCAGATTGGCCACATGTTTTTCAGTGTTTGCACAAAGGAGTGTGTGCACGTTTGTCATATGTGCATGTGTAAGCAGGGGGTTGTGTGTGTGTGTGTGTGTGTGTGCGTGTTGAGTGCGTGGGGTTAGGGAGGGGTGTTCTAGCTTCTGAGCCCCTGCTGACCTATCTGACACAAAGATCTCTCCCAAAGGGCTTTGTGTCAGGCAGACACACACACACAACACACCCACAGACACACACATGCGCGCACACACTGCATAGCCAATCCATTACCAGAGGCAGTGGAAGGCAGAAGGGCGCTATAAAGGTCCCAGGATTTATACCTGTTTCACAATGACCATGAAACTTTGCTCTGTTCTCACTGTACCTCCACGCGGCCACGGTGCCAGATGGCATCACTTTAATTCTTACTGTCTATATGTTAATTTCTAACAGATGTGTGTTTAATCTGTCCAGTTCAATGTGCCTGTTTATTTGGGTCAGTCTCAGACATCATTGCTCATTGTTTATGTTTTTATACATAGTGTCTCTTTGTTTCAAGGACCAACCTAATGACACCTGCTGAAAACCCCTATACTTACATTATGTATTATTACTATTCATCTACTGCAAAATGCATTTTTTTTAAATCTCTAATACAAAAGCTGTCATAGACCAAAGTTTCAAGGACCATACCATTATTTATGCACGTTACAGCCTATTTACTGTAAAGTGTGTGTACTTTATATTACTGTTCATTTTTCAAAGTGTACTTTGGAATATGTGTCCAACTTTGCAGCCAGACAGTTTTAAGTTCATGTCAGAACAGCAACTTAACACCTTTAAACCTCGCTAGAGTTCAATAATTCATCGCAGTGAATTTTTAGGGGGATTTCAGTTTCAGATTTTACTGGCAGTTCTGACATCCAGAAGTAGGTTAAATGCAATAAGATGCCAAACTCACACTGTCCTCTTTGCAACACTCATAGTAGCTTATGGTTTTTCATACACACTTAATTTTCCAATTATTACAGCTGCACTGCAACAATTGATTACAGCCACACAGCTATAAATAAATGATATTGCAACACAACTAAAATATTGGTGACAAAATGTTTACCTATCTCAAGAAAACTTCAATTTTCTGCAAGTTGATATAACTAACCTGAAGGTAGAAGAAAATTAAAACATGCATAAATAAATAAATTAATTAATTAATTAATTAATTAATAAAAGAGGTTGACATGGTGCCTAAAATGATTTTTGATATTCAGAAATTAGTTTCAACAATTAAATTTTTGAAACTTCCCAAATTTAGTGGGTAAAAAACTTCTGGAATTCAGGACAGCTATCAGGCTAAATCGTTGCTTACTATGGTGTTCGATCCTCTGAGTGTAAAACAGCAAATCCATAGTTCCCATGCGTGATGTACAGTAACATATTACATAACTGGAATGGATGTGTGGTTCTCTCAAAGTGACTGATGACTCACACACACACACACATGCACGAGTATGTGCACACATGCACACAAAATGAAGTGTGTTAAACCCCAGATTTTTCCCTTCATCCCTAGGATGCTAGAGCAAAAATTAAATACAAAATATTAAGCAAGTAGTGGGAAAAGAAACTGCTGAGAATATACTTCTTTACACACACACACAAACATTTTCTCACATACTTTCCCATCTCGTATCTTACTCACTGTGGCCAGTTTGTGAGGATGAGTAATGCGGCCTCCAACAAACTACCATCAACAGGGAATGAAGTGTGGGGCAGAGACAGCCATCTATCTTTCACTTTCACGCTAATGCATCCATCTACTGACCAAGCACACACATAGACACATGCACGCACGCACACACACACACACACACACACACACACACACACACACAATGGCATCCAATAGCAGCTAATTGGGTAATCCTTTTAGTGCATTGTAGAGGAGATTGAGCGTGAATAGGGCTCGATACTGAAGAGCAGAATACCAGACACTCATTACTGTCCCAGAGTAAGGAGATGGAATACCAGGCACGGAGAGAGAGACACGGACAGAAAAAAAAAAAAAAANAAAAAAAAAAAAAAAGAAAAAACAGAGATAAAGAGACAGTTTTGTATTCTGAGTAGCTAACGTGGCATTATACATTAATGACAGTGAATGCCTCCTCTGTTCAAAGTTTGAAGGGTTACTGTTTGGATGCTGTGAAAGATTAAATAATGGTGCGCTCACCCAGACCATGTAAGAAAAGACTAATAGAGATAAAGTCAATGTCAGTGTCCACCTCCAACCACATGGGTAGTCTTTGATAAGAGGCCAGCTTTTAGTGAAGGACCCCTGTTGAAATTTGACAGTCAGATGCCATTCTACACATCAAAATGAGCCATTAGGTCAACAAAACAATCAACCTCCTTGGGTTTTTATAGATTTAGAGGTTGTCTATACCGCTCATTGGATTTCTACGGTGAGCCAAGTATATTCCTGTAGTGCAGGCATTTGCATAACCTTGGCAGCTGGAGTATAGAGGAAAATGTATTTTTAATGGAGTTTAAATGGAGCCTTTACCACTGTGACGAAGATGGGGAATGATGCTCATGAATTTAAGGAGCCTTAAAATTAAATATCTGAATTTGCCTTCTATATTTCTTTATTGAGCTGCATCCACCCATCCAAGATTGATTATTGCCCTACAATATGTCTCTGCTCTTTTCTGTAATGTGTCTAACTTATACAGTCTTGGAGTTGACCCAAAAGTAGTTTTAAAGAGCTTTATGTGTCTTCTGTTAGATATTGCAGATCACGAACGAGCTCCATAATCATAAAATATTTACTTCATAGGCTTTTATCCTCGACTCACTCTAAAATGGAAAAGTAAAAATATATGGTAACAAGAGTATTTTTAGACATTTACACCATTGACCATCCATTACCAGTGAATATTTACCTTTTCCACTACCCATCACTTTATTGACCAGCAGTGTCCTTTATGCATGATATGATAGCCTCATAAATATGAAATCTGAATTATTTACTCTTTCAATATAGCACCTACACTGGTTATGTATTATATATCAAGTGCCAGTTCAATTTAGTAAATTTCTCCCTACTTTGTTCTGATTTTGCAGTAATATTATAATTTATTTTTCTCAATCATAATCGTGACTGAATTTAAAACTATGTTCCAAGTGCACAAGTGACCAATAATAAACTCACTTAAAGTTAGTATCCCATGATATAGTCACTACATCACTTGTCACAGGCTGAGTTAAAGCTCCTTATTTGATATGATATCACAGCAGTGTGACATACTAGCCATACTAGCTTACCAACGTATGTAGGAGGGAAAGAATGAGGCCTTTTCAGGCACTAGGGCCCATTGACCCTGTAAGCTGATGAGCAAGTGATAAGGTTGTCATTGTGGAGCATAACCATCCTCCCAAATTCCTAATCTACAAAATCCACAAA
Source organism: Lucifuga dentata (assembly GCA_014773175.1). NCBI lineage: Eukaryota > Metazoa > Chordata > Actinopteri > Ophidiiformes > Bythitidae > Lucifuga > Lucifuga dentata. The sequence continues at coordinate 114,985 of VXCM01000872.1, forward strand.
TGTGAGTCTGTGTATGTGTGTGTCTACGTGTGCAGTGCAATGTAGGAGTAAGAGAAGGGCGCAATAAGCTCACTTTAAGGGGTCTGTGCTGCAGGCAATGTTTATGTTCACCTTCAAAAAAAAAAAAAAAAAAAAAAAAAAAAAGCCTCCCTGACCTTGTAATACTAAATCATTCATTATGGTGAAACTCCTTTATCTGGGCTGTTTAAGGTGGCATAACTAACCAAACTCAAAGCTGATATTCACATTATTTACAGTTATTGAACTGATCAAACTAGTAATTTTGCATGTTTGAGTCCAATCAATACAACCCACATACAAGTTACAGTACATTACTGCCAGCCATTTTCGAAAATATACTGTTGGAGAGATATTTTTGATATTTTTGAATTGTTTTTCCTACCTTCCAGACCTGCCATTGGCTTCAGTTCATTCCAGTACGCTATTAAAATCAACTTGTAGAGACCTGAAATGTGCTTGAGATAGGTAATCCATCACAGCAAATCAAATGTTGCTCTTATTTTTTTTGTCAAAGTACTTAATTTAACCAATCCAACACGGAGCAGCACTCCAAGGAGTATAGTCCCAGGAGAAGATGGTTTTTACCGAAAAATTAGAAAGGAGCATCTCTTCTACATTTGGACATGGATGTTAGCAGGCGAAACAATGAATTTTAAGGTGGGTGTATCTTCTGAACATTTGATTTTGAAGGATTACGGGATTTAGCAAAATTGCAGGAAAACTAAAATATGGTTTTATGGTTTGGAAAATGGTTGTCAGTTACTTAACATGTATGCAGGTAGTATTTATTGCAAAATCACTGGTATGGACTTTTAAGGAGGTATGGGAGTCATTACTGTATATTTGGAAATACTGCAACATCTTCTTGAGACTTGCATAGCTGCTGGGATGTTGCACTTCACTGACACTTTGTCTTCACTCATGAAAGGATGCTGTATTTGGGTATCTGGGACAGTTATTTTAGGAGGCGTCTTCTTTAGCAGGTCATGACAGCTCTAATGGTTTTTGTCACATGCTACAGAAATGGAACAGAGCTTAAAACAGACCACAAACATGCCAAATACTTATTTAAATCATTGTTTAAAAAAAAAAAAAAAGACATTTTCACCAGCAAAATTATTTCAGCATTTTAGATAAAGAAAGCAAAAAACTTTATCTCTGCTTGGAAAAGATGCTACTTTTATGCTGAACATCCTTGTGTTTCAGTCTCACCCCTTTTTCTGGGTACAATAATATGTGACTATAAGATGCAAGTCTGAACATGCCTGAAGAGGTGCCCTATGCTTATCCATTCAGTGTCTCACCTTGTCACTTCCACATGTAATTCACAATCCCAATGGCTTCCAACACATATATTACTGTAAACAGCTGCTACAGAACTAAAACTGGACTCTAACAAGTCTTTCCTTTGTAGTGACATTCATTATCCTACAAAACCATAAGAATATTCAAGGATAGCGGGTCTGGTTGTTTTGGAGGATTATAGGGTGGGACACCTGTGATGTGTAGATGGGAACTTACAGTATGTTATGCATTTAAAGCACCTATAACAACCAGCTGTGTCCAATGCCATTTATTTCCCCAAATTGCTATGTTTAGTCTAACATTTAAATAAAGCACTATGCTGCTGCCTGTTATTTCACCATTTCACCAAACAGTGGTTTGTCCAGTGCTAACAATGGCTGTGCTGAAAGCAAAGACCGTGATTGGTTGGCACTTTCCTGGAGACAAAAAGTTGTAAGCATTTGCTTCAGAACCGATCTTTAAACACAGAGATACTTTGAAATTCAACTTTTATATTAAAAGTAAGAAAAGAGTTTGAGGACTTCTAGTTAAGTTGAAATTTTTCACTGTAAAAGTAACCCAGGCTCCCATTTCATTTGCTCAGTATAAACAGAGCTAATAGATTAGACTGGCTCCTGCTTAACTGTCTCTCGAGTTGGATCCTGGAAGTCCTGACTGACTCTGTACACTCATTTGTCCCCCGTCACATCCAGTCAGACAGCCTGAATCCTACTTCAAGTACAAGTGGAGGTGACTTACCTCCATTACTGCCTGCTCTCACATCCACTGCCACCGCCGCTCTCTTTCCCAAAGCTGTGGATCACTGTGGACAAACAACTTCCTACTGGATTCTACAGGCACTGCTGGTGTGGACACGCAGACAGATCACCACTGATTGCACCACCTGGTCTGGTGCGATCAGTCCGTCTCATCTCCCATACAGTGAACACTGCCACATTCCTTCATAAACACACACTTTCTCTCTCTCCCCTCCCTCTCTTACAGTGTATCATTGCTGCCTCCCTCCTGAACTCCCTCCCACTCTCTCCAACACTCCCTCTCTTTCTCCCTTCACTGCTCGCCTTGTCCACCTCTTGCAACATTCATTTCTCTGTAGTTGTGCACGATTTCTCCCACTCATTTTACACATGATCTGCAGCCATCCTTTGTTCTGCTACCATCTCTCTCTCTCTCTCTCTCTCTCTCTCTCTCCCCCTATATCTGTGCACTTTTTTTTTTGTTGTTTTTCTCCATCTCTTTCTATCTTTTCTTGGCATTATACCCTGGGGCTGTGCTATCCATCTTAAGTCACTTCACTGCCTCTGTATGAATAACTCATCTCTGCCTACACACTGAGCTGTGTGCATGTGTGTGAGAATTAGAATTACAATCTAGATTCCCACGTATCAGCAGATAATTTAACTGTAAGCAAAAGCATTGCTTAAATCTGTTAATGTGAAACTCAAGGGGTTTGAATGACTTAAAGTAATGTGGTTATGCCTCATGACTAAATCAACCTGTGGTGAAAACAGTTATGAATCATTTGAGACTGTGTATGTGAGTGTGTGTGTGCATGTGGATATGTTTATGTGAACCTGCATACCCTACATTTACATACATGTGAGTACAACAAGTACAATAAGTGGCTGCTGACTCAGTCACTTTTACCCAACATGCTTTGCTGCTGGAGATTTAACTTGGTTCGCTGATCACACTGGCTCCATTGGCTCTCTCGTTCTCTCTCCGACACACACACACACACACACACACACACACACACTGGTGTGATCTGTGCGAAGGTTCTAACCTCATTGTGCCGTGTTGGCACATTTGATGTTTGAGTTCACCAGCTCCCCACTCTCTACCTCTTTTATAAAAAAAAAAAAAATCATTTTCTGCGTCTGTCTGCGAATCTTACTTCGTCTTTCTTGTTCTCATTAACTTCCTCTTTCTTGTTTTTTTTCTTTCATGCTGTCTCCCCCCGTCTTCCTTACTTTTAGTGTTTCACCCTAAAACTCTTGACAACTGCTGCATTACAAGTAGAAACATCAAAACTTCTCCTCTCTGCTGTAATTAATATATCAAAATAAAAGCTGAAGTCACTTTGCTGGAAAATACATTTACATACAATATTCCTCTTTGCTGTCTGGGCATGTTTGATAGAGCTGTAGTATAATAACTGTCACAGACTCCCTTCAGTGCTTGTGGTGTGCCAATTTGTTTTGAATTGATATTCCCTTCTTAAATTGGGATAATCATATGTAATTAGAGGCCAAGAACACAGGCAGGGACATTGTCTCTACACTGGCTGCCAGGGGTGTGTATCTCTGTGCATAAGTGTGCTTCATGTGCTCGATACAGGCCAGAAATCAGGAATAATCTTATTTTGAATGTACAGTGTCATTTTTACACTTTGAACCTGCTTACTGCTCTAGATGGACACAGATAATTTGTACATGGGTGTGATCTTTCATGAGAGGATGATATGGATCACAGGATAGAATGAAACCGTTTATTCTGCATGAGGAAGGTGAAATCTTTCGATGTCAGTATGAGATATGAGGACATTTTACTTATGTCACTTAGATGGACCTACTGTATTCTGTGCCAGTATAGAATTGATAAAGGCGGGATTAATGCTGCGTTTATTGTTCCTCGGAATTAGAAGCCATAACTCGGAATTAAGACATTTACAGCCACCACTTGTTTGAGCTAAACAAAGTGGGAGACAACATGGACACCTCCTTGAAAACTCTATCAGCCTAAAATAGCTAAGTTTTAAAGGACCATACCACACATTTTGCATGTTTGAGCCTAATATATTTGATTTTCATACAGATTACTGACAACCATTTCCCAAAGGATAAAACCATATATCAGCTTTCCTGATATTTTGCAAATTTCTTAATCTTTCAAAATCAAATATTCAAGCAATACACCCACTTTAAAAATCGATGTTTCGCCTGCTAATAGTTACGCAGCCTTATGAAGTCATGGTTGTTTAAATTTTTTGGTAAACGCAGGTCTTCTTTTGGGACTATATTCCCCAGTGGAGACACACATTCACTCTGTGCTTTTTATTGCACTTAAACACTAAAATTACATAACTTCTAAAAAAAAAAAAANAAAAAAAAAAAAAAAAAAAAAAAAAAAAAATCCCTGAATACACGTTGTGTTCGTGATAATGGATTACCTATCCCAAGAACATTTCAAGTATCAACAAGTTGATTTTAATAGCTAACCAGAATGAACTGAAACCAATGGTGGTCTGGAAGGTAGGAAAAACAAAACTTTTAACTCACCATTCCAGTAGTATGCTTTAAAAGTAAAATAAAGTAAAATTTTGTGTATGTAAAGTGAATATATTAGGCTCAAACATGCAAAATGGTTGGTATGGTCCTTTAACATTTGTGAGCTATTTACCTTTTCAAAACAGCTACTGCATTGCCAGTGTTATATGTTTAATCTATTACTGTGTCTTTATGCTGATTGGTTGAAAGAAACTGCTTCTAAACATTCATTTATGAATAGAAAAATGACTGTTTACAGTGTAAAATGATGTCAACACAGAACTCGGTTTGAGGAACCTTGCTCAACTTCCGAGTAGGAATTTCGAGTTGAGGGGGCTTTTTGACTTTTTCCAGTCGGAGGTTGGAAATTATGAGTTCGAAGTTTTAGTTGAACGCAGCATAAGAGAATATCCAAAGAGCTGGGGAGATGCTCAAACAACAGAGAAGATTGTGGACACAGTCTCCTATGATTGACTCCTAATGTGTGATCATGGAGAACACGGGTCATCCTTACATGTCATGGTGAGGTTTTTTTTTTTACAATTATAGTAAGAGAAATAATCATGATTTCTCGATTACTTATGTAATGCACACACAGCACCAAATGCTGTCAGCTCTGACATCTGGTCCTGCAAATAAAATATATATGATACACAAATCATGTTGGGAAGACTTCACTCTTCCTGTCTTTTGCTAGAAAATAATACAGTATCTACTTTTTCCAAAAAAATAAAAAGTAAGCAAATATAATTTTGTATTTATTTTTCTATAAAATAATCACATGCCATATGAGTTAATTTCCTAGCAGTCATTTTTTAAAGAATTATTATTATTTTTAAGACAAAGGGCAGGGTGACTGCAACTGCAAAATGACGGTGAGAAACAGACAAAGCACCAATTGTCGGAAACATGTTTTCAACCTTAAACCTGCTGTTAACATTAGCTAGGAGAGTTTTGTGTTTTATCTAGACTTGGACATGCAGGGCTGGATCTCAAAGATCTCTGATGCTGAAGCATGTAAGCTGTGTTGGATCCTTTAATCGTGACTTTTCGTCACCTCAGCTTCACCCTGGTCATTGTTTTGCTCCCACACTGCCTATTTAATGAGCTTTTTTTGGTGGATGTAATGCTTGGATGTTGAATCCCTCTGCCATGCTTAACTAAAAGTAGTTTGTAGCCGCAGCTACACAGGAGTAGAGCTAACCAGCAATATGCTGAAACTACACACTACATTTTCTCTCCTTTATCCCACAGAGGATTAGACTGTGCAACACAATCTTTGTAAGGATGATCTGAACTTCATTATTCAGCATTTTGTCGAGTATATTTTAATTTTGCCTGTATTTCTATTTTATGGTTCTTTAATATTTGAGTGTGTTATATTTTATCTTGGTGGTTTTTATATTTTATATCTTTTAACCACCTGGAGCCTTGAAATTTACATTTTGTTATGGATGAATAAATAGAAGCTAGAACCTTGAACAGCAGTCAGTGTGTCACTGTCTGTGATTCATGCCACTCCACTGCTTGCTCTCAGAAAGCCCTAAATCTGACCTGCGTGTTGTTTTCACTCATCATTCTATGGAAAGAAATAAGCATTTGCTTGTGTGTGTGTGTGTGAGTGAGTGACTGTGTGGGCAGGATTATGATTTTTTTTTTTTTTTGNTTTTTTTTTTTTTTTGGATTGTGAGTTGTGCATGAGTTCATCTGCATCCTTTGACTCAAGCAGTTTGGGTATCTCTAAGTGTAAAATATGTTTGTAGGTTCTACACATTTATTCATTACTGATGTACCTTTGTGAACTATCTGTGTGCAAACTGCGTGTGTTTGAGTCTTTGCGGATTCACATGCTGTAATATTCTGCAAAGTCTCTGATTGCATTACAGGTAAACAATACAGAGACGTTTGCTATTTCTGTCAAAGTGAATGAACTGCTGTGATTACTCGTGAGTTATTTTTTCTGAACTCGAAAGAACAACTGAGGCTGTCAATGTAGGAACGGCTGCAGCAATTTGATTTTATGTCAAATTTGTTCTTCCAGAACGTGCTTCCTTTTCTTGGCTCGGACCCATCTCCCTGCTTATCTTCATTCACCCCCCCAGGCACGCACACACACACACACACACACACACACACACACACACACACACACCTAAGTATACGCATAGAGGAGGATCAATACCTCATTGAATAAAAACACTAGCATAATTTTATTGACCCAGCTGGCCCAAGAACCTAACCCTCGTCAGTGTCAGGTGGCCAGAGGTTGGACACATGCTGAATTGCACAAACACACACCCATACACACACATGAACACGCAAACACACACACCCCTTATAAAAGCCTATTTGCCATATGCCTTTTTATGCCAAACTGGTGTAGGCAGCTAAATGTGAATTCAGTATAAATCTGTAATATAAAACAGATTAAATAGAATGTCAAGTCACAATCCTGTGAAGTGAAAAAATACGAAGCTGCGTGATTTGCGGGCTTCATTTACAATTTTTATAAGCAGCTACAAATAACGAAACATTATATTCTAAAATCAGATTATCAGATAAAGGGTTCATTTGAACTAAAACTTAGATGTTGCATTGTAAGAGTTTCACTATTGATTCTAAAATAAAATAACATTTAAAAAAAAAAGAATAAAGCAAACCTACTATTACAAAATAATCGCCTGCATGAGAGCCGAGAGAACAATATTAAAGTTGTGCTATGTGCTTACTCACCAAAATTTCATTCAAAGAGAGAATAATCTACAGGTTTAAAATATTGATTAGTAAATTCTAGGAAGTAATATGATTTATAGTGTTTTGAATTCAAATCGTTACTACACTGTGCAGTTTTAACAGAACTATTATATCTCCAGGATTGTTTTTGCAGGGAAATATTTCCAACAGAGATTAAAATATGATTTCTGAATACATAACCCAAGTCCTTTGTGGGAGGACTTCATAATAGTAAATGACAGTAATAAATGAAAGCCAAACCTCTTTAGCACAGAAAAGTGCTACCCTTTTGGGTCGTAAACAGGTAGCAATGACATTGACGCTCCAGTTTAATTACCGTGAACTACTCCCCAGTGCTCCTTCTATCTCTCTAATAGCATTTCCACTGCCATCTGAAATGGTTTGTGGATACTACACAAGGCCTCCATCATTTAAACTGTCTATTTGGAGAACATTCACCCCTCCAGATCTTGAATCACTCAACTCCTCTAAAAAAAAATCAAGTATGCATTTGTGTGATGTAGGTGCTGCTACACTAACAAGCCAAATGGCCTTCGGTAATCCTCGGGCCTTGGTCTTTTCTTTCTTTCTGAAGCGCTTTTCTTTTTTTTCCCCGTCTGCTGTCAAGGCTGACAGCTCCACTGTGGATCAGCATGTTCACCTGGGGCCAGGCAGAAGGGCAGATAGAGATAATATTGACAGAATTTGTAGTCAGACATGGATAAATGATGTCACCGTGGAAAAGACAGAAGTAGACAGAAAAATGAGAAAAATGTAAGGAGGGGGGAAAAAGACAGAATAAAAAAAAATAACAAAGAAAAAAAGGAAAGGAGAGGCCAAGGCGAGGGCTGTGTGTACAGAATTAGGGCTTGAGCTAAGGTTTTATTGATTCTGTTGGCTTTGTCTGTCACTGCCTCAGAGGACACAGTTGGTCTATGATGTATGGCTGCTCCTTCCTCTGCCGCTGCAGCAGGACAAGAGTCAGGGAGTCAGCCCTCTACAGGGACCTTCTGTTACACAGCCGGTACAGCATCAGCAGGGCAGCCCTCAGCGCCACGTACATCACCACTCCATAGAGAGCTGCTGTGAAGAAAAAGAGACATTCTCCTGCTTGGTGACTTGCATGAACAATGCATCCCGCCGAATCTGATAAATCTCCAGCGTTCACAGCCAGACAACAAATGACATAAACTTGTCATCAATAAATAAAATCCACATACAGATTTTATTTCCCCTTCCATAAATACGTACAACTTGTCCCAGCCGTTTCCAAAAGACGAAGCAAGTCTACACACACACATACCTACGCACGCGCTCACACTTCAAAGCAGTGATAGCTGTCTCTCCCTGCGCAAAGGCAATTTACTCCCCCAAGATCTCTCTCACCAGCAGCATATAAATAAGGCGGGAACCAAAGCGGCCAGAACACACAGTAACAGCCTGTCAGGTTAGATGAGGACGATGAAGTTGTCTGTCCCAAACACCGGATGAGTGACACAAGTTGTGAGGATCGTACGCATAACAGAGCAAACACACATACACTCACACATGCCAATGGCTGATGTTGTCACCAAAACATGAACTCTCAAACACTTGCAGGGTTTATTAGTATTGATTTGATGTACTTTGCTCAACTGCGATAAGCCAGAGTCTGAAGAGGCTTTGCTTCATCAACATACTCTCCGTGCTGGAAGGATTGGCAGAGAGCCTCAGCCAGCATTGTCTTCAAAGGCGCAGGAGGATTAACTGACTTCAAACAAAACAACAGGGTAAACCATGCACAGTTTACCTTATCAATATACATCTTGACCTCTTGGAGATGGGCAAAAGTTAGAGGGCAATGGTGGGACGCCGATTCCTCTGGTACTAAATGAATCTTTGTTTTGAGCTGCTAACGACAGCTTCACCCTCATTTTACCTTTCAGGCTAGATTTGCATGTAATCCTATTAAATCGTGGGGTTAATAGCAGAACTGTAGCTGAGGTTTTAAGTTTTTGAGGTGGAGGCACGGGGTGAATGTGCCCATACTGCAGCACAGATGGATCACTGCCGAAGTCACCCTGATCCAACATCCCAGGTGCTATGAGCGTGCTATAAATTTCACAAATAAAGTCATCTATCTCTCCTCGTTGTTAACACTTCAGAGACTAACAACAGTTAATTGGGTAGAGGAGTCTTAAGCATCTGCTAATACGTATTATATGGAGTGTAACTGAGCTATAAATTGAACTGGGGAGCGTGGTCAGGTAGTGTGAACAGCACAGCAGAATACTCAACATCTCCTCCCTCCCAAATCTTTTGTGCTTTCATTTTCTTCAAATTTTTGATGGTGTGACATGCACCTGCAGCAGACTTCTTGGGCTTCTTGCTAAACTTAAACAGCTGTCTCAAATGATTTGTGAAAATAGAGGTCGGTAAGCCAGAAGTTATTACTTTACAAAGAGGCCAAGCTGGTGAAAAACAGCCTCACTATCATATAATTAAACCTCTGTGTACACTAGAGCACTAAACAAATGTTTTAATACTTTCTGCACTAATTAAAACTGAGGCTCCACTGCACTAATGCACTTATAAAAATCCCTCTGTAGACTTAATACCAGCTTGTGATTGCACTTTATTCATACTGATATTTTATCCATCTTTTATTCTGTGCTACAACTACTCAGAAGCTGGTACCCTAAAAAACACAACTTCATATAACCCAATTCTTGAATCATTTTCTCAGTCCTGATCTTTCCTGATAACTTTATCCTTTCTGGCATAGTTTAGGTAACTCAGGAGTGTGTTGACAGTATGAGGCTAAACCACACAAACTAGCTCCCTAATGTATGAAAGAAACAAAATTTGGAGCCACTGCAACTCTTCAACTGGTTTCCAGAATGCTTGGAAGTTGCTCATTAGCTTCACAAGGGGGCACTGTTGTCATTTTCTTTACAAACTCAGATCTCGTTATGCATTATTTTTCATTTTCTCTTCCTTCAAGATGATATCATACATGAATTGAAATTATGGTATTCCTTATAAGCAGGAGGGGGGCATTAACACCAGCTTCCCTCTGTCTCTCCTTGGTTAAAATTAGCTGAGTGCTGGTACAGGGGCAGTCCCTCCATTGTGCTTGTAGCACATAGGGTCCCTTTTAATTTCCTAGCTCAGTGGCGAGGCAGTCATTATCTGAGAATGGGCATCTACAATGGATAATTATCCTGGGAAAAGGATTTCAAACTGTGTAGAAAATACTGCTTTCAGTACAAAACAACTGGCTAGCAGTTAGTCACTGCCATTACATCTTTCTAGCAGCATTTTTTCATATGCCCAGTTGCGATTTGGACCAACCCCCGACAAAACAATTTCAAAAATCACTCCTCACTCCTTTTTCCACATAATTCTATATTTATTGCTGCTTTAAATCTCATTTCCAAATGAGCCTGCTGGCTGGAGAGACCAGATAATAGAGTGTGTAATTTGAGTGGACGACTAAGCAGAACAGGGAAATGGACACAAACAAATACATGCTCATCAACCAGCATGTTGATATGCATGGTGTGCACGTAGACACGCAGGCACACAAACAGGCAGACACACACACACACATATACAAAGAAAGAAAAGTTATACTGTGCAGGCAGAGTGTGACACTCACTCACTGAGTTGATATCAGTAATTACTTTCTTTTGTTTCAAAGGCTGCTTTTGGGGGGAGTGGGTGGCTGGGTGGGCTGTTTTAAATTGCCTCCTCCTCGGTGAAAAAGAAAGTGTACTCAAGTCCAACATCAAACGTGCCCAGACAGTCCATCTATCAGCACAGACACATTCACATTCATGTAATGAACAGACTTTTGAACAGAATTTTGACAAACTGGAAGGCCACTTGACCCTGATTAGAATTTCCTTCTACTGTTAATTATTATATCACAAGTCTACAGATAAGGTACTTAACATAACGTCCCCACATTGTTATCTCTAAATCTGAGCTGCAGATCAATACTGTAGTTGATTTCCTGTTGTTTGAGGGGAATCTTGTTATTGTTAAGGCTCAGGTTAATTGTCAAAATTTTAAAGATGCAGTTTTCTCGTATACTCTATGAACCCAGACTAAAGGCTGTTACTTTATTTGATGGATCTCTTATCTAGATGAAAGAATCTTGCGTTGACTGAAGTGATGCCAGCTGTTCTGTGCAATAAATTCATCCAATATCCGACCAATAGGACATTAATAAGGACTTCTAACAGCTTCACACACACACACACACACACACACACACACACACACAAAATGTGTTCCCTTTTCATACTTGCAGGTTAGTGACCCTAACTGGCAAACGGGGACTGAAGTAGATCTTGAAAAATAAATTATATTCTAATGAGGTTATCCCCCGATAAGTATAAGTAGATAAAGGTTAAATAGAATAACACAAATTCTCTCAGGATCAGAAATAAGCGGATGGCAATACTGCACTGCGTTCTGTTTCTGGTGTACTGGTTTAGCTCAATATAATTGGCCATATGGTCTGCAGAATGCAGGTGATTTACAGATAAGTGGGTCTGCGTGAGTCCTGGTCCAAACTAATTCTCAGCCGCTAACGTCAGCAGTTGGTCTCCTTTTCGTTTCCACTCATTAGACTTGATCGCCTTGAAGGGACAAGAGAATCAGAGACCTGCAATTCTGAACAGCCAAATCTAGATCTCAAATTTTTTTAAAGTGAGACCAGAGGCGGGCTCCAGAGTGAACTTCAGCCACGGATGCAGGGAAAGTGAAAAATGAGACGAGACTGTGAGGGAGAATAAATATAATGAATTTTAGGTTCTGTCACGCTAAGGCCTGGTGTGATGCGGACGTGGACAGCTCTGAAACGGCCCGTCTGCATGTCCAGGCATTCATGGTTCTCCCGCATTCATGACTCCACACACTTCAACTCTGGACCTTTTTGATGGTGCCGCTCTTAACCGCCCCCAAACACAAAAACAAACCCAGCAGAAATAGAAGTAGTTTCCGGTTCAGTCGCCCACAACAAAACATGGAGCCAGCGAAAAGAGAGTTGTTGTTGATTAATGAAGAGGAGGAATTGCTGTTACTTGCACTGGCTGCAAGAACGAAAAAGTTGTTTGACATTTTTTTTTTTGTCTCCCTCTCTCCTTTCCTCCACACCTTTGCTTTGCTAATCATCGATGAAGGCATATTTACGTCACACGAACGCCATCTGCGTCGTTTCATAAATGGAACCTTGCGCGACCCTCAAAAGCGGCCTCCACAGCTGACTGCTTCAGCCACAACTACGTCACATTTCCTACTCTCACCTCTCTGTCCGTGTTAAGCATAAACCAGTTGTTTGGGGGTAATTTTTCTCCCCCTTTATCTCTTCAGTCCTCACTAAAGATATGTCATTATTCAGGTACCATTGGAGTGAATTTGCTGTATTAAATTGCGAAAGATAAAACTAATGACTGCCACAAGAAAAGCAATTACAGACAACACCAGCAACTTGATGAGGAATCTCCAGACTTGGGTAGTAACGGAATACATGTAATGTTAGGATACAAAAAAAAAAAATGTAATTCTATTCAGAGTCATTCCTATGTTCCCAGGGTCCTGTATTCCCCAGCTCTATATAGCACAACAGAGCACATAATGGGTTAGGGTTAGGGTTAGTCTGTTAACACACACTTAATGTGTGTTAACAGAATATTGAACTGGGGAACATAGGACCCTGGGAACTGCGATACACTCCCCTGTATTCCATTACAGTTAAGAGAAAAAGGTGTAATCAGATTACAGATACATTTAGTAGAAAATGGGATTACTATCAGGATTACGCTTGAAAATTTGAACAATTTTCTGCCAAGCACATGCATGTGCACATAACATCTCTCTCAGTGCTACTCTTTGGTTTATGAGTGTTGCCATGCACATGCCAGTGAAAAAAAATGCTTTCACAGTGTGGAAATTTTGCCACTATTATGTCTTTAAGGCAGAAACATGAATAACATCACAGTTCAATTTATGCCTTCCAGCTGTGAAAATACTGTTCGCATCCGAAGTCTAATCTAAAGAAACATTTGCCAGTACAGTAAGACCAACTGCTATGCTAGCTACACAGAAACCAGGTAACCAAAGCTAACGAAAAAAGAACCTTCTGTAGGTAGTAGCAACACTGAAACTGTCAATTAGCTTTTTTTTTTTTTTTTTTTNTTTTTTTTTTTTTTTTTTTTAGCTTCTGATTTGTTACAAACTACTATGGATACTGAAAATCCATGTACAGACAATTTAGAGCATTTTTTTTTACTTTATAAAAGGACCAGATTTTATTTTATTTGTTAACTGTCCTATTTTTAATTTAGAAATAGAAAGCCTACTGCCTGAATTTGATGTTCATGTCCCCATTTTCTTTCCTAAGCTTATCTGACATTGTTCTGTTGTTTTACAGAATACACTTAAAAAAAAGTCCATATAAAAGTCATCTTATTGATTAAAGTAATCCAAAAGTAATGTATTCAAGTTAAGTTATTTTAATACTGGAGTAGTTGGAATATGTTACTGATTACATTTTTTAGCAGGTAATTAGTATGTTTAAAGTAACTCTCCCAACCCTGATAATCACACACCATACGTATCTTTACATTTACAGTGTCAGTGTTCTATCATTTTTTTCTCAAAATGCCACAGCTATAGAATATCTTGGCTACGCTTTGATTCGTTAATATATTCAGATGTAGCCATGTTCCAAAGGGCTTTTTAGTCATTTAAATGACTCACTTAGATCAGAAGCCAAAAGGGAATATGAAAGGTTTTTGATAACTGATTGGCCTTGGAGGATGTGGTCTGTTTGTAATATTTTGCTAAAGAAGAGCTGTGGAAATGCTTGAATATAAAAAAAGCAAAGGAGTTTTAATTCTCCTGCTTGTAAAAGAAAAACATCTTTAAAATGAAAGCAAATGACAACCACAACAAGAGCCATTTCAAAACGAGAGCAAAATCCCTCATGGCAGGTTTGTATTTGTCCATTATTTCCTCATTGTCTTCCTGCATTAGCTGCCAGCATCAAGCAGCCTTCCTCTTTCAGCCCTGCATACTTCACCTTGTCAATTAAGCCCCCATGTCAGTTTTTCCTTGAAATGTTTACTCTGCCTTCCTCTTTGTCCATTTATACATCCACCCATGACTCCCTCCATCTCTCCAGTGAGGTCTTTATAAAAGATGGAGCTGTCATCACACTGAGCTAGACAGATATCAGTATTCATTTATGATAAATACATGTATATTTCCAGGCTACATGCTGCAGCGATCCACCTCATTATGAATCGTTGAGCCCCTCAGGTGTGCTGTTTTGGCATAACAGTGTCCAATTAATGACAAGAGTTTAGTTACGAGGGTTTCTTGCAGTTTTCAGTAATTCAGTATTGATAAAGAATCAGTATTTTAGCTTTATTTAACTTCACCTTCATATCCTCTTGTGTAAAGTGCAGCACTTGGTGTGTATATGTGCTGTATCAGTATTCACCAAGAAACTGCTGGAGTGGGAGAATGAGAGCAAAAAAAAAAAAAAAAAAA
>VXCM01000872.1:130441-171523 GCA_014773175.1 Lucifuga dentata
CACACACACACACACACACACACACACACACACACACACACACACACACACACACCACACAGAGTGTAGCCTCTTCTCATCACAATCTGTGAAACATCACCCCTCCCCTTTCATTTCTCATCCGTTTCTCCAACTCTTTTGGTATTTTTCACTGTCTGCATCTCTTCCTCCCTTCATTCACCCTCTCTCTTTCACTGTCTCTCCCTCGTTCTCTCTCTATCTCAGCTGCACCTGATGTATGGTTGTAAGAAGTGTTTTTACCTGACATTGAGTTTGTTCAGCACGTCCATCTACATCTGCTGGAGGCCCCGTGGGGTCCTCTGGGGTCGGGGGTTTGTTGGTAGTGGAGTGCAGATCTCCAGCCAATGTACTCATTCAGAATACAAACCCGGAGCTCATCTCTGAGGGGGGGCATCTCATCTTTTCTTCCTCTTTATTCATCCTCTCATCCTCCAGGTCATCTCTCTCCCTTTCCCTCTCTCTCTCTCTCTCTCTCTCACACACACACACACACACACACACACCCTTCCACTCCCATCTCACCTCTGTTGCCTCAATGCATACGTAAAAAACACAGATTCAGGGTAGTACAAGAGCCCAGGGCAAAGACCTAAAAATACAAGCTTCAACACACTCTTACATGAGAAAACACAGTTGCAAGCACGCGCACATGCACACAGGCACACACGCACACACACAACCAAACGAGATCACAGTGAGATTCCCAGGTCTCTAGTCAGACTTTCTTTCCACTAAATAATTTCTGTCTACCCTCTCTCACTCTTTCACTTTCTTTTGATGTGAACGTAACTCAATAACTCAATTGGTTTTAGGTTGACGTCTAAAAGCAGTTTTCTCTGTCTCTGTCTCTCTCTCTCTCTCTCTCTCTCTCTCTCTCTCTCTCTCTCTCTCATTCCTACAAGTTCAAATCTAAACCTACTTCTGGTTGGTTGTGCAACACACATCAATATTCATATTTCATTGATATTATTTGCAGTTGGTTATGATATGACTGTTAACATGAGGAAATAAATAAGACTGCTGCTACAGTTGTGGCAGTTTTGCTGCAGCAGCGAAATATTCTGTTTTATGGTAATTGATGAAGCACCAGTGTACAGTATTTCATATCCTGAGTAATTTTCTAATTGGTTGAGGGGCAGCAGGTTGTGGCAAAGCCCTGCAGCTCCGTCAGCGAGGAGAAACATTTGATCATCAGACAGAAAGAAAGGAGGGAAAGAAATGTAATGAATTGTGAATTTCTTTCAGTCTTAAAGAAATTCGCAATTCATGCATATCTTAAAGTTTAATATATGCAGCATTAACCAAATGTCTACATTTTTAATGTGATTTTTCTGAATACGTCGACAGCATTACACTGCTGGACTTCCTGCTATGCCTTTTGTTCCTTTACAGCATGGATGGCCTTCAGAACGCCTCCCTAGTGATTCTATCTCAAGCAGCATTCCTGCTGCTTGAGATAGACTACACTTCATGTAAATATGATTACAAGTAAAGAAGACACATGCATGGGGTTGTGTACAGTGTGTGTGTGTGTGTGTGTGTGTGTGTGTGTGTGTGTGTGTGTGAGAGACAGAGAGTGCAACCGGCAGCTCTTATATTGGTCCCTTCAGCATTACTCCACAGAGGTATGGATTGAATACATGTGCATAATGAACTCTACAATATCTTATATCAATGTAATTTGTTTTAGATTGTTAAAGCTGCATAAATTGATGGACTATATATAATTGCTATATCATGGATAATGTTTTGTCTATTACCAGTGGAGTGTGGGAAATGTAACAAGTGGAACTGCAGGGGGATTGCTGACAAGAGTTGTCCTTCTACCTCATTTAAGAAACACTGTAATCATGTAATCAAAATCATAAAAGAAACGATCGGACTGAAATTGACAGCAGTTGATTTTTTTTTTTTTTTTNTTTTTTTTTTTTTTTGTCTTGATGGGTCATCTACTTTAAATTCAAATATTCCGGAAGTGAGAAAAACCAAGCCTCATTTTTAAGAGCTCTTGTAATCCAAAAATCTGCCCACAGCATTTTAAATCACCACAGGCAGCAGGAATAATGAATCTTTCACTATGTTTAAGTCATAAACATGTAAAGGCACTGGACCGGGAGGTGCAAGAGTAATGAGAGGCAGTCCAAACAGTCTGTCATCATCTATGCTTTTAGAGTGGCTCCTTTACTCGGGCCCTTGGAAAGTATATTGGTAGCATTATAGCATAGCGGTCCTCAATTTATCAATAAAAGAACCAATGTGTCACTCCAGCAAACACACAGCCAGCATTTGCATTCAAGATAACCAGACCTGTCATATGAATTTTATACTCTGTCTCCTCAGTGTGTGTGCTGTCCCTCTTGCTCGCCTTCCTGCTTCTCCTGCCTCTCCTTCCTCCTCTCTGTGGAAGCTCGGATGAAAGCTCCTCCTGTGGCCATGAACCTGCATCATCTCTATTCAGATTCCATAGAACAGTCATGACACTTTGACTATGAATACTGCTCATTTTTGCTTTCTATTCTATTCTATTCTATTCTATTCTATTCTATTCTATTCTATTCTATTCTATTCTATCTATTCTATTCTATTCTATTCTATGCCAAGGATTACGATTTCATCTGCATCTGTCAGTTGGCTTATTTTTTTATTAGCAGGAATACTCAGAAATTTATGAATCACTTTTCACTAAACCCATTCAATTTTGGTGCCAATCGTGATCCAAGGGGCAGATCGAGGAATTTAATGATTTCTTAACATTGTGAGATAAGGCATATTTAATTTTTTCTTTTTTTTTTTTTGTCATTTTCTGAAAAAGTAATACACCAATCTCAATGTAAATAAATAAATAAATAAATAAATAACCAAATCAAAGGAAAAAAAACAAACAGGCATATTTATCCCATGATAAACTATCATAATAAATGCAAAGTTATCTGGATCTGGACAATTTAGATCTGGCAGACTAAAATTGATGCTTGAACATTAATAGAATTGCCGTAAAGTAACAAATCAAGACAAGTTAAGTCAAGTTTATTTGTATAGCCCAGGATCACAAAATGTTTCAAAGGGCTTTACAGACCCACACATTAGCAGTTCCCAACCCAGCCCAAGCTCTCTAAGAAGATGAGGAAAAACTCCTCAAAAACCTTATAAGGAAAATGGAAGAAACCTCGGGAGAGGCTATTCAGAGGGATTCTTTCTCCTCAAACAACCGGATGTGCAATAGGAGCCGCAGGTGTAGAAACAAGTAAATTACAAAGATCAAAACAAGCAAATATTACAGAATAATATGAACAGCAAATAATCAATGATCCAGTGTCAGTTTAGTCAATGTGAAATCAATGTTATGATGACTAAAATATGAGTCACATAGAGTGAATGGGCTGGAGGTGAAACAACCACGAATGTATTGCTGAGATGACGCTGATTCAGCAGCATGCAAATGCTTTTTTTTACATTGCTTGAATAGCTGTACAGAGATCCAGAAAAACATTTAGTTTATGATAGCTGTTTCTTTCTCTTTAGGGCAGTATATTATTAGAACAAGAGGCCTTGGCGGGGGAAGGCACTTTAATGAGTTCTCCTTTAGTTTAATCTGCTTTCCTGCTCTCCTCGCTTCTAGTAACACCACTTGCAGAACTCTAATACCTACTCAGGTTCTAGTTTCTTTGGAAGCCTGTGTCCATTTTGTTTGCATTCTGTCCTCTACCTTTGCAAGAATAATGCATTTCCAACAAACACAAACAAAATTTAACTCCCGACTCAATTGCCAGCACTCTTCTGAGAATGAAAAACAGCATTAAAAAACAGCAAAAATGCTCTGTTGACAGTGTAAAATAGCTCTACAGCGGCGAGGGCAGCGTAATCCCTGAGCACAGGACTTCATACAGCACTGTGTGTGTACGGTGTTTATATGTGCTCTCCACAGGGCGGCTGTGGCTATGCAATAAAGGCCAGACTACAGCTGTCGGGAGACAGAGATCCCATCGCCAAATCCAATAAGAAGACTAGAATTTCATTACAGATGTTCAGCTTGGATATGACGGCTCCATCAATAACCGCTCCACATGTGAGAGGCAGACGGGTGAGACGACGCAGTCAAAGTCCTACACCATGGCAGGATCCATATTGGATTGTTTTGCAATTCCACCAGCTTGAATCCTTTTCTCCCCCTTTCTTGCGCTCTCTCATCACTCTCTGTTCTTGTGGTTGCCTCTCTTTCATGCTCTCTGTCTTTGTCTCCCTCATCCCTCTCTTTCACTTTTACCCTTTCTCTTGACAATTGAAATGTTTAGTCTTTCTTCAATGGAGCAAAGAATTACATCTCAAGTGGTCTGGTTCGATCCTGCTGTCCACTCTCCACTCCCAACAACAGAGATGTTTGCTTAAAAAAAAAAAAAATTGTCTTGTTTTGATTTCCAATTTCTCTCTCTCTCTCTCTTTCTCTCTCCCCACTGAAACACTTGCCTAACAGTGTGATATAAATTAAACCATTTTCTTTCTTATGTAGCAGCTACAGATGCATTTTCACAGCTAATTAAAAGAAGAAAAATATCATCAGTGAAAAAGGAAACCGTTTTTGTTTAGTGGGTATGCTTTTCACATTCTCTATGTAATGTACAGAGCAGAGTGTCAGCTGCTTCCTAATCAATTTCATCATTCCTCACTTTTACAACAACAATTTTCTACGTATTCATAATGGGCGAAACACTATTCATAAATCTCCGAGCCATTTTATAACAGTTGTTTACTGAATGCTGCAAAGCTCAGTAATAATACAATGTATTTACATAATCCTGATAAAGAACAAAACAGGCCTTATGAAGGTTAAACCAACTTAATAGGATGCTGAAAAGACAGAAAGGACAGCAGCATCTATCAAAGTCATCCCACCTGTGTGACTGAATACAATAATAAAAAAGTTTATAGACTCTTTTTTTTTTTTAGATATTTGGAAGCAACTTTTAGTTTCTCAGGCTATTTCAAGGATTTCAACTTTTTGAACAAAAGTCTGTTAAAGCAAAGGAACTATTTTCTTTGAGGAACTAAATGACCTTACGAACACAAAACCTCGCTGCTGACTTGACCCTCAGATCCAAACACTGCAAAGTGGAGAGCTACTTTTCATGAGATCATTCTGTTTTCATTCCATCATTACTGACCTCCAGCTAAAAAGCATTCATTAACTCATTAACATGTTGCTGATGAGTAGCACCAATGCAATTTAGAGAGCAAAATTATAGGCCTCAAATAACTAAAACTGCAGAAGTTATATTAATCTCATGATGCAGGAAATCCACAGAAATAACTTATATATATATATATATATATATGCCACATGATCCTGTGGGAACTGCTTTGGTCAATCTTGAGNCTTATATATATATATATATATATATGCCACATGATCCTGTGGGAACTGCTTTGGTCAATCTTGAGTATTGGAGTCTGAGAAAGTCTTGGTCCCCTTAATGCAACTGTCTTTAATTTATCCAAAAGAAATTCTACTGTCAGGCATAGAGATGTCAATTTGATTTTAGATGGTATGATTATAGTCAGCAAAATAATCACGGTTTTACGATTATTTATTATGTAAAACACACACACACACACACACACACACACACACACACACACACACACACACACACACACACAAATATGTATGACTATATATGACTGAATAAAGTAGGAAAAACCAAAAACCACTAGAAATCAAAATAATGCAATACCTGCCTTTTCCAAATTAAGAAAAATATACATAAATATGGCACTTCATTTAAATAAAGTAGTCACAATAGGACCTCCATTAGCATTTGTGTCAATTAATATAGCTGTGGCTTTCTTTTAATTTTTAAAAGTGGTGTGGGGTAACATGTTTACAGTAACTTCAAAATGGTGGTGGGAAACTAAAACAAAGCATCAATTTGGAAACATAAAGCTTTAAGCCTGCTGCTAATGGTGCTGCTGCTCATTAGTGGAGGGTTTTACCTTGATTTGACCAGGCAGGGCTGGATGCTGAAGCATGTTAGATGTTTTGGCCCCATTTGGTCACCACGCCTTGCAAAGTGGATATCCGTCTTCCTAAACTAGACCCTGGTTATTTTCAAGATACACTAAACACCGCACAACGCCTAATTTATTGCGCATTTTGACTGGATATGAAGCTTGGGTGTCGTATCCCTCCGCCATGCTGAACTTCAAGTAGTTTCATAGCCGCAACTATTTTAAACACACACACACTCACAGAAAGAGAGAGAGAGAGAGAGAGAGAGAGAGAGAGAGAGTGTGTGTGTTTCAGATAAGNAGAGAAAACAGGAGCAGAGAGGAGAGAGAGAGAGAGAGAGAGTGTGTGTGTTTCAGATAAGAAAAACTTGTGGCTTAACTAAAGTGGGAAAATTCACGTTTCCCATTTTCTAGGATTTATCTAATAAAGGCAAATAAATAAATAAACAGGAATTAGTAAGCTCCCCATCCAAAGAAAATGGACCAAACAATTTTACTTTCCCATCATGCATCACAGCTCTCTGGTTTGACGTGGTAGCATGTCACCTTATGATTTCTGGTTCCTGCCATCTGGAATGACCATTAACACTCAGCTGTCAAATTATTATTTTCATTTCTATAATCTAATAATATAATGTAACATCAATGCAAAAATCCTGTGTTTGTGAAGATTATAATGGTCAATTGTGGTGAGAGTGTTGATTCAACATTGTCACCAGCATCATGTTGAAAGATGTGTCTTATGTTTTGTCAAAAATGATTCATATAAATGATGGAGGAAAATTTTAGAAACACCTTTCACTATAATGCAGTGCAATACAACAAAAAAATACAGTCTTAAAAATCACCACACAGCTGAATCAGCACCTCTCTTACACTGTCGACAAAAATGAAACATTATCAACTTCGCAAAGGTAGGATTTATTGCAGCACTGTTATACAGGATTGCATTGGATTGTATAGAGGCTGAATTTGGTGTATATTGAATCATTTAAAATGATTTCTCACATTAGAGTAAAAAATGGAACTTGTTAATGGAAGATATGGAAGCACAAAGATGATAACTCAGGGTACTGTTGATGCCAGCAAACATCTAAAACTTTATTTTATTTTATTTTAATTTTATTCTTTTGCTGGCATCAAAGAAATAACTAATCTCACAAGATTATATATTACACACAACAATGTGAGCACACCATTATTTTGCTCTTTTTGTCAGTTGTACTTTCTTTGTCATTTCATTTTTTTTTCCCAGTGATTTTTTTTTCTTACATTCATGGTGTGGATTCATGCTGTGGCTGAGATTTTGCTGCTCAGGCTTTGAAAAACAATCATTCTCAGCTCATATCACAGTGTTTGAGGAAAACATTACTCCATGTCATACATATTTATCAAGAATCAACACATCCAGCTTGTGTATCAAACTTGATAAACAGAGGTTCATGTCAAACATCAAGTTCTGTCAGATGTGAAAGTGATAAAGATGTTCAAGCACATGTCTACTATCTGCTATTTTAATGAGGGAAATGTTAATTGGATCTGTGCCTTTTCCACTGCATGATGACATAATCCGTATTAACAACTCATTACAAGCCTTTACATCAGTTCATGTAGTAATCTCCAAACAATGACTGTGATACACACTGCAAACTCCACAGCAGCAGATGTATCAGACATTTCTCGTTGGCACCTCACCCAAAACAGAGTAAGGAGCCAATTGCATAAGCCTCAAACTGTTGTGGAGAAGAGAAGAAGAAAACCTACAAAACAGGTGTGGGTGAGCGCAGAATGGAATGATGGGATGGCAATGGGAGCCGTCTGTGATTGGAGCATTCCTAGCCCCAGTAAACCTTTCTTCTCTCTCCGCCATGTGCAGAGTGTTGATAAGAGACATCATCCCACTGACTCATTAATCAAGTGTGAAATGTACAGCTACCTGCCGCGCCCCAAAACCCCTCCGCTACCTGCCTCCTCCACTTCCCCTCATCTCCTCCATAGAGAAGAAACAAACTGGACTCCACAAGGATTCCATTTGAAAAAAATAAAATTGCTCTCCCAGCAAATTTCCTCTTTCAAGATTTCTTTTTTTTCCCCTTCCAATCATATCCACGTGCACACACAAACAAGTGTGAACGCACACGTACTGGTAAACACAGGCATGCAAGGACACAGGGACAAAAGGAGCACCCACAATTTGGCAAACGGTTTATGCTTGGAAGATATGCAGTACTTTGTTGCATCCACACACACACACACACACACACACACACACACACACACACACACACACACACACTGTCTATCTCAGTAGCTTAAATTATGCTCATGCAGATAGATAACCATATCATCTTGGCTTTGACTCCACTGTGCATCAAACATCTAAACCCAGCTGCCACAGTTCACATTTTCCATATAAAGCTCTTTATTTTGCTCCTTTTAACCCCGTGCAGCCACTGCACCAGTCATATCAGCCATTAAATCCTTGGTACATTTCTAAATTCTTCTCTGTGTTGTACAGAGTCATATCCATTATCTTCAGAACTGCTGATCTGCTTTCTTTTTTGCCCCAAACTGAGCCCCACACCAGGAAGAAGAAAATGAGGAACAGGAGGTTTGAATTTTGATCAGTTTATTTGCATTTTCAATATGTCAAAACTCTTAATTTATCTGCCAGTTTTGATCGCCTTTATGGGAGGCCCACGCCTGACTATATAATCAGTCCCAGTGCGTCATCATTTTTTGTGAAAAGTAAGCAAAAAACTGACCAGTTCTAACTTTGATTAATAGAGGGAAAGAATAGACAACATTGTTCTGGTGACAGCTGGGTAAACAGGAGCTGTATAAGCCCAGAGTGCTTTCAGCTGTAAATACTGTGATTGAGCCGACAAAAATATAAACAGCAGGAAAGAGTTTCACTCTCATGTTGTGTTTATGTAACAGAATATACTGCTAACACATAGAGTTTGTCAGTTATATTTATGGCATTCTGTGGAGGCATGGAGGACTCCAAAGGATATGATGTTATAATCTGAGGCAATATGGGTTCCAGCTACAGTAAAGCCTTTTACATGTTTAGGAAGAGGTGAAATAGGGGCACAAATCAGATGGATAGTGTGGGTGCTGAACTCGTTCAAAGCCACAGTCATGTTGGCAAATGTTCGTAGGCTTATGAGATTTGGATCATTTAAATAAAACCCTGATCAGTTGGAGGATTGGGGTGGGGGATGGAGGTGCTATCAAGTGATGGAGGGAGCAGCAATAACAGGCTGTAAGCTAGGCTAGACTAAGCTATTGATTTAGCTTAATACTTAGCATGTTCAATCGCCTATGCTATGTGTAAAACACCGTTGCTCGAACAATTCCAAACATAGCTGTAAAACATTTCAGTGGTTTGTGGGATTGGTTCCTTTTATTTTTAGTTCGTATCAAACATGCCGAGAGACAGATTGAGTCACTGAATCGATGTCTTGGCAAGTGAGTAAAAAGTCTTTCTGGCAAGTTCTGTCAATTCAAAATCACTAAGTGATTCCAATGCCTATATGAGTCTCTGGGTTATTGATTCATTGGTCCAGCGTCTCAGATTAACACTGGTTCAGTTCAAGTGCCCTGGCAAGGGAGTAGAATCTCTGCCAATGCTCTCAGTCAACTGAGCTGCCACAGCCTGTTTGTTTCTAGGCAAGGTTGCACCCTAGTGGACATTTACATACACCACATCAAATGCCTCCTTAAAGGACCATACCAGCCATTTTGCATCTTTGAGCCAAATATATTCAATTTTCATTCAATTATAACATTCGTAACGTTACTGACAATCATTTCCCAAAGCATATTACTGGAACGGTGAATTAAATTTTTTTTTTCCTAACTTCCAGACCGCATTGGTTCATTCTGGTAAGCTATTAAAATCAAGTTGTTGATATTTGAAACGTTCTTGGGATAGGTAATCAATCAATAATCGCGAACAAGATGTGTATTCAGATTTTCTTTCCTTTGAAATTATGTAATTTTAGCAGTTAAGTGTGCAATAAAAAGCATGGAGTGTTCTGAAAATGCTTCCTAGTGGTGCATTCAAGTGCTGTAGTGAAGAACTGACAACAGGAAGCATTTTCAGATCACTCTGTGCTTTTTATTATGCTTCACCACTAAAATTACGTAACTTAAAAAAAAAAATCCTAAATATACATCTTGTCCATGATGATGGATTATCTACCCCAAAAAATGTTTCAAGTATCAACAAGTTAATTTTAATAGTGTATCAGAATGAACTGAAACCAATGGTGGCCTGGAAGGTAGGAAAACATTTTTTTTTAACTCACTGTTCCAGTAGTATGCTTTGGGAAATGATTGTCAGTAATGTTACGTGTATGAAAATTGAATATATCAGGCTCAAACATGCACAATGACTGATATGGTCTTTTAAGCAGGCAATGACAGCTGCCCACACAAACTAGGCTGCCTGAACCAAATGTGCTGTTTTATCTCGAGGTGGGGGAAGTGACTGAAACAATATGATACATTCCTGGTTGTACACTTGGATCAGTGGAAAGATTGACTCAGCTTGTACTTTATAATCATTTATCTCAAATGAATGCAACTGATGTACAGAAACACCTAAGAAATTCCACAAAAATATTAGTCACTTGTGTCATAGAATCAGAACTTATCAATCAAACCTCATCCATCCCAGAAACATCATTTGATTGTATCATGCAGGCACTGATGCTGAGTCACCTTCCACCTCTATAATATTCCTGCTGTAGACTCCACTGAGGTCTAAATTATTCAGACAGAATGTGAAATACACAAGAGTAAAGAAGCACCAAAGCGTCAAACTGGCCAAAATATCTCACTGCTGATGGTGATCTCAGATACATCCGTGAATATAATTTAACATGAAAACCTGCTCAGAGAAGAAAAACGAACAAAGTAATCATGCTAAAGGAACAATCATCTGTCTAAAAGGAGAATCTAGCATGATCCTGGACATTGGTGTGTCTGTGTGGTCTGCACAATATGTCTTGTGGCTGTATTGCATTACGGACTGGTGTTAGTGGAAAATTGGCTGCTCTGTTTCTTCTATGATGGATTTCTCCCGATATAATTGTTAAACATGGAGGTAAAATAATGAGCCCAGAAAGAAGCTATTGTGCTTTGATTCAGAGACTCTAAACCTGACTGTTATCATTGATGTTTTAGATAGATGAACATTGGTAAAATTAAATTTTGTTTTTTACTCAGGCAATCCCACTATATACAGTATTCCATAACAACAGTAATTGAGAGCAGCTAGAAAACGTAACTTATGGAGGTATTTTATAATTCAAAAGGACTGCAGCATTGCCAGCAATGATATTTGATAAAAAATGATTGAGAGGTATAGTATATAAGTTGTTGAATTACATCTGACAGCACAAACAAAATTGCAAATGTATTTACTATTATTTTATCTTCGCAAATACTTTTGGCAGTTTGAAACAATGATTGATGTTTCAACTGGGTGATTATTTATGTGCTGGTGAAAAATCCCTAAAATGTCCTTTTTATTTCACAGTCAGTGTATCATTTGGCATCTAAAACAAATCAAAACACCAAGTGTCTTGAATATGAAGTTCAAAGTGAAAAAAACAAATAGATTTGAGGAGTTTGTTTGATATTTTAGATCATGAGAAACCCAGAAATTCACCAGTTTGGAATATGACCATTATACCATCATTACCTATCCTTCCAAATGAAAGACCTGCCTACACTGTATACAGTCACAGCTAACATTAATGTGATGGGAACTGTTTAGATTTTACATTTGTTTAACCTTTTCACAAATCTGGCAGTAACATAAAGTTGTTTAGTTCAGCAGCATGCATTTACGTGGCACAAACTATACTTCATGTGCCGCCTGAAGACATAAACATTTTGGTGGAATTACTGATTGTGTGGGAAAAGTCACATTCATGGCCTGCAAAGAAAAAAATGTTGTACACACAAATATACTTTCTGAGGAGAAAGTATATCTTCCATTTCCAAACAATAAAAGTAAGCAAAATGTCACAGCAGATGACACAGAGTTTATATTTTGCAAAGAAAACCAATAAAGCACGGGTGAAATAGTCTGGGTTAACGGCCCTGAATTATTCAGCTGCATGAGTTTGTTTTCAAAATAATTATGGCTCAGAATAGAAATAATGTTCTTCATAATATTTTGCAAATGAATATGGTTTCAAATGAATATGGTTTAGCTGAATGCTAAATTGTGTCAGTAATGCTGAATGACCTTAATGGCTAAACCAAAATTAGTGCCTCTATTCAGTCTGACTGAACTCTGAACTAAAAATAACGAGACCCACCAATGTCCAACCAGTTTGGGAAACTTCATTTGTAAAGCATTGATTGTTGCTTTTTTTTTTTTTTTTTTTTTTTTATAAAATACAGAATCCAAGCAGCAGAATGGGACAGATGCTGATTGGCTCGCAGTGAATGTAAGAATGGGAATGCAGTTTGGGCAAATGATGCAAGATCTATTTGTGACAGAAAGTGTCTTGAATATGCGAACCTATGCGATATATGTGAATATCTCAACTTCTTCTTCACTGATATGAACGACAAGAGGTTTTTGGTGCAGCAGTGGCGCAAATCCCCACAACACTGGGCCCTAATTGGCCAAGGACATCACCTCATCCAATTAAAATGAGGTAAAACTGCTGTGTGGAGGCTTTCTGGGTGAAATTCTGCAAACTTGTCAAACTGTAATGATTTCTGATAAATGTAGGTGTCCAGAGGTAGTATGAAACAGCTTTAAAAGATGGAATTGTGGGCAAAATTAGCTGTGTCCATAGGGTGTTTGGACTTATCCTTAGGGAGAGTGTGGGAAAATTGGACATCAGGAAGCAGCTTGGAGTAGAACTGCTGCTCCTTTACATTGAAAGGAGCCAGCTGAGGTGGTTTGGGCATCTAATCTGGATGCCTTCCTGGGCAGGTATTCTAGGCACGTCCAACTAGAAGGAGAGACTGCTGGGCAGACCCAGAATATGACAGAAGGTTTATATATCCCATCTGGCTTGGAAATGCCTTGGGATCCCCCAGGAAGAGCTGGATAAGGAGAGGGACTTCTGGGCTACTTTGCTTCAGCATTGACATGCAACCCATGTCAAGAGAGGTGGTGGTAAATAGATAGATGAATGGAAAACCTTTTACAATGCAAGATCCTGGACATATGATACAGATTTCCATGTTCTCGTCTTCATTTAGCATTCTACTTTGAAACCTGTGCAATGCTTTCATGTGCAAAAAACACAATGATCCTCTTCCATTCTCCACTGATGCAGCATTGCTATGCATACTGAGTGAAAACCAACCATTTTAGGTACTGTCTTTAAAACCCCCACTCAAAAAGTTTTCTCTGTTCTCATTCATCAGCTGTGATGTGCTTGCTAGCCTTGCACTTCATGGGTGTGTGCAACTTCTTGGCTTCATGGGTGTGTGGGTGGATGCATTACATATTGACATCAAAGTGTAAAGGAAATAATGCCTCCTGCAAACTGTGTGATAACAGCAATCTTATAAGTTAAATGTATATCACATTTTGCAAAATGGGTATATGTATCATTGTACAATATCAAGCCTAATGCACAACAGATTGTGCGATAAATTGTAAATCACAGCAACAAGCACAAGAAATGTATTCAGGCAGAAATGCATCATCAACATGTCATTCATCTGCACCGGTTTAAAGACATGGGTCATAAGCAGACAAAATGTTAGATTTTAGTCCTAAATTTCCAATCTGTCAGAATTTGTCTAAGGTTGTCTTCGGTCACAAGAAAGAGCGCTGTATTGGCAGTCGGTGCAACCTAGGACCTCCATTTTGGATTGAGGATCAAAGATTTCATCACAATTCTCTCAAGATTGCCAGTTTTTGTCTGTGATATCCCAGAAGTGCAGTCTGTAGAGGCCTTAAAGCACTAATCAAAAACAAAGAGCTCAGGAGCTATGGGTTTGCTTTACTGGATGCCACAATGTTCAACACATACTCACTACCATAACACTATAAAAATGAGGGGAAAATAATAACTTGAAAGTTGTCCTAGTCAGGTCATGTACATAAGCATTCAAAATACCTCCAGTTAATTAGACTTATGCATCATAACCGCTGCTCTTAAGGGGCAGAACAAACCCCCACAGTGGCAATTTAACCTAATCCCTGTAAGCTAAACACAGACAAACACATTGTAATAATACTCTACACACACTCTGAACACAGCATGATACTCACACACAGGTTATGGCTTTCCAAGCAATTAGAGCTCATTTAATTTCATCCCTGTATACATTCTTTGTCATCAAACCTTTATAGACAAATATAAATGGAGATAATGAAGGCCTTCCATCAGTACCGAGTCATTTTCAACACCGAGCATCATAATGTACTATA
This sequence comes from Lucifuga dentata, assembly GCA_014773175.1. Taxonomy (NCBI): domain Eukaryota; kingdom Metazoa; phylum Chordata; class Actinopteri; order Ophidiiformes; family Bythitidae; genus Lucifuga; species Lucifuga dentata. Next base: position 144,891 of record VXCM01000872.1, read on the forward strand.
ATGTCCATTCAAGGTACTGTAGATATCATTAAGTTGAATGAAATAAAACTGTTTATATACAGAGACAGAAATATACACATGTGCAGGTGGACGTATGGTGCACATCCACAGTCATCAACAACGAGATGTCAAATTACCAAAGAACCATTAACTGTTAATATCGCCAACTTTAGTTCTTTTTACTCCTTTGTTGCACCCAAATGAAAGAGCAGTACGGTAGATTGATTGTGGTCACGATACTATACCAACACTTAGAACACTGAGTAGGCTTTACAGTTTAGAGTTTACACTAGTGTTGAGGAGACAGAATGTAATCATTCCCCATCCCCAACCCTAAATTTGTGATCTGTTCATAAGAGGAAATTAAGTCAAGGACCAATTCAAGACAAAAAGTGTGACGAATAGCAGAAATATGTCTTTCTCTTTATCTCTACTCCATTTACTCATCACTCATCCCTTCTCTCTACAATTTCTTTTCTGTCAATCCTGTCTTCTTTTAATTATGTTGTTCATTCCCTCTCTCATTCCTTTGGTGAGAAAGGTGCAGCAGTCTTTGACATGATCAGTTTGAGTCCTCCAGTCAGAGTGGTGATCAGTCCCAGAGAATGGTCATCAAAGTCTCATACCAAGGGTCCTTTAAGGCCATGAGCTCCATCACTGTTTATGGTCCTCAAAACACCCTAAAAATACATCAAATGAACAACAAATTCACAGTTTTCAAATTTCAGTATTTCCTCCCATTTCCTCCTTTTGTTTTCCTATTTTCATAAATGCCATTTATTCAGCCTTCTTAATATCAGTCACAGAAATAACACCTTCTGCTTTTGGGATCAGCGTGTGGGTGGATGACTTCTTTTTTTCCTCCCATCCTGGCATTTTTATAAGGCATGCTGGGACAGGACAAGAGCCAAAACCAGGGCAGGAAGCATAGCCCAGATGCTGGCACACAGACAAGCAGAGTGATCATTTGGCTGGCCCAGGGGTCTGCTCAGGCCATGGTAACCGCTGCTGGTTTCCACGACAGGCTGGGCAGATAGAGGGACACACAAAGGGAAAGAGATGTGTAAAGGTTAGACATGACTCAGACATTCGCCTTGCTTTCTTGTTCTGTTGTTTTGTTTGGACAGGAGGAGGAAAGGGTCAGACAGAGCAGGGTCAAAGCTAAGGAGAAAAAGAGAAAAGCACAAGTCAGAGAGAGAGAAAGAGAAAGAGAGAGAGAGAGAGAGAGAGAGAGAGAGATCACATGGCAGATCCTTTCTGCCAAGAACATAAAATGTTTGATCTGTGAAATTTTTGATATGTAAAGTTTATTTGAGGTCCCTGCTGCATGAAATGCTCTCTGCTTCCTAAATAAGTTAGCAACAAAGGCAAGCTTCTTGTGAGAACTTTTTCCTTTTTTCTAACTCTTTTAGGTTGTACCAGTGAATCTCTAAACGGTTTTTAAAGTTATCATTACAGACTTTATTTACAAGAAAAACATGCTATGTAACCAAATGCACACTACTGAAGCCTGCAGTAACTGTGGGTTGTTTTCAATATTTCATAAGGAATAAATTACAGCAAGCGCAGACCACACAGCACAAATGCAAGACCTCTAGTGTATGGTTTGACTTTGCACAATGCCTATCAAAACACTGTTGCTGCTTATTTCCATGCAGAAAAGAGAGAACAGCCTTTTGTATGTTGTGTAAGCTGCGAGAGAGACACATGCATTTTACCACATTATGGCAGAGCAATGAGAACACATCAGTCTAGATATTAAATTCTATGGCCTCAAGAGTTGCACAGATATATCCACACCACAATAGCCTTATGTGCTTTTCCATAAAATTGCTAGCATTTTGAATACTGTTTCAATTTCCTCAGATTCTTGCAACACAAAGCATATCCATTTGCCTCCAAGTTAAAGTGGTTTCACTCAGTTTGCAGAGGCACCATTTTCAGTCTGGAGACACATCATAAGGAACATGCAACATTTCCTCCTCCTCCTCCTCTTCCTCCTCCACCATCCCCTCACCTCATCTTCACAAATGTAACCTTTGGAGAGATTGCACTTTGGTCCATTTTCCTGTACACAGAAGAAACATCTAGTCAGATGTTATCAACTGGCACCTCATCTTCCAATAGAACAAGGCAAGACACATAAACAAGGAAATAAATAATGAAACAAGAAAATTGTGCTGAATTATAATAACAGGGCATGCATGAGAGGCAGAGAAAATGAGAGAGAGAGAGAGAGAGAGAGAGAGAGAGAGAGAAATAACTGTACTTATCATAGTACTTTAACTTGGACTGTCAGAGACACTCTATAAAGAAACAGTTAAATGACAGTTGCCAAAATAAGAGGAAAAAAAATAGCTATGGGAAGCTTGACAATGCACCAAACACATCCGCGACTAAAAGCCAATTAATTAGCAAGGGCAGTGATGTGTAGCAGCAGCCTGTTGACATAAGTCCAGATCTCTGGCTGCAGCCAATAACTACGCATACACTCAGGCTCGTGCATAGATACACGCACACACAAACGCACACATTCACACGTGATTAGAACACAAACACATGCATTCACACGCACACACTGTTACTGAATACAGACAATGTCAAACACACAGTCACTGACTCACTCCTTCACACAAACACATTCACAGAGAGAAAAGGAGAGAGCGACAGTTGAAAACACGCACACAGGTGTTTATTGTAGTGTTGATAAGAAAATATCACACTTGGCATTCAGCAGGTAACATGCAGACAGTGAATGTTTTCAGTATTGATCTTTGCGTTGTCAAATTTGCAGTGCGGTAGGACTACATTTTCCAAAGCAAGTTATTGAGTAACCCTGGGTTAGTTTATGCCCTTGATCAATTACATGCAACTGAGCTGAAAATCAACACATTACGGTGTTACATTGGAAAACAGGCAACACTTCTTCTAAATGGCTGAGGATAGATGGAGGTGTTCTCATACAACAGAAACTGAACAGGGCCCTTGTTTTGTTTAAGAATCTGTTAAGAGAGGGCATTAAAATTCAAATCAGTATTACAAGTGTAAGACTCACAAAATCCATTTTATCTGTGAGGCCCATACTAATCCAGAGAATACAGCAAAGAATCACTGGGAGTTTGAAGTTGAAACACAGTGGTATGTAGAAAAATAATTAATGACCTCAATACAAAAACAAAAATGGAACATAATATGGTTACCCCTCTGACTTACAGGGGTAACCATATTAGGTCTTTCTCTGGTTCCTCAGAACCAGGACCTGACCGGGGACCCTAGTTGGGCCATGTCCAAATGATATTCAGTCAGACTGTGTCAGGTCAGGTCTTGTGATTTTGCTTTGGGTCTTGGGTCTGTGCATCTATATGTCTTATACCCAAGTGAACTCCTTATTAGCTCTGATTTAGAGCAAAGGGAAAATGGAGGAGAAAAGTTACTCTTTAATTGGTAGAACAACATGCTGCTGCCAATGCTGGGAGTCTGTTCAGCTCAACCACATTTTGGATTGAGTCAAATTATCCTCAGATCTATTTCTGGTCAGGTCTAACTGTCCTCAGGCCCCATTCGGGCCATGTTATTTTGAAAATTTATTCATGCACGTTGGGTTTGGGTAGATTTTCCATGGGTGGATTTCAGGTCAGGTTAAAAATTGTAGACTCTTGAAGACCTCTACTCTGATTTAGAATGTTCAGAGGACACATCTTTATTCTGTGTTTACTGAATTAGGGGATAAGATTTGTAATTCACCCATCCATCCATTCCATCCATTATTATGTGGCTTTCTGGTTGTCATGACATTTAGAACCATGGACAGTCAGTCTTCTGTCAAGAGGACTCATACCGTATCAACACCCTCCCCCACTTTATCTGCAGTGGAACTTTGACAAGTTTTAATTGCCAGCCATAGTTGCCTAAGAATTCTGGGCTGCCCAAAATGTCCCTACCAGCTCCCTCTCTAATTATAAACTTCCTGCTTGAGTAATCACACGTCTTATTGTTTCCTAATTACCATTTTTACAATAAATTAAACACCAGGCTGCGGTGAGACAGGCGCAGCATCAATACTGAAGCACACACATACACAATCTTAGGAGAAAGCAATTCCACTGTCCATTCCCTTCAACCTCTCTCTCTCTCTCTCTCTCTCTCTCTCTCTCTCTCTCTCTCTCTCTAATACACACTGTTATTGTTATCACTGGTGCTTGTTCATTAATTCTCCTGTTTGCAACATTTTTAAGGTTTTAATTTGCTGTCTTCACAACAATGAGGGTCTGCGTAAGGGACAATACTGCACGACTGGGCTGCACGGTGACCATTTAGTAGCTGTGAAAACCTCTGGAATTACTCAAAATAGATGTCTTAATGGGAGTCATTCATTCATTTAGCGTAGAAATGTGCATTCATAAACTTTGCATGTGGATTGGATTACTCGTATGCCAGAAAAATGGTGCTAACAATAACATCAACAGAAGCAGCAGCAGTAGGATCTACAAATAACAGTTTTACAATTCAATGTCTAATTCAATCAAGCTTGGTAACTGGGTCTCCTGGAAAGGTGAAAAACATCATTACAATGCATCTGTAAAACAGAACAATATTTCTTTGTGAGAATGAATCAATCTCAACAGCTAGTACATAAAAAAAAGAAAAAGAAAAACCTTGCCTTCACCCAAAGTGCAGAGTGAAATATTTCTGTCCTGCTCAAGAGACATGAGAGAGAGAGAAAGAGAGAGAGAGAGAGAGGGAGTGGGGGGATCTTGCATGTACAATATGGGTCTGTCATTTTCACGTTTTATTTGAACAGAAAATGAAGGAGAATTCTATTATAAGACAAACAGACATGCATTCGTGCTGCAGAGAAAGAGCGATATGTTTTCTGCTCCAGACACTGAACATGGCTGTGGCAGAGTTGACGGCATTTTTTTTTTTTAGAGAAGACAGCATTCAGCAGCAAGTAGGCCCTGGGCCAGTATTTTAAAACCTCTAATCCAGATTAAACCCCCACATTCCATTTCTTTCACTATTTTACTGAGTGTGAGAAATATATTTCAACCAAATGTCATCATCCTGGGTGTAGCATAAACTGTCTTATCATAAAATGCCTGTTCGGATGTGCCAATTGCTTAATAGAGATTGAATGTGATGTGAATGTGAATTGTGTTGTTGTGTGTTGAATCTTACAAAGTAAAATGTAGGGAGTGTTTTTGTGCTTCTTCCTGTAATTGGTCCAATTCAGTGATTTATGCAAAGATGCTGAAAATGTATTTTTGCTGCAGAAAATAATAATTTTGTGATTTTTGTGTCTGTCACCTTCTTGACAAGCACGCAACACATTTTGTAAGAACACTTTGTCACATTCAGAATCAAAGCAAAGCTATTACCTTTCCTTGTATCTCGTCACCTGGCTGGATGTCATTGGGGCTATAGGGAGGTTCTGAGGTGCTTGCTGACCCGTCCAGCCTCGTCTTCGTTGTCCCTGAGGGGCTCGGGACAGGCACATCTTTGTTCTGCATGTTGTCTGTCCCATAACCAAAGGCCTGAATGGCATTTCCTGCAGGGACAGAGATACAGAGTCATTTGTTTTTTACTGCCATCCTACAGAGAAGCAAACTAGCAAACAGACAGCTCTAAGTCAACTTCTTGGTCCCCTGCCCAATCTTTGGCAACAGAGGGAACAAGGAGGAGTCGAAAGGGATAGAGAAGGGAGGGAGAAGTATATGGAGGATCAGTCTTTTTGCTCAAGTCAGTAAGCTTAAGAGTTTGCTTGCCAAACTAATCAAAAGCACCAATCTAAGATTTTTTTTTCCTGTAATCTGTCACTTGGGAGGATGCTTGAGGTTTAACTGTCTACTAAAATGCCAAAACAGATTTGTTTATTTACTACTTTAAGCTGTACTTTCCCTGAATTAAAATGATTATCTAATTATTTTTTCTGGTAATTGTCTTCCTGTCAGAAAATGCTGTGACAACACAATGGCTACATTAATCAAGCACAAACAACTTTGGGTCATTACACTCATTACAAAAATCTTTTATGTTGCAAAAATCCTTTTCAATCAGTTTGACCAAAGAATAGCATTTGAGATTTGTTTACCAGCAGTTGTACACTTAGAAATGACATCTTTTGTAAGCAGCAAATCAATTGGCTCACAGCGGACAGCAGTCTGTGCATGCATATGAGCGCTCAGATGCACTGCACGTATGTGTGTAATTTTGTGTCTAAGAGCATGTGTGAGTCTGCAAAAATGTGATAAATCCCTGTACGGTCAGCTTTTCTACTAGATATGGTAAAATATGGGCTGAGTACCTTTTCACTGCTCATCTGTTTAAAACACGAGGCTTGTTTCTCTTTGTTCAGCCAGAGAGAAGGCAAGGCATGTAATTGCCTGGCAACCACCTCCATTATAAGGTCAGCATGCAGAGATGACTTTGAATAGATTTATGTGACTGATCACATTCAAAACATTCCCAAACAAAAGAGAAAATGGCATCTTCCCCCACACGCAAAGGACAAACAGGATAGTTGTTGAACACACATTCGTAATTGGATGGACTACACTGTCCTTAGAGCTCCAGATGCGGTCGTATGAATCCGTCTCTCACATCCTCTGTCCACCTACACAGCTTACACACACACAGAAGGACAGACAGACACACAGCAAGCACACACACCTGCACACTTAACACAAACAAAAGCACCCTTCATGTTTCTCATTGTTACATGCTTGTAATTTGTTCGACTGCTGGAAAATAAAAGCACAGAGAGGCGCAAAGCTCACCAGTGAAGCCTAACAACTTTAATGCTAGAAAACAAGAGGCAGTGAAGCACTGCTGAGACGTGATGTTCTGCGTCTGTTTGCAAGGGTCGGCTACAGCTAGCTATCCCACTACAGTCGCTGTAAGACGGGAATAAAGTCATAAATCAAACTAGTTGGCTGGAGGGCCTCCACAGAGGATGTTTTACTGCACCCAAATGTTCCGCTGAGTGATTAAGCTTATTGCCAACAGCAATTCCATTTTTTAATGACTCTGGATAAGTTTTCTTTTAACCCCTGGGCTTAGCCTGCATTGCCCTACCTGCAGGGACAGATGGAGTAGCAGATAGATGGGGGTGGAACAAGAGGAACAGAGGCACAGAGATGAGAGGAATCAGGGTTCTGACTATGTTTAGGCTATCAAACGATATTAGACAGCATCGTCTCCTCACATTTGACTGTTAAAACTTTCCTTCTGCTTGAGTATTCTTAGATCAAAGCGTGAGGGTAATAAATGATTCGTCCAAGGCATTCTTATTTAGAGTGTGCTTTGGTTTGTCAGTCAGAGTAAAAAATGAATATGTTTCACATTTATCAACTTTTCCTGGAGGAACAGAGTGAATGGGTGGAAAGATCACAGTGGGATGATGACGGTGATGGTGGACTGGAATATAATTTGCTTGTACTCAGTGTACCACGCTTTATATATAAATGTATATCTTGTACAGAGAGTATTTTTGTGTATATTCTCCTCCCCGGTGTGTCAAATAGTACAAATGCTCCATCTATGCTAGTTTATCGGCTATTCCCCTTGACTGCAGAGAGGAGATGCTGCATTTTGTGTTATTTTTCAAGACGCCTCCTCAGCTCCCGGCCTCATCCCTCATCCTGCAGACTCAGCTAAAAACGGTACCCCAGCAATCTATTGAAATAGTCTGAAAGCATTACTGCAACAATGGAACATGTTAAAGGCAATGGTGTCTTGTAGCCCTGATGACACTGCATGCTCCACCATAGTAAGAAAGGAGCTCCTTATATTTTACTTTCCAATGAAAAAGCACAAGGATGTTTGAGGTAACGATTCTGTCATGCTGCACCCTGCGTGTTATGCATTACATGTATAGATGATGTGTATTAAGTTTCCTCGATTATTTCATTTGTACTGGATCGGTTCCTTTTTCTTGACAGTTTCCTCCTGTAAGGGATAAGCCCTTTAACTCTCTAAGATTGAATGTGAAAATGACATGCAAATGGTTTCTTTTGTATTAAAGTCTGGGCAGATTTTGCCCAAAGGAGGGATGGGAAGTGATAAGAAATTACTCTTTTCTGAGAAACTAAGAACATTTAATTCCAGCTTAATCAGTTGGCAGAGAGAGTGTCTGTGGATAAGTTGTATCTCACTGTGTAGCGCACATTTCTCATTGGGATTTCAACAAGATCTATCCATTCATCCATCCATTCCTAAAACTTTTACTTGATCTTTCTCTTTTTTAACTTCCTCCACTCCTCAACAACACATCCACATTTGGCTCACTGGAGAGCTCCATAACACTGAAAGACACAATCTGACATAAAACCATTAAAGTTGCAAGAGGTCAAAGGTCACGGCTCACTCTAAACACTTGTCCTGTTGTCAATATTACATGACAGCTAGTTTCCTATCAGTTACAAAGCACATTTCAGATGCATACAGTATCTGTGTGTCAGTTTGACTCACGCAGGCATGTATTATCAGTGAAGTCCTGCAGGAAGTTCATACATTCCTCTTCCTGGTTGCCACTTCCTTTACAGGTGCACCATGGAGAGACCATCCAGTTGGAGAAGCTGCTGTTGACATAGTTGGGAGTCATGTCTGTCCCTGTGAGGGTCCACACAAACACACACAGACATGTTAAGAGTTGTAGGTCACTAATGGACAATAATGGGCTACATTTGTTGGAAACAGTATATAAAATGACAAGATGTTTGTCATAGCAGTGGGTTTTTCACTGTTTGCGTGAATCATTCACCAACACTTGGTTTAGATATAAAGAGGCCATTATGTTATGAATATTTTGCAAAGTAGGTGCTTTATAAGCTGTGTGCACCATGTACCCTTTAGATGCAGCACTACTACACCAGACATTTTGCTTTAAAAACATCTCCCTGCAATGATGCTTTCAGCCGGAGTCAAGGGTGGTAGCTGCTCATTCTGCACCATATCCTAGAGAATTCTATCATACCATAATATCACTTTCTACCCCAGGATTTATGACACATGGCGGGGACACTTGATGTGCTGATACTTGAGGAATAGTGACACCTCTGTGCTCACTTTGCAAAGGCACAAAGTAATTTCACATAGATTAGCATTCGGAACTGTGTGTACTCTCTCCAATTCCAGTGACTGCGCTCCTGCAACTTCACCAAGGTGCTGCTATCAGTGTTGGCTAGGACAGAAGAATGTGCTTGTACTAGACTGCACACACACAGTTTGAATAACATTTACTATGAGCAAACAGAAGATCATCAAGGGTTTTAATTAAGTAAACCATCTCTCTGCGCCTCTACACCCTAATTACTTCTAGTAGAGCACTGATGTCCGATGTGCTGGGGGAGATATCAGACCAGAAGGGGAGTCTGACTCTCCTGCTCGCTCCCAAGATAAGTGAAGGTAGAATACACTCCTGTCACACTGCTTCTTCCTCTGGTCCCATCACTTTTCAGCTCAGCATGCAAGTGAAATTTGAGAAAAATATTGTGGGGCAGGGGGAGTAAATGTGTTTTTCTCTGTCTTCTAAATCTTGCAATTTCTCTCTCTCCTCTCTCTCTCTATTTCACACTGACACACACATTCACTCCATCACAGTGTCACCCACAGCCCTGGCCGTACTGACCGATGAGCCTTGCGTAGGAAGCCAAGCAAGCTTGGTAATTGTCTTCGTTGGGACAGCTGCTCACTGTGTGTTGAGTCACCAGGCAGTTGGTGTGGAAATCAGCCAGTCTAGACCTGAAGCACAGCACAAACAAAAAGGCAGGGCTCAGTCAAACTCTAAACATACATGACAGGTGAATGAACGCATCTGAATACAAATTTTGTCTTACGCAGAATATTGTGTCATATATCCTGTACACGCAGTGCTGGCAGCTGGCAACTGTTATGTGCACGTTACAGACAGAGGCTCAGTCAGGAGCTCCAAGCATATTGAACACGTGATAGAAGGATGAACACACACACACATACACACAAATTCAAAGAACTGGGCCTAATTTTCTGGCAATGCTGCTTACACCAGGCAGCTGCCAATTGTGACCAGCATCAAACTGGGAAAGTGTATGCAACATCTGCTGCTGTAACAGGTGCCCGGAATAATAACCAGGTCTCAGTCCTGCGTCAACACCAACAAGCTATTTCCTCTCTTCACAGCATGCTACATAAACCCATTGATAGTACATTTCTGCCAGAAGATTAAATGCCCAATTTGGCTGTTTTTCCAGGCTTTAATCCTGGACATCTGGACATTAAATGGCTCCTGAACTCACTTCCCCCACAAACTGAGTGAACTGATAAAAATAGTATGTTTTGTTTTGGTGTAATTTTGTGATAAGACGTGTAAGTCCATGAAGGCCCCCAGGGTTGCAATGCTAATCTACTTAAATAGGTTTATTGGGAGCAGTGTGTGCAAAGTTGCTCTGTCGGTACTGCTCACATCACAGCTGCACACGATGTGAATCACAATCCACTACACGTTCTCTCTCTCTCTCTCTCTCTCTCTCTCTCTCTTATTGTGACCTGGTCTGACAGCTTTTTTCACAACTTAAGTTCAAAGGTTATGTTACTTACCTCAGGCTGTTCTGTCCTTAGCAAACTTCAACAAGCATTTCACCTACAAACATGCACACACACACTCTCTCACACACAAGCAGATTTACTTAAGGCATTTCAATCGACTGTGTATGTTTTCTCACTGGGTCCATTTGGTTGCTAATTTCTGGACAATTATTGACTGACAGAAGTAAAACACCTGTTGATTTGGCTGCCGTATGATAACAAACTCTCTTCCTTTCATTTTAATTTTTCTGGATCTGGACCAAATTGCCTCTATTCATAGTCTACCATGGGATCATATGATAAATATGCCTGTTCCACCAAGTTTTCTCAAAATCAGCTTAGAATCTTTTGCATAATCCTGATAACAAACAAACAAACAAACAAATCAACCAATGGACACAGCCAGAAAGATATCAGTGGCTCAAACAAAGTTAAAGTTAAAGCATTAGTGTAATTTGGGAACTTGATGTCATTTGCATTATTTTTTGACTTATAAGTACGGTATTACTCAAAATGCAATCTATTGCTAAGAAAATAAACTATTACTCTTGGCATATTTATTATTCTAAGAGCGGGATTCATAAAACACAGTGCCAGCCTGAATGTGTCGAAAGGGCAAGCATCGTCACACAACCATGTTCCGTTATTCATAAGCACCTGTTACTGGTATCTTTTGGCATTTTTCTTGAAAGAGGCATTACTCCTGTATTTCCATACTTACATGTCAGGGAAACTATTCATAAAACAAACTGTTACACAAAAATTAAGACCTGTTTCAGTCTGGTGGTATGAAATCTGGGCGACGTTTTAAACTGTATTTGCCTCATATGTGTTAGTAATCAATACATTTGATAGAAAGCTCACTCAGCTGATCAGTCAGTTTATCTAAGTAATGAGTTTTGATCCAATCTCGCACAGATTCTGGTAGTATATGGACCCATCTCTTTTCTTAGCACCAATCTCTTGAAATGTGGAGCTCTAAATCAGAGACTTTAGAATTTCTTTGCCAATTTAAGATGTCAATGTCACTTTAACGCCAGATGAAGCAATATGAAGTAAATATGAAGCAGCATACCGATCTTTATTAGCTTTTACCTGTGACACCCCTGATAATAACAGATAACACTAATGTTACCTTAATAGGACAGCTTTATGAATGAGCCGTGTAGTTACCATGATTTTTTTTTTTATGAATTCTATCTTAAAAATGTCAGTCTACTTATTTCTTTCAGCATAATCTATTACGCCCAAAGTAACCCATTACTGCAGCCACTGTGTTACTACCCCTGATACTACCACTATCAGGGCCCCTACTATTTATCAGCACTGTGCTTGGATCTGCCACCTTTGAGTTGCTAACCTGTTTTGCTAATCATAGTGTTTTTACTGCTGCTAGTGCCACTTATGCAAGTATCATATCTGTAGCTATTCTATGGTCCCCCTTTACCTGTTCCCACATGTGGCACGGGAAAGAGTTAGGGAAGTGGGCTATCACTTGAATGCCACACAGTACATAATTGTTGCCCTCTGTTTGTGTGTAAATCACCACAGCTGCATCCACGATGGCGTGATTGGTCTGGGTCTCCAGCAGCAAACCCCACTCAGACTCTCTTTATTACTCTATCTCCATCCGCCCTTCTATCAAATCACCCTGAGAGCCTCTCGATGTGACATACTGTGAACATCACATCTAAAGGATCGCTTCAGAAAACAGGATGCATGCTCGCTCAACCATAGCACCATAGACTTGTACAGACACTCATACAAACAGATACACGCACGTGTGCACACTTACAAACAGGGATACACATACTGTAGTTCATAATATTAAGTCAGACAAAATACAAAGCTATCCTTCTCCACACCTGTCCTCTTTAGTCAAAACTCTCTCTCATCCATTTCTTTTCTGAGTGAAAGAAGGCACTTACACCCACAGCCACGCCACAGACTGCTAAACAGACAGAGGGGAAAGAGAACAACTCCATTGTACCTATACCAAGAAGCCTTTTTAGAACTACACTTTCCTTATGCTTCTTCTTATAGGAAATGGGTGTTTAACTTTCACACCAACAAAGAATGTGAGCTATAAATTCCCATAGGAAAGGCAAAGACCACACAAGATTCAAGAAACCGAACCACCACCGTGTTTCGTTTTAGAAGCGGACCTCTTTCAGACAATGATGGCTTAAAAACAGTAATTTAAAGTTTAGAGAGGTGTCCTGACTGTTCAGACAATGGTGTTCCAACACTGGGATGCTGCATATTTCATGGCTTCCACAGGCTTTCCATTATATCTCGGCAAAGCGCCACTCGCTGCTGAAATTACAGGCTGTCTAGCTCAACAGAGTTTTATGGTCATTTCAGCCACTCAGCCCCCAGGGAAGGGGTAGGGGAGCCCCCACAGAGGTAGACTTCTTTCAACCAACCTGACACTTTAAACACAGTGATTCGGCTGAACACTGAGTGCCTGTCTATCCAACTTGGCAGTAATAGAAAACTAATGGCTTTTTATACAGATTTGTATTCCTATCACTTGATACCCGTGACAAACAATGTGACTCAAATCAGATGAATGTCAGTCTTGGAAACCATTTCTCCATGAAGGAGGAGAAGCAGAGGAAAAATAGCTGGAGTTATCAGACGACAGACTCCTCTAATAGCTTCCTTTCTACGTTAAAAACAACTGTCTAGGGAGCGTCCTATCTGGTTGAGAGACTTCCCCTCTGTGCTCTATCTACAAATATGAGTTTTTCACCAGATGATAACTTCTGTTAAATGTGAAATTATTGCAGTTCATTCTTATCGCACTCCACCATCATCAGCCTGGAGAGGCTTTACAAACCATATCGCTCATTCATCTACAGAAAGCATCATGATAACATGACACAATAGCTGGCAACATAAAGGCAGTTGTGTGAAGCAAATGAGAGAAACAAATGATGTTTCTCTTGCCTCTTTTCTTTCCCCTGCTTCTCTCCTCTCCTCCACCATTAATGTCCTATTTTCATTGCCTCTAAACTGATTGTCATTGCAGCCTCAAGTGCAAGTGCTCACGTGCAAACTCATGTCAAGGGAATTTGATCCTGACTTAATCAATAGAACACAACAGCCTTGTTTGTCCTTTTGTCACTTGACATTAAGTGGCAAGGCAAACGATGCCGCCTCACAATCATGTGAGCTTTTAATATTATTCTTGTTTGACACACAGAGTTTTCTGCATAGTGCACAATGTTTCCTAACAACTATCATGGAAAGCATAAAAACACAGCACTAGTTAATGAGTAGAGGGCTATGATAATTATGTAACATCTTTTGGAATGATTCTTTTTCTTCCCTCTTATGATTCCATCTGCTACAGCAGCATGCTGCTTCTGCTTTCCTCTTTAAAGTTTGTCAAGTGACCCCAAGAAAGTCTCTCCATTACACTGGTCAGATGCCATTTTCTCCACAGATATTTTATCTCAAATGTGTCCGGACAGAGGTCTGCCTCTTTAGCAGTACTATACTCATTGGAATTCCCAGTCAATACTCTAAAAGGGCATGGTGGACGGATGTCATTCAGTCAAAATACAAGACAGTTTAGCCAAGCTGTCACGACACAACCTTTCGCCCCTTACTCAGCAGAGAATTAAATCCAACAAAAACTGTCTTGTTACACAACCTCTCCTGGATTGTTAAGCACAATGTCCAAAGTACAAAAAAAAAAAAAAAAAAAANAAAAAAAAAAAAAAAAAAAGCAGCAATTGGAGCATATACTTTCATTTAATTAACCCTTACTTTTATTTTTAAATATTTACTTATGCATAATTACAGCTTTCCTTGTTTAGTGACCAGAAAATTGCTTTCTCTATTTCTCTCTCTCTTTCTCTCTGTCTGTGCCTCTCTCTACATCACCTGCTGCAGATATCTTGTACCCCCCCATACTGAATGTTATGTCAACAGAATAAATACTAAATCAAGCGTACAAAACACACACAGCCCACTACTGTCTGTTTGGTAAGGGGCGAGTAGATTATGTAAGGTTATCTGTACTCCCTAAATCCTCCGTGAACAAGGCAAACAGCCATCCCCAGACAGAGTGTACCCGTCAAACAAATGGATGAACTGTCCCTGAAAGAAGACAGAGTGGGTTAGCTGTACGCAGCAGAATGGTTATTACCAGTAATTAAATAGCTATTAGTCACATAACAAACAATTCTGTGGGAAAAAAGGAAGATAGACTTTTGACGCAAAGAGAGAAGTTTATGGTGAGATACAATAAAAGAGCAAGCCCTAATTGACACATTTAAAACCACACGTCAACCACCTGAAGATAAGTCCAAAGTCCTATTGACAATAATGGCATTAATAATAGATACACTACCACGGGTAGAAGAGCTTGTGAAGGAAAAGCAGGCGATGGGGCTGGGTCGGTAATGACTGCAGCTCTCCATCACCATGTTCCCTTTGAGCTTATGGTAAGAAATTAAATGGCTGCATACTAACCCATGTATTGGAATTAAATTACAATTCTTTTTTCTGACTCCTGTCCCATCTGGCTTGCTTCCTCTCAATATTTTACTCTGTCACCTCGTTTGCTGCTCTCATGTAGCCAGCAAGCCAATCACGTCTCTGCAGTAGCTGAGGCCTGTTTAAAGCCGCGTACTGCAGCAAACTGTAGTATGTATGAGGAAAAG
This sequence comes from Lucifuga dentata, assembly GCA_014773175.1. Taxonomy (NCBI): domain Eukaryota; kingdom Metazoa; phylum Chordata; class Actinopteri; order Ophidiiformes; family Bythitidae; genus Lucifuga; species Lucifuga dentata. The sequence goes on from VXCM01000872.1 coordinate 160,130, forward strand.
GTCACCAAGTGACACATGCTTTGCTTGCAAAACTATAGCTTTCCATTGCCAGAAAAGACACTTCACTTTGATAGCTTGTATTGTAAGCAGAGTGAACAGTCCAGGTATCACAGAGAGAGAGAGAGAGAGAGAGAGAGAGAGAGAGAGAAACAGACAGAAAATAAGAGAAAGTGATGACAAAAGTCCAACGGCATCCTGCTTTTTTTCAGCTTCCATGCCATCTGAGCCAGTCAATTTCCTTACACTGTTCCCCTTCAATGGAGGTTTGATTTGTCAGAGCAGGCTGATTTAGGACAGTGTGTGTGTAGTGTGTGTGAGAGTGAGAGAGAAAGATAGAGGGCATGAGAGATCAGGAGAAACAGAGAAAGAGAATTACAGTAAGTAACCTGTAAGTTTTCTGTAAGCAAAGATGGCCTACATGGGATATCTCCCAAACTGGGTCAGGTTACCTGTAGAGTGACTGATTGTTTCTTGGCTCTCCCCCTTTGGAAACCACTGGCCAGAGAACTCAATCAAAGAACACCCAGTGAGCCTTGAGAGCCGGGGATATAAATCAAAGATGGAAGTGTTGCATCAATCCTTTAAACGATCAATACACTACATATACAACTCAGTGCTCACTGGATTGGGCTTCACTGGGCTTGTGGAGTATAAACTGTCATGAGAATGGAGAGGAAGTCACTCTGGCCTGTTTATATAATACTTATGCACAAACATGCACACGCCACATAAGCACATCCAAATATAGTCTAGTATCACTCAGTGGATTCAACAGTCCCAGCTGAATACATATAGGAGCCATCATTAGGATTGTTAGAGCACAGAACAGAGAAAAATATAGGAGAAAAGAAACTGAGGAGAATCAAAGAACAGTAGCAAACAAGAATGTCTGTTTCCATCTGTTTGTTCAGGATTATGGGAGGAAATAACATAATAACAGCAGCAGAAGTCCAAAAAGGTGTGAGTAATAAGAGTATCCTCTTTTATCACTTGTTTTGAGTCCATACAGTCCCCATAACTCCAGTCAACAATAACCTCCAGAGAGACCAAGGAGAGAAGGAAATCTTCTGGTGCAATATGTCACCTAAGCCCAAGCCAAAACTACATATTTGAAATCCTTTCAAATATTAAATCTGTGCTTGATTGAGCTCTGGGCTCCACATGGAACAATTTGAACAGTCTCCAGCCAATCTGGCATCTGACGTGCTCAATCTAAAACTCCAAAACGAAAGTATTTCAAGGAATTTTCAAAGTGTAAGGCAGGTAGATTTAGCTCTTTAAAAGTCTTAGATAAGTTATAAAATAGGTTATAATACATTTTTACATCTACAGTTTTGACTTAATCATGTTTTGAGCCACGCCACTTTCTTCAATAGAGTGTGTTGCAGGAAGCCAAGCTCATCTTTGAGATGATGCAGAGATCCGTAGCTGGGTGACCAAAACACTGACCTCCAACCTGCTGCAGTAGCTTTATGGCCCTGATCGATCCTACAACCCTTTCTCCTTCTCTCTTTCTCTCTCAGTATCTCTCTCTCCCTCTCTTCCTCCATCCATCTCCCTTTCTCTCGATCCCTCCCTAGTTTTAAAATGAAATAGGCTCAGGCTGGCTGTGTATCGCCTGTTTGGAGTCAGACAGATGTTCCCATGGGAGACAGACTGATGTTCAATGATCTTCCCCTGTTTTTATCAACGCGTCTCTGGCAGGGGACAAGGGAGTCAGAGAAAGTTTCCTGGGCTTATGCTTCAGAGTTAGGAATTGTGCATGTTTTTGGGATGGTTGTTTCACGCTGGTTTTGTACCAAACAAACCCTAATCTGAAAAGTTTGCCTCCGTTTGCATCACAGATCAGTTTTAAATTCAATTTGCTGGCACAATACACTGCAGCTGCATAACAAATTAAGAAAATACTATCATGGTTACACTTAACCACACTGATAACTTTAAACTAGTACGACTTTATATGCAGTATTAGACATGAATAAATATCAATAAAGATAAAAGAAATAATAATTTGGTGCATTCAAAGTCTGTGAGGAAAATGGGGCGAGGATGAAGGACATAAAACTGTCCTGTGATGATGTCTGACATTATACAACATTTAGACAAATAGAGGACACTTTTCTCTCATTATAAGGATGCCTCACTGATAGCAGTAACCATGGACACCTCAAGGCAGGATAAAATCACCAATCAGAGAGTACTGTCAGCCCAGCACTGACCAGTGACATCTCAGCGTAATTGAATCGTCGTGACATTCTGTTGCATGGCTTCAATTATTCACTGCGGGAAAATGTGGCACTCAGGCTGGAGAATATAGTGGTCATGTTCAAGCTCAAAGTGGTTTGTGTCTGGGTGTGTGTGTGTGGTTGCTGAATGAGTTTGTCGGTGTGGTGATGTGCTTCTAAATGTGTGTTCATACTGATCAGGTGTGTATGTGCACAACTGAGCTGTTGACCTCAATGGGGCAGTATGCAGCTAAAGATAATGAGCTTTAACGTTCTATTTCATCTGTCTCAATAAGGAGGTGCACCGTGGACACCTGAAGGCCTAAAGGTCAAAGAAGGGAACTCAGCCTGAAAACAGATTACACAAAGCAGGCAAGCAGGTAATTATCAAGACAATCATAAATCGGAGGAGAGGCAATAGAGTTTCCCTACTTTAGTAACGTGTTAGGTGGATTTAGTGTTGGCGGAAAGGAATTGGGTTTTTGCCATTACTGCTCAGCCTGGAAGGCTTCTGACTTCTATTGAAACGGGATGAATGTGAACTAACGTAGAAATACTGGTCACAGGGAATCATTGTGTATGGTGAGCAAGACTAATCTCCTCTGCTGAGTAAAGAAACATACAAACAGAACCACTTTTTTCTCTCAATACCTGGGGTTAAAAGAGTGTAATCAAAGAAAGTGCACATTGAATTTTTCAGTCTGTAAATCATTCTTACTTTTAGAGTGTACAGTAAGCCTGAAAAAGCTGTTTAAGAAAAGGAAATCAAGTTATTTTGGCGAGATTTGCTGGAGAGAGGAGCACAATATGTAATGCATAAGGGTACAAAAATGTTTTTTACACTTTTGTTTAGTAGTTTTTGTGTATTATTCACATACAGTATGGCATATTATTCCCTTTGGTGCAGAGGAAATGGGTTCATAAATCTTTTAAATTTGTTTCTGGGATGATTATTTCAAACCTGTCATATTAAAACAAATATCAAAAATAATGTCAACTACTTCACTGAGGAAGTAGCCAGTGTCTAATTTCCAAGCAGTTACCGGAAGTAATGAGGCAGTAAGGTGTTACCATCTTCTGTTGTCTGCAGCCACTTGGTGTATTCAACCCGCGAACACTGTCAGGACCCATCACTGATTGTTTCAGCTACCTAATCATCTGTCACACCAGTAAATGGAAAAGTAGCCAAAAGTTTTCCTTCTGATAATTCGCACATTATGACTTATATTTAGCTGGAGGCCTTTGGTGGTCAAACTCCATTAAGCTTATAAATGAGCTTTTAAATGCTCAGAATTATTGAAATATCCAACATTTTTATGCTATTAAACTAATGAATACAGAGCACATCTCAGTGAGCTGCTTGGATTTGTAGCTGGCTGACCACACAGATCACATGGTTTTCGGGGGTGAAAAGATCTTGACAGCCGATTGGGCAGACACTACCACCACTGTGTTTCACCTGCTTGCAGCAGTAACAACACGAGGAAACATGTCACGGCTGGGTAGGTGTGAATTGAATCCAGCCTCTTGAATCCAGGAGAGGCCCCATACAGCCAAAGTGATCCACTAATGTTTTGTTCAGCTTAATTGAGCATTGTCCCTTCAACTTAGCCTCACATCTTTATACTCCTAATAGCCACAGCCTCCCTGAAAGTCTAATTACTTCCCTGGCAAAGTTACAGCAGAGAAATATAAAACTTTAGAATGCCATGGGAGGAAGGAAATTGCAGTTAAATAGAAACTGTCTTGAAGACACGGATTCAATTTTCTTTTTGCTAGTTTTTCATGAATATAAGATGATGATAATGAATCTTCTGATGTGTCTGGTGGGAGCTTGCCTCATAAGCATGGCACTAAAATCTGTCTGTTGAACCAGAAAAGTAAAAATATACAAAAATTACACACATTCACCCTCAAAACAGTCACAGATCATAAAAACACATATAAAGTTCCACCCCTCCTTCCCTCACTCTCTCCCTCCCTCATCTTCCCTTCACCTGCAGAGTGGATCCTGGCGGCAGATCCTCCGTAGCTCCAGACAGTTGGGTTTGACCTTATCTTTGAAAGAGCAATCGGGCACGATGGTCTGCCTACGTCGCTCAGAGCAGCCTTCGTGCTGGCAGGGGCAGAAGAGCAACCGGTGGCTAAACTCTGTGGGCACACGGTCCAGGAACTGCCTCAAGGCCTTGTGACACCGCTTCCTGTTGCAGGTTTCACCTTTGTTGGGGTCACCCTTGCTGCAGGTGGAGATGTAGGCAGAGCGCTGTTTCTTGCAGGTGCTGTTGAGGTTGCAGGCTTTGGCTGCATCAAGACAGGGGTTGCAGGTCTTGCCGGTGTCAGGACAGTGGAAAGCTTTGGGGGCCACTGTTTGCATCCCTAACAGCAGAAATAGGACAAAGAAAACTCAGTGACTTTATTGATACAAAAACAACAACAACAATAACAACAACAACAGACCTAAACCTAATGAGAAGACAAAACACTTTATCAAATGCAATCTACTAAATATACTGTCTGCTGTCAGACTTCACTGTTCCTAGGAGACACACAGGTCAAAATCCATGCTGATCCCATGATTCTACATAATCAACTTGATGTTGTTGAATATGAGCTCAGCATCAACAAAAGATCCAGAAATAAAACAATGTTTGCATCCCTGTCCAGTTGGGAGTTCATTGAAAATGCTTCACTTCAACACTGAACGAGGTTCTTCGATATGATCTCTGCTTCTGTTTCTGCAACCAACAGTGAGCCGCTGGAGAAATGCCTGCAACTCGACCGTATCCACTCTAACTGAATTATTGATCCAAACTTTCGCAGACCTTGAATGAAACATAAATGAATTTAGCTATGACTTCAAATTTTATGGTAAAAAATGATTAATTCCCAGGTATTTTTTATTACTGTGACGCTGTGCTGTAATTATCCTGCTATTAATAAGTTATTAAGTCTGTTGTGTTGATTATTCTGTTACTTTGATCTAAAGCAAATATGTTTTATTTTGATATTATTGGACCTATAATGAACCAAACAAATATTTTAATTGGACTGATGGAAACAGCACAGACCAAACACGAGTCCTTAGTGAAATATTGATGAGGTGCGAGCGTCACATCTGGAGGCTTATCGACAAGAATACTGGTCAGTGGGAAACAACACTAACTACTGTAGCATCTGCCTGAAACATGCAGCTCAAGGACTTGGCAAAGACTCCACATTGTAAAACACGCCGTGCTGCATCAACCACATATTGGACAGTTCAAGTACAAGATTAAGTTCCCTTATTTTTTTTTTCCCAGTGTAATCACAAACTGAAACATTGCAATTACCCCTCAGGCTGCACATCATATTTGTGGAAAACAGATTATGTCATTAGGTGTGTTGGGGTGTTCTCTGAGATACTGCGTATACAACAGCAGCAGCAGTAAAATTCACATATTTTTCTGAGATATACCAGTAATAAAGCAGGATTGTGTTCATTTGTGGCACCCCTCTCTTGTATTCAGGCTATATTAGAGAAGTTAACCTCCCTCCCCTGTAGATAATGATATTTCAGAGGTCGTGGCGGCACGGTGACACCCAGAGAGATTCATATCTTATTCAACAGAACCAATCTCACTCTGCGTCTATCAGACAGCCTGCATCAGGAAGAAGACCATTTATTTTAGAGGGGTGTGCCAGAGACGCTGTATTGTTTCCAAGTGGTGCATCGGACATTATCAATCCTAGAAATAGGGATACATAGAATAGACACATTACATCACAGCAAGGAAAAAAAAACACAACCCCAAAATGAATGTTTTTGTGGTTTCAGATCACGTCAGATAAAACAAAAGTCAATGCCACAGAAAACCAGCAGAAGTGGAATATCAGGATTTCATCAGCAACAGAAGAACACAGTCAATCTAGCTTTCTGCTCATTTAGATGTGCCAAGGTTAAATGAAGCAGGTGCGCAGATAAACAGGCAGGGCATTAAGAGGAATGTTCAGATTTCAACAAATGTTCAGAACAGAGCTGTCTTTTCAGCGCTTGCCACCAGGCCACTGGGGAGCATCCATCCTTCTTTATTCAAACAGCACTGCATTTTTATCTGTTATAAAAAAAAGAAATCATTCTATCAAATTAACCTCAAGATGCTAACTTGTTTACCCTTGCACTCCGAAGAGAGAGGATAAACATCCTGCAGCGGATGTCTAACATCATAACACACTCAGTCTTGTTCATGTAAGTGACTGAAAAGGCAAACAAAACTGTGCTCAAATCGTTTCCTTACGCAACACTAACCGACCCCTGACATGCAGGACATGAAACAGGTAGCCAATCTTGTTTAAAAGCAACAGCTCGGTTGATCTGTGATTAGAATGAGAATCTGACAAGAGCTGACTTGGGCCTTGGGCATGAAGAGGCCGGGGTAGGGCCAAAGTTTTGCTAAAGTGGGCCAAGCTTGGATAAAGCAGGCCTGAGGGGGGCTAGTGCGGTCCAGCTGGAAGAAAGGTTAGCAGGACTACTGTCCAGCAGTCCAAGCTACATTACATTGATGGATTGCAGCTTCTAAATCTCCCATGGCCATCTGCAGGCTCTAATGTGTGCCACTGGGGGGTCCGGGATGAAAAGAAAATCGGAGAAGGATGAGCTACTAAGATTTATCTGACCAAGCAGGGCTGAAGCCGCTTTTGAGGCTGCAGCGATGGACGGGTTTTTACTACCTCTGATTGGGGAGCTGAGATTGAATTTGGTGCTCAAACCAAAAAGATGTCCTGAGGCAAACATAAGACACAAAGCCCACTTGATGGCTCAACGTGCTTACACACAAACAGGATAATAGCAGGAGGAGGAGGAGGAGGAGGAGGAGGAGGAGAAGAGGAGGAAAGCAGGACAGAAGTGGAGACAGGAGGGGAAATGTGCAGTATTGTGTTACAGAGTGATAATTGATTTTCCAAGTGCATTACGACAAAGGTTTTCAACAAACATATTCTACTATAATGTTAGGAGAAAGGGGTTGATAAGCTAATGTTAAACCACGCATAAAAATGGAAAAAGCTTTAAGAGGGAGAGGAGACTTGAGCAGTTGATTACAATGGCTGATCCTGACAGATAGAGAGATGGAATGAGGACACAGACTAACAGATTGGATAGCCACTTATCGAGGCATGCTGGAGAGCTTTCAATTAACCCAGCCTAATTCAGGAACGACGTGCGACTCTTTCTGAGAATAATTAACCCAGCCCATCAGCAGTGCAATCAACAGCTCTCAGCAACACAATAGTCTACACACATTTATTTACTTACCTTCCTATCTGCTGTGCTTTATATTAACGATGGAGTGAGAGGAACTGAGTGAATGAGTGAGAGGATGGATGGATTTGATGCACTGATTGATGATGGGCCGCAGAGCACAAAACAAGGAGAATTATTAAGTGTAGAATACATAATAGATAATCACATTTTGCCATTATGTCTAGGTACCTGTTGGCTGTAGTGTAAAACAATATAAATGTGTATCACAGATGCAACTGTGAGACATGTGTCGTGCAAGTGCAGGCAAATGTTGACTTATTCTAATTAACTTGGGGGGGGACACAAAGATGGATTTGCAAAAAGAGATGCAAATTGAAAGTCTGATGTTGTTTACTCACAACTGCCTTGCGCTCATGGAAATGTGGTCATATAACATTTTGTCGATGTCAACAACAGTTAAAGTACCATCATCACAGAGTACAGCCATTCCTTTCGGTGATCCCTCTGTTTGACTGTAAATAGACTTTTAATAGGGCTCTCTACTATATGGGCACCATAAATTAGACCCCTGTGATGGCAATATAGTGGAAATAACCATCTATTCTTTCAACACGTAGTACACACAGAGAAAAAGAGGGGCAAAGAAACAGAGAGAGAGAGAGAGAGAGAGAGAGAGAGAGAGAGAGAGAATGAAGACAAAGAAGCAGAGAAAATGAGTGAAATAGAAAATTACCTGTTTTGTAGGCTAGAAGAAAACAGGATAAAAAAGAGAGAGACACACAGAGAGAGAGAGAGAGAGAGAGAGAGAGAGAAAGAAGACAAAGAAGCAGAGAAAATGAGTGAAATAGAAAATTACCTGTTTTGTAGGCTAGAAGAAAACAGGATAAAAAAGAGAGAGACACACAGAGAGAGAGAGAGAGAGAGAGAGAGAGAGAAAGCTGGGGAAAGAGAGGGACAGCAAGGAGGAGAGAGTACATATGAATGAGAGGAAGTAGATAAAACATTCATGTGCGCTGTATCTAGATTTTGGTGTTTTTTTGTTTTCTTCCTCAGAGGAAGGAATCTTCCTTCCCTAGTAATTGCTCACCGTCAGCCTAATTTGAATTCTGCATTTCATATATCATCCCGTACTCCAGGGACGCTGCGCTGCAGAGAGGAGTTCAGTGCAGGTTAGGAAGAGGCTCTTGGCTGTGGGTATGTTCTCAGTAATTAGGAAAGGTGCCAAAGTTTGGATTTAATATGGCCCTGGGTGAGTGTATGAGAGCTTGTTAGGGAAGTCTTTAGTTCGGACCCCGAGGAGCATGTCAAGCATTTCAGTGTCAAAGGCCTCATCAGTCATTAGCTCTGTGCTCTGTGTAGCAGCGGGCCTTCAGAGGGCCAAGAAATGAAAAGGGAAAAGTGGGTCTACAACATCATCTCCCTAAGCTTTAGTAAGTGAGGTAGACACCATCAGGGAGAGAGCAATGGAGTTCATGAAGTGTTCTCTTCTCAAGGATCAACTGAATTTTACCTCTGAGCATGAAATTATTGGTGAAAAATGAACCAGTATGAGGATGAGAGAGAGAGAGAGAGAGAGAGAGAGAGGCATGGGGATAGAAATGAGAGAAGGCTAAACATTTGAATGTATAAAATATGTGTGTTTGGAGGAAAAGAGATGGAAAGGAGGTGTCCTAAAGAATTTCAAATCATTGTAAACATGCTTCTAAGCTGTTTATGAGCATCTGCCTTCAAGTTTAGCTTCCTCTAGTGGAATTCAAAGCCTGGGCTTTCTCAGTGGCCCCTCAGTCTTAAAAGTCATGCTGTTTAGTTCTGTCAACCATCACTGGCAATAATACATGATGTAGTAAAACCATGCAGCTAGATATCTGTGCGGTGGTAGGATGTCAGGTGAATTACACAACACCGCATCAAGAATCTGCAACCTTGTTCACATGCAGGCAGGGAATAGCTAATAAACTGAAATAAGTAACAGCAGCATCGACAGGATTATTCACTGCTGTTTAATTCAAAGTTGTTGTAAAAATGCTGACATTACAAAGGGGCTCTGATAAGTAAGGTTTGCACAATGGCTCATTACTGACCCACAGAGAGCTAAGCTAAGGCTGGAATAAGGCTCAACCGATTAGAAAGTTCACACAGAATTTAACAAATACAAAGGTATTTACAATCAGTCTTACACAACACTGAAATACGAAATCGTGCCTAATCACACACATTCACAGATAGACTCAAATAATAACTAAATCCCTGCATATCACCCATGAAAGATCTTAGTGTGGGTTTGTAATATGACAACAATGTGAAAGTGTCGAACATGCATGCTGAGCATGGCTGTTGCACCGGTCCTTTTCCCCAGCTGTAGAAATAACTTTCTGGATTTAATTGGATGGCGGGCACACTGAGCTGAGAGGTGAGAGGTTTAGTGCAGAGAGTTACAAGGTCTAACTAAGGGATGTTAAACTTAAGTCCTGGAGGGACTCCTGAATGCAGGATTCTTGTCTGCCCTCTGCTCCTAATAAGTTAATTAGCTCAGCAGTGGGTCAAAAGAACAGAATGCGTTTCACATGGAGCATATTAACAATTACGGTCAAGGATATCTCTGCATGCTGTATGTATATGGTATCCATTTGGGCTTTGATAAGGAACTTCATTATGTGTGGAAGGATTGTGCGAGCTATGCAGCCATTCCGCATCCTTCATATGCGATGTACTATTGATTTGAGCAGAAGGCTATTGACTCGTGCAGTTCCTCTGCCTTGAAAGCAATGGTTATAGACTGTAACTCTAGTTCTATGAACACAGCTTGAACTCTTATCTGCATTCACATGTTGACAGTATGTGGTAGACGGAAAACCGGATGTTCCATTCTTTTCAATAAGAGGATGACGGAATATTCCGCCACCGCTGGCGGTGAGAGTGACACACCGCACAGCCAGACGGAACGTGCCATCAAAAGTTATAATTTTTCAACTTTTTCCGCTTACTGCAGCTGCAAAGACAAACTGGATGTCAATATTCTTGGGTCAAAGATGGACACCTGAGTTGTCAACAGTCTGAAATATCTTCTGAATCTCTTTTCATCCATTCTCAGTTCTTGAATTAGCCGATGGAATTTTTCCAGCAATTTGCGTTCCTGTAAAATGGGATGAACCCACATGCGTCTGAGTGTTTACCTTTGCTGTTGTTCTTTAAACAAGCGTATAAAATGGCCAGGGCCATGCTTTTGCCCAAAGTTTTATAAAACATTGGGCAAAATTATAGAATGGTATTGCATGCTCCAGTATTGATTCGCTATTGCAACCCACCAATATTGATTTGCTATTGCACTCTGCCAATTGCCATGGTAATGGTTCCTTGTCTACCGTTGTTGCCTGCCGTCTGGCGCTGCGTTCTGCTGCCGTTGGCGGAAGGGCGGTTTTTCTACCGTCAACATGTGAATGCAGCTTTAGACTTAACAACTTTCCTTATCTGCCAATTTAAAATTCACATCTCCTGAATGTGCTTAGCCAGTGAAGTTTGGCCCATCCAACCACATGTGACTGCGCCTGTCTAAACTCATACTAGATGAATACTTTGAGGACAGCAATCATTTAAGGGAATTATGCTGTGCTGTATTTCTTGTATTGCTATAATACTGTTTTTATGCATTGCTAGTCTTTTGGCTTGTGTTGTGGTTACGTGGTGCTGAATGGAGAGCTTCCGTAAAATGCATAATGCATTTTATATACATCTCTTTATTTGGCTGCAATACTCTTTGCTGCTGTCATTACAGTTGTTTTCATTGTCACAGCACTGCTATAGCTATTAGTCAAATGACAAATATAATAAGGGACAAAAATGTCCAATCTCATTTTCTGTCTTTGGCTGAGTTTTTGTTTTTTTTTTTTGACTCTCTTTAACTCAACATCTCTCTCTCTCTCTCTCTCTCTC
>VXCM01000872.1:171720-302042 GCA_014773175.1 Lucifuga dentata
TTTGTTCAGTGCAGTTGGCAACCCTACACAAAGCTGGCCTACACATATGGATAATGGTTGGCATCATTACATCTCAATAAATCTTATGACAGCACATAATATCTTCTGAATGCAGTGACTTGAAATTAATAGCACAGAGTGACTTGTATGGAGGACCTGTGATGAAAAAACTAGAGTTACAACACATAATCATCATAGTTCAGGCAGGGTCCACCCTCTGCCAGGGGTTAGGGACAAAACCAAATAATTGTTCCGCCCTGCCGTGACATTTGTAACACAACATAAAGTAAAGTAACACATCACAAGAGATAAGTGCCACAATATACCCAGTAGTGCCTCAATATACCCAGCCAGACTGCTTAAGCAAAATGTACAAAAGTGCACAGCCCTACCTCAGACACAAGACAGACTAGGAGAGTCACACTGTGTAAGTCTCTTTCAGGTCACCTGAATACCTAGCCGGACCACTTCCAATAGCTTCTTAAAGTAAACACATGGAGCGGTCTCTGCACAGTGATAGTAGAAATATGCTGCTTTGATGTCACTGAAGGTAGTCAGCCATGCCTGTGGAACACCATGAAACAGGCAATTTGGTTTTTAGCATGATTGCAATGCTCTCCACTATTATGAGCACCATTGGTAAATAAAAGCAAAATGGGCTTTGAAAAAAACGTCTTTAGGGTGCGAAAGCATTCAGCCGAGCCTAAAAATCAGCCCAGACATTCTTACAAAATCATTCAGCTGTTGTCCTTATGCAGGTAAAAACCCATGGGGCTGAATGGGCTCATCCTAATGCAATGCAAGTTTTCAGTTTCCAGATATGTAAATTATCATTTCTGTGAAGTAGAACAACAGTTTTGCCAGGTATCACTGGGGGCAATGCAGAAAAAGACTGTCCGTATGTTCTGTTTCCCTGAAACCTCTCAGTATGAGAACTTACAGTAGTAGAGAATGTTTTATCACTAGTTCTCTCCTTATCTCTGTCCCAGACAAAAACTTTTCAAAGAACAGAGATTATTTTTCAATTTCCTACCTTTCCTCTTGGAGAGTATACATTCCCCTGCCCTCATCAGCTCAAGCAGATATCATATATTACCCAAGTCTCTGTACAGTTTAATATTTATAGACATGATTACGAATACTTTTGTGTGGTTTAGTAATCGAAGTGAGAAGTATTTCCATAGAACAAGTGCACGGTTACTTATCTGTTAGCCTGTGGTTTTCTCTCAGTGCCACGATCAATTACTCTGTCCTCAGAAATTATAAATAATGAGGAAAGCTTGCGGCTAAATAGATTTCAGAGAGCAAATCCAGTATTTCACCTTGCAGAGAATGGAGGAAACAGCTGAAGCAAAATGGATACAGTAATGAGTCCCCTGCTGTATCTTAATATTTCTAGGTACACTGCATCATGTTCCCTGTGTTGCCTAAGTGTTTATACTTGGTACACTGGTAGGCCATATGTACACTATACTACTTAATTCCTGAATATGTGCTTAAATCAAGGAAGGCAGTTTGCCATCATTTCCCAGAAGTAATCAAAGCCTGCACTTTTTTTTTTTTATAATTCTTCTGGTGCTTTCTCCATTCAATATATCAAACAAGCGTATTTTCAAAAACAAGTGATACACAACTGACTTCAAGCTAAGGGATTATGCAAAAAGCGTGTCTTTCTTGTACCTTCCAGACATAAAACAAAGCGAGATACATCAGCCAAGCAAAAAGGAAAATGTGCTCTCTTTAGTGTTTGTAGACTGCTTTTGGCAAAAAGGAATTGGAAAAAAAAAAATGGAAAAGAACATCCTCTGGATATTTCTGTCAGGACTGGATGAAACGAAAATGGTTAAATTTTTAAATGACTGTAGCCTGTAGCTCTGGCAATGGACAGACATTGTACCTGTGTCCAATCACACCCACTGTATGTCTCACTTCTCTTCAGTGTATTACCAAGTGTAGCTGTGTCTCATAATAAGATCTACATTGATTAGTAATACCATGATGGTAATAACCAGTAAATTAAATAGCAAGCTATAGCTCCCCTGCTGCATGCTGGGCTTTTTAATTAGTAAACCAAATAGGAAATCAAACTGAAAGCAAAATCAATAGATGGGAAAAACATAGGATCAGTTGAAAGTATACGGTCCTCTGTATTTATCAAAACATAAGCACCCAGTTCATTCAAAGGCCACAGACAGTGGACTGGTGAACTGCCAGCAAAATAAGATAAATTGTCTGCACAGGCCTTTTGGATTGCATCATTGTTATTTAACCCGAAGGAACCTCCATCGCACCCTTTTGAGGCATATATCTGCTACATCTTCCTTCCACTCTTATGATAAATCACTGAGCTTACATTAAAGATCAAACCCATGCTGTCAGTGTTACCTGAGATGATTGAGGCCAGGCGGAAAGCGTCAGGCTGGCGGACAGAGGCTACAGGCTCATATGGGGATGTTTCATACACCTCTCCACCTAAAACAACAGAAAGGATGACAAACAGTCAGTAATATTGAAATGGATGCTTTCTGCATGTACCTGTGCAGCAGAGCATTTCAAGGAATCCAAAGAGCAACAAAGAAATATTCCTACACTATCAGTTATAATGTGAAGGAAAAATTATTGCTTGACAGTTGGTATATGTTGAGCTTCAAACAGATAAACAGAAAGAGCATTCCTTTCATGATTAAGCTATTTGTCTTTCATTTTAGTGTTCACTGGGGCACTTAATCTAAGACTGAAGGCATGTACCAAATTTAAGAAGCTGTAATGTTAACATGTTTTCTCTCTGTACTGGACTGGGTGACCAGTGATGGGGTCCCACTTCTGAAGGACTTTCATAGATTGAGAACAGGTGCTTAAAGGACCATACTGGCGATCGTGCATGTTTGAACCCAATATATGTAATCTGTATACATGTTACATTACTGACAACCATTTCCCAAAATATCTACTTTACCAGTAAATTTTAGAATTATTTTTCCTACTTTCCAGACTGACATTGGTTTCAATTAATTCCATATGCCTATTAAAATCAACTTATAGAGACTTGAAACACACTTGAGATATGTATTCCAACACAATGAACAACATGTCTATTAAGTTTTTTTTTTTGTTTGTTTTGTTTTTTTGCTGAAGTCACTTTATTTAACTGATCCAAGACAGAGCTGCACGGAAAACAATGTATTTCTCTGTCAGGAAATGTAGTCCCAGGAGAAGACGGCTTTTACTGAGAAATTAAAATGATTGTGCCTTTTACAATCATGCAAAAGTTTTAGCAGGTGGCATGTTGAAGTTTAAGGTGGGTGTATCACCTGAACATTTGATTTTGAAAGATTAGGGGATTTGAAAAAATAACAGGAAACCTAAAATATAGTTTTACCTTTTGGAAATTGGTTGCCAGGTAATGTAACATGTAAGCAAGTTGTATATATTGGACTCAAACTTACATGATTGTTGGTATGGTCCTTTAACTTAACACAGTGGGCAAATCATTTCCTTTTGGAGATAATATTTGCTGCTGCTGGTGTGCTTTGATTTGGGCGAAGCAGTTAAGAACTTAAAGAAAAGCAATGCATCTTTCCTGTTAACATGTTGCCAGAGTTGTTCATAAAAAAAAAAAAAAAAANAAAAAAAAAAAAAAAAAATCAAATTAGCACTCAACTGACTGAGTCTCTCCCATGTGCATGCTCCTCTGTCGGCCCTAATCCCACATTTAAAATTCATAGCCATTCGGTGTGATTGAGACAAACCCTCCAGTGTGTAATAGCTTTGCATTCTGATCCCAACAGAAACACAGCCAGGGTGTTGCGAGGCAGGCTCGGAACCCCACTGCTACAAATGAGAAAATCTGAAACCTGTTGGTACCCGGCAGTCTGCCTGGACATCCAATCAGCAGATCCAATCGACAGATATGTTACATTTTGTTTATCAAACATGCTTCTTAGATTCCTTTGGAAAAGATGTTGGGAGCTGATAAAATGCATTCTTGCAGCAGTATGGAAAATAGGCAGGTATCGTGGGGAAGGCATATTTGTGTGCGTGTACCAGTACGTTGCATGATATAGTGTTGTTTACATTATGTGTGAGACACACACAAGTAGCATATACACTAAAGGGAATTTTCTAAAGCCTCTTGAGGTTAAAATAAAGCAACCACAGCTTGTTTACATGTGTAAAGTAATCATTTTATCTCTACTCCAACATCTCTACTCAGTACTGACAATCATAATAACACTGAGCAGTTCAGCAGGCCATCCACTGAGCACATATAAGTATTGACATCTAGCACAGCTGAGGACTGTATGTGTTTACGTGTTTGAGTCTATGTGTGTGTGAGCGAGAGAGAGAGAGAAAGAGAGAGAGAGAGAGAAGAAAGGGACTGAGACAACAAGGAGATAAATGAAAAACACAGAGAAAATGGGAGGAGGATAAAAGAGTAAAACAGAGAGAAAATTACCTAAATTCTCTAAATTCTGAGTGCATTATTGTTATTTCTCTCTGGCATGTCTGCTGTTCTGTCAGTCAGTCATTTCTGCCCTTTGCATCACCTGAATCTCTGCTCCTCTTTCTGTCGAGAGAGACAGTCGACGCTGCTCTCCGTGTGTCTAATTACAACAATTACCTCTTACGCTATTGTGCTTTAGAAGCCTTTCAGGAGGTCAAGCTTTTCCACTCACTGCAAGGCCAACCTTCAACCCTCCTCCTGTGTCTTTTTTAAGCAACAGGCATGGTAACTAGTATGTCTAAAAGAAGCAAAATATTCCACAGAACAGCGCAGGCTTCAGAGGGATGTGGAATAAAAGACAGCTTAACGTTTGGCAAAGCGAACCTCCTTTTCATAAGGCTTCTCATTATTTACTTCATGCAGCCTCTTCGGTGTTTTCAGACCTGTAGTTTGTTTGCTTTTCCTCAAAATAAGGGACTAAATTGTTAAAATATTACTTTTACAGCTTGTCTTGGTTTTGTTTTAACACAGAAAGAATTCCGAGTGAACCAGAATATATCAGCAAAAGTGAGAAGACTTGCTCTGCTCATTCTTCAGAAATGTCTGGGAATGGAAGTGACTAAACTCAAAGCAGGAAGAAGTTGATGCTGGGAAAGCTAAATAACATGCCACAGAACCAGCATACGTCCCTTGTCGTAGTCATCATTTGGGCCATATGTCAAGCAAAACTATGCAGTAAAATGAATGCACTTCAAGACAACATCTGAAAAACTGCATCTTGCTTCAGTTTATACAGACAAAATATATGTAAATGTTCAGACAGCTGTGAATGAAGCGAATATTGAGCACAGAATGCTAACCTTCAACTTGTAAATCCACAGATGTGCTAGTCCAGCACCCATTTGATTCGCTATGGGTAATTAAAAGTGTAGTTTACTTAACATTAAAGGATCATACCATTGGTTTTGCATGTTTAAGCACAATAAATGCTACCTGCATACACACTACATTACTGCCAACCATTTTCTAAAGTTTAGAACATACTACTCCTACCTCCCAGGCAGCCATTGTTTCAATTCATTCAATTATGCTGTAAAAATCAACTTGAGGAAAGACTTGAGATAAATAATCCATCACCACATACACCACTATCATTTTTTGCCAAAGTTACTGAATTTTTGCATTCAAATGCAATTAAAAGCGTGAGAATTCTGCAGGGAATAGTCCCAGGAGAATACACTGTTTTTACCAGAGAAATTAAAATGGCCGTGCCTTGTACATTCAGGTGTGTGTGTTAGCAGGTAAACAATTGAATATTAAAGGACCATACCACCCATTTTGCATGTTTGAGCCTAATATATTCAATGTTCATACATGTAACGTTACTGACAATCATTTCCCAAAGCATACCTACTGGAACAGCAAGTTAAAAAAAAAAAAATTCCTACCTTCCAGACCGCCATTGGTTTCAGTTCATTCTGGTACACTATTAAAATCAACTTGTTGATACTTGAAACTTGGGATAGGTAATAAATTATCATGAACAACACGTATATTCAGGGGTTTTTTTTCCCCTGAAGTTTCATAATTTTAGCGTTTAAGCACAATAAAAAGTGCAGAGTAAATGTATGTCTCCTCCAGGGAATATACGTAGTCCTAAAAGAAGACCAGTGTTTATCGAAACATTTGAAAATAATGCCTTCATAATGCAGCATAACTATTAGCAGGTGAAACATGCAGGTGAAACATTGATTTTTAAGGTGGGTGTACCACTTGAATTTTTGATTTTGAAAGATCAAGACATTTTGCAAAATATCAGGAAAGCTGAAATACTGTTTTATCCTTTGGGAAATGATTGTCTGTAACCTTACATGTATGAAAATTTAATATATAAGGCTCAAACGTGCAAAATGAGTGGTGTGGTCCTTTAACCTTTAAGGTATACCATCTGAAGAAAAATGATATGAAAACTAATATAAAATTTTATGTTGTTTTGAAAAATCACTGATATGATCCTTTAACAAATCGTGTTAAACCACATTAAATTTCAGAAATGGAAATGTATGTAGTACGGTATGGTGATTCTACAAAACAGTGATGTCAAATCACAACAGCAGCTGCAGTTAATGAATTTTAAATGCTTATTTACATGAATGTTACAAGCCATTCTGAATTGCATAACTGCAAAACATACCATAATCATACACACCCTTAGGATGTGAAAAACTCCCACAGCAGGAGGTCTTGTTCTACTCTTTGACAGTCACCCTGGACCCAATTATGCATTCATCAAGTAATAGAAAATAATTCCCAGCTGTTTAGTGAGAAGATGTTTTTAGCCACAGGGCAACAACTTATTGCTGTAATTAAGCCTTCGTTTGACTTCATTTGCTCTAACAGTACGGAGCATGACCGGGATGGCTCAGACAGGCAATCAGGTCTTTCCCTGGGTATAGCAAGGGAGGAATATTGCTCTTAAGTGGATTCAGAGTCCTCTCCTTCGCCATAAGTGTTTTTATGAAGCTGTTAGGCACCATCACGCGTCCTTTTCATATGCATTATCAATGAAGCTAACCTCCCGAGGTGATGGAAATTTTCCTATGGATTTTTTTAATTGACAATCTTAGCAAACCTTTCATAGCTGTAAGCAAAGTCAGTTTTAATAACTGTCACTCACCTTGTTTTATTTTTAAAGAAAGGAGCCCTAGACTGATTATATTCTTTTTAAAATATTGATTATATACATACTGTTGCCTATTTTCTGCAGACAATATTGGAAAAGTCCCAGAAGTCCTGTCACATATTGCATATTACTTCTCATTCAAATAAAAATATATTGCACCATTACAAAACATTCTGTCTTTATGTTAATTATATGCAAACAAAGCTTAGCACAGCCTGAGCAAAGGCAAAAACTCTCTGCAGAGCTCTGCTGGTTTCTCCAAGGACGCAGCCTGTAACAAAAGGTGACCGAGTCTTTTCAGTAATAATTCCTAAACTTTATGACCACCAGCGAGTGAATATCAGACTAGACTGATCAGTCGCCTCTTAAATCACCTCTGACAGTGCACTTGTAAAGACATGCTATAATGCTGTATGTAATACCGTATTTTATCCCTATTTGCACTTCTGCCTACTTATATTTAATTTAATTTAACCACTGCTCATATGTCTGGATTAACTGTTAAAAATGTGCCAAATCTTCATTATGCAGATGATCATGCCATTATTATTTAAAATATTCCATCCATCATTCCATATAAAGTTTTAGAGGAAAATTGCAATTGAGATTTCACAGCATTTATATGAAATATATTCATCTTTCCTCTCAACACACTCGCAGTAATGCATTCATTTCAACAAAGGAAGGATGAGGGAAAGTGACACCGTAAATGCATCTTTCTTCGATTTCTACTTAACAGAATATGGGTTAAAGCAGGAATTTGGTTAGCGGCACAGTTTTTGAAGGGATATTGACATTTCAAACTCAATTTCAAACCATAAAAATAGAATATTGGATTAGCTGAGAAGAATGTTTGAAATCACAATTCCAATCCAGCACAGCATGGTGTGCCCAGCTGAAAATGAGCGCTGAAATTTTCAACCTTCCCTTTGGCTACGACAATACAATGTTAACACAGATAGTTACACACTCACTTCCCTAAATCAGACTTTAACACTCAATACTAAAATGTTGAGTGTGGTATAAATTCTGCAAAGCTACAGTAAAACCGACTATCTTAGTAGCATATTGGGCAGATCATTAAACATAAGGATCAGCAATGGAGCCTAATATATCAGCCTTTTGTCATCATAATAAAGTTTATATCAAAAGCAGAAAACCCCATAAATTTTGATAAAACAAATGTTAAGTGTTTCATATTGAACAACTTGGTGCCTTACTAGTGTTACTTTCTATCAGCAGAGATAATGATAACGACAGATAATACACAGGACAATAACAGCACACAAGATAACAAAAGACAATAACAAAATCTGAGTTATTAATGTTTT
This sequence comes from Lucifuga dentata, assembly GCA_014773175.1. Taxonomy (NCBI): domain Eukaryota; kingdom Metazoa; phylum Chordata; class Actinopteri; order Ophidiiformes; family Bythitidae; genus Lucifuga; species Lucifuga dentata. The sequence goes on from VXCM01000872.1 coordinate 180,179, forward strand.
CTGGTGCTGTTAAGGTTTGGTTACGTTGATAGCCTCTTTCAGAAAAGCACCCCATTCTCTTAACTGGCTGACAATTTAACACATCTGCCTCATGTCTGAAAGTGACCCAGAGTTGCTTTTCTATAAAAGTAGGGCTGGACATTTTACTAGGTAGGACCTCATAACACTTCCTTCACAGCACAAGTGTGAATAAACACAGTCACACTGCCAGCAAAGGCACAAGAGTACGGCGCTCTGACGTTAGATGTTTTTGATGCATGCAGACCAATCATGTGAGACTAAGAAGTGGCGCTTTAAATTCTGCACCAACATCACAGAGCTCATTTTGGACTGACATATTTTCACTGAACGCAAGCAATTTAACAAATTCCATGTCTGAAAGGAGATAATAATTTTTGATTATATTTTCACTGATGATCAGCTGACAAACACATAAAATGCTTATTTGTCATCATAAAGACAAAGTCAAAGATGTTTTGCCACTTTGACAATGTTCAACACATACTTCCTATATTACATAAAAAAAGGGAAAATAACAAAAAACATAATATGTCCCCTTTAACGTAATGGTGCAGTTAGTGGAACTCTGTAGATTTGACTCTCCTTTGTGTTTTGAGTTCCTCCACATGGAGGGAAGACTGCTTGGCTGACTCACTTCAACATGCCATAGGTATTTCAATTAATGGTACAGAGAGAGGGAAAGAGAGTGACGGGGATGGGGGGTGTGGTGGGTGCAGCCATGCTGTGATGACAGCCGCCAGGCCTGCTAGTTGACTCCTGTGATGCACATTCATTCACCACTGCTGTGAACCTTTCTGCCAGGAGTGAGCTTTAATGCTCACATCATGACAGTATTCAGTGAGCAAAATGGCCCGTCACTCACTCCCCCTCCCCCCCCGATAGCGAGACTAGGACCTCACTCTTCTATAAAAGACTAATCTAAACTCAGCTACCGAGAGTTTCAGCCACACTGTCATACTCTATACCAAGCGTATAGTGAATGGGAGTCATCTCAGCCCTCACCTTGCAGTATAGAAAATCATTAGACAGATTTACGAGGACAAACGGGGCCTGTTTTGTCATCATATTTCACTGATCCTTTTTGCATTTTGAGATGGGAGATGAAAAGGGAGAAGAAGGGATGAAATGAGGAGGAGGTGAGGCTCTGAAAGCCCTTATTGATCAGATCCAGAAGCTATTGACAGGTCCCTTCCTCTGATGATAAAGTAGCCACCCAGCGAGTGGTGGCTGGGTTTCCAACACAGGGAGGGAAAGCAGAGAGGACGTATTCAGCATGCAGGAGCCTGCTTCCCCTATTCCTTGACATACGGGCCAGGCTGGAAAAATGTTCTACTTATGACAGTGGATGGCTAAGGTAATGGCCGGTGACTGCTACCATTGCTCATAGTAATGATGGTTTCACCCAGGAATACCGTGTACCTTTGTAACCCCCTCCTCCGTCGCTTCCCCATACGACTCTCTCTTTCTTCCTCCTGCTCTTTCACTCTTTGGTTTTTTCTGTCATTCTCTTAAATTCTCCCTCCCCTCATCATTTATCAGTCATTCTCCTTTCACCTCCTCTTCTCGTCTCTTCTCCCCTTCCTTAGTCTCTCATCTTATGCAGTTTTCACGTTACTTCCCTCCACATTAGAAACCAGCTCATGGTATTGTGACATATTCAGAGAGTGACCTTTGCAATGCTGACATTCATGAAAATGGAGAAAATAAATCATTCCACAAAAATGACTGCTTTCATGTACAGATACAGTCTCCTCTCACAATAAGTTGGAATGGACTTTGTGGAGCATTGGTGAACTCTCCTTTTTCTCAGAAGAAAGTTGGCTCAACTAATTAAATTGCTGTGAAAGGTCCTCACAAAAGATCTTCGATTCCTACTTTGAGAATCAGGCTGTGGTTTCATAGCTAAAGCTATGAAATAATGTATGTTGGAGGTATGGAATGTATCGTTTAAATTACCATTCTACTGCAAAGCTGCAAGACTATACCCACATGAGGCTCAGGGCACAATTGAAAGCGAACCATAGCCAGCTATACAATATTCCTGTGTGTAGCAGCCAATGTTTCTTTCTTAGTAATTACTTCTTTTATAGATTCAAACTGCTAGACCTCATCACCTCACACCGACACAGGCCCATTCAGAGCAGAAACCACCCATTATACACCAAGGACGGCTGCATTGACGCATTGAATTCAGCTGCCATTTTCTGATAGAAAACACAATTAACAGGTCACCATCAGCGCCATTACTGACGGCTCAAAGACGGCATTATAACACCTTTATAGCTGAGGTTTTTAAGCCAAATAGAGCAATACAGTAGCCTAAAGGCAGTTAACTGACCCCACATATTCACTGTAGGGATCATTATTTAAGCAAATGGATATAAAATATAAATGTTGTAGCAACTTAGATTCCTCCACCAATTAGAAAGTGTTCAAAAGCTTTGTGCTAGTATTTCAAAAAGACACATCAAGCAACACTTGATGATGATACCGAGTCATAGTAATGAGAAACTCAGAATTAAGTGTTTTTTTTCTCAGCAGAATTCACTGTTTCATCACACATTATCAAATTTGAAACACCTTTCAGAGATTCAGGCATCTTGTTGTACTTATAAAATTGGATGCTCTTGATGTTCAGACCCTGTTTGCAATTACAGTGTGATTTGAAACTACATCTCACGGATAGCTTAAGGGCCTTTCCACTAAAGCAATTTTATGGTAAATTTGGTTTAACTTTGCTGGGTACTGATTGATTAACTTAACAGTCTAAGGGCAGACTCTCACATTTCAGCCTGTTCAGTTTATTTGCACAGATGCACAACATTTTCAGCAAGATGTAAGATATGCATGTCAACACAGTCAACATGAAGATTTAAAGCCTGGGTATTTACCTCACTGTATCATTCTCAAATTCAGATAGGACTGGCTGCAGAAAACAGCCACTATACATATTAATATCATGTCAGTTAGGTATCCTTTGTCTTGCAGCTTGAACATTCAGCGGCTTGATTGTGTGCTTTTCAGCATCAACACGCATCTCACATACAAGCTCCTTGATATATTCACTTCTGCTCTTCATCTTGTGGAGCCACTGGTTGCTGTCCTTTCTTGTCAGTCAATCTACTGAGTGAACCACCTCACTGCAGTGATGAGGAGTAATTTTCCACAAATGGTTTCTTTCATTAAAAAAGAATTTGGACAGCGGAAAAGGAAAATGCTAAAATCCAAAAGGCAAACTGAATTTAAAGGATCATACTGGCGATAGTGCATGTTTTAGCCCAATGTATGCAATCTGTATACACGTTAAGTTACTGACAACCATTTCCCAAAATTTACCTTTAGTGGTAATTTCAGAATTTTTTTTTTATCCTTTCAGGCTTCAGTTCATTCCAGGAAAATCAACTTGTACAGATTTGAAACACGCTTGAGATAAGTAAACCATAACTGCAAACAACATGTCTATTATCTTTTTTGTCACAGTAATTTTATTTAATTGATCCAACACAGAGCTGCAAGGAAGACGATGTATTTCTCCATCAAGAATATAGTCCCAGGAGAACACGGCTTTTACCGAGAAACTAAAATGGCCATGCCTTCTACAATGATGCATAAGTGTTGGAAGGCAAATCATTGAATTTTAAGGGGGTGTATCACCTGAACATTTCATTTTGAAAGATTAGGGGATTTTAAAAAAATAGGGGAAAAATAAAATACTGTTTTCTGTTTTGGAAATTGGTTGTCAGAAACGTAACTTGTAGGTGGATTGTATATATTCGGCTCAAACATGCAGGATTGGTGGTCTGGTCCTTTAATCTGAGTTTATACTGAAGTGGAAAGTTATCTCAGGCCTCATTGTCTTGTCTGCCATCTGCAGAAGAAGGGTGTGGCACACGGCAGGTGAATCCAATTGTGGTGACACAGCCCAGACAGTATCAGATATCCCAAACTGTGCCTGTGCATCATCTCGACGTTTCGTTTTTATTTTATTTGCTAAACACTGACTGAAGACACATCCACATTAACTTTATCCCTGATCACAATTGTCTTCAAACTACAGGTCTATAACTGCAGATGGTAAAGTGCTGCATTACAGCTCGGCGCATGGATGATGCTCAACGTAAACCTCTACCAAAAAGGACTCAAAGTCATCAAGCCTCCATTTATTGTGTTCTGCTTTAAATTAGTACCAGTAAAAAGTAGGCATTTGATTTTGTGATACATCTCTCAGTAAAAGATTTTGACCCTGCCTTTTAGCCGATATGGATTATTCACCCCACTAGAAGCCTCAGTCCATCACAAACGTACACCCACTGTTTCAAAATCACAAATCCTCACTGTTAAAATAGATCAGACAGAGTCAGAGTTCTTATTCTTTCTTTTAGTGTAATAAATGGATAACGCAACAAGTTCTTTGCCGAACATTAACGCATCAGTGGAAGACAAAGTAGAGAAATTATGAGTTTGAAAAACCAGATCTCCTTTTTTTTTGCTAAGGTTGAACTGAATTGTTCGATAACAGAAGTCGCCAAATTGATTCACAAGGTAAATGCTTTTATGTTTTATGGACCTTCAGCTGGCCAAGTCCTCTTACTGTAGAAAAGAAAGAAAGATCTTCAAGACAAGTGATGCACTAATGTGCAGATTTGAAATAAATAATCACCGCTGGTCAGTGTACAGCCCCTCAGGTTTGTACTTTGCACACATGAAAAATGCATGGTCAGATTGCAACAAATTCTTAATTCCAAACTCTGTTAAAGAAGTTCTCCTGCATTCATGATAAAATATATATATATATATATATATATAATCACATGCTTCTTTTATAGATACACATTTTGGAGAGATATAGTACTAACTTCCATAATTATGCCACGAAAATATCGCATTGATGTGTTAGTTATTTATTTATGGTTTAAAGTATGTAAAGTGCTCTTTGCTCTTGGTGAAGTTAAAAATTTTAACATTCGATTTCCCCCCCCCCCCCCNCCCCGCCTTTTTACCTTCCCTGTTTTCTTCATTGAACTGTTTTTGCATTTTTGACTATGTGTATTTGAACGAGCAACATCGCATAATTTTCAGGATTAGTTGTACCTTGGAAATGGGAAGCCGTAACATCAGAATTACATCACTCTGTTGAAAGAAGCTATGTTTTAACATCTTTTAACTATTTACTTTTCAAAACAGCTACTGCACTGCCAGTGTTATATTTTTAACCTGTTACTGTGTCCGCATGAAGATTGATTGAAAGAGAACACTACTCAATGTTTATTTATAAAAAGAGAAATTACAGTTTATGGTGTGAGCTGCCATACTGAAATGTCAACTTTCTGAGTCAGAGTTCCACACTGAGGGGCTTTCTTTGACTTTTCCCAGTCAGAAGTTGGAAATTACAATTTTAGATCTGTATTTTATGTAATGTATTATGTTGTCTAATCATTTTATATTGTAGGTAGCCATCTTATCATCTTGGCATGAGACTACAGATGAAAATTAGTCAATTTTGGCTAAATCTGGCATATTTACATTTTATTTTTTATTAATGTGCATTGTCCCTGTTGCCCCAATCAAATAAATAAATACAAAATACAAAACACAGCATAATCTTGCCAGGGACTTGCCAGACCAGGCTATCCATCCGGTATTTGTGGTATTTGCCAGTCTTGATCCAAGTTACTGTTTCATTCCCACTCTTTCCCTGGTGACATGAACTTTCCCTTCACAGATACAATAGTTTAGCACACAAGCTTTGTTATTCAAACCTCTGCCTTCTAAAATTACAGACAACATTGTGTCGCAGATCAGTAGGGATTCAAACCATACACATTCTGAGGTTGAGACTATTTGGGCTGTCAACACTTCACAATGACCATGGTCACAGCAAAGCAGCCATTAAAGTGACTAAATAAGTTTGCTATCAATCTGCTGACCAGGATGCTCATCATAATACAGTTTCTCATTAAAAATCTCATTGGCCTACAGCCCCTTATGCCCTCTTCTGTCTTCTGTCTGTTCTTGGTCTACATGCAGTGTCAAGCTTTTATCTTTCTCCTGTATCATCAAAGCCTATCTTGCCCGAAAGCAACATCAAAATCTTCTAGCACCATTTCGAGAAATTCTGTGTTTGTTTCCAGACATGGATGTTATACGTAGATTGTTTCCAGTTAACAAATGTCTGCTTGACTGGACAATGGATCGTGATTTGATTAAAGCCACACTGTAAGAGCTTTTTGTTTGTGGCTTTTTTTTGTTTTTCTTCTTTTTTTTTTTGTAGGGTCAAACAGGACACTGCTGAGAAGTGTTCTTTGGAAAAGAAAGACAAACTCTGTGAAGGGCATACCGCCTGCACAGGAGGTCTTTATCCCTGACAGCAAGAGAACTCACATGATGTATTCAAACACAAACACATTGATTGATGCATCCATTTGTTAGGTAAAGCAGACAGAGAGAAAGAAAGAGACATGCAGAGAAACAAAGATAATCAGAAAGAGAAAGATATATGAGAGAGGCAGAAAATGAGAGACAGATAGAAAGAGAGATAGAAAGCCCGGGGAACATCCATGTCATTACATTTCCCTTGAACTTATGTCAAGGACCCTCCTGCCATCAGTCTGATAAAGTGTAGCTGGTGCCATGAGTCGCCTGGTGATTCACTTCACGGATCACGTCACAAAAGCACAGAATGCTCAAAGCTCACAGATTTTGCAACATTTCACCATTATCCCACATGTCAAAACAGCTGAGTACATTATGTGCTCTATGTTTACATGGCATGGCACAACATCAGTAGTGGAAGGTTTTTCCATGGAATGGACAGTAAGTGCAAACGTGGAGAATGTCATCCTTATATTGAGGTCCCTTTGCAGCCAAATCCCCTGGCAGAGCATCCCCAGCAGCTCAGATTCAGTCAGCGGATCCTTAATGTGAATTACTGTGTTTTACCCTTAAAGGTGGGCCAGGGGTATTTTGAGATGTGTCACTCCAGCAGGATGATATGCTATGCTTTATACTCTCTACATGTATTAGGAGTTAAAAACCAGAAGGTTTCAAAGTTACAAGACTGCTATTTTATTGTCTCGCTTAAGTGGACACATAAGAGCCACTGAACCATACAACAGTAACCTAATTACAAGGTAATATGGAACACTTTAGGTGAAAACCAATAGGTCTACCATAACAGGTCTACCTAATGTAATCCCATTATAGCTCCATTACCAAGGGTAAGGAAAGCAGGAAAGCATATATTTTTCATTGGGGGATACTGGGTATCACTTTAAGAGGGCATTAGGGAGTAGGGCATCATTAATGGGTGTGGTGTATATTCCTCTTTTTGCTTGTAGAGTGCACTGGTTCTCAAGTTTGGTCAGGGCATTTAAAATGAAAAGTTACCATGCTGAACGAAGGTCAGATCCTATCCATTCAATGGTGAACTATAAGACTGCAAATGTATCTTGCTGCAGATAAATCATGTTAAATCTTAGCAAGACCATGTACACTCCCTTTAATGAGGTTCATGTGCAGTGGATCCATGCAATTCCTTTTCCTATCCACAGAAATACTTTTGAATATGGTGCAAGATGAATTCACAGCCACAAAGGGTGCACAGTAGAAAACAAATAACCCCTCAGATCATGATGTAGAATTGCTCATAATGTGGAGCCACTACAGGTTTGACTTTTAGCGATTTTCCAATAAATGCATTAGAAGGATTGGTAAAAAGGAAAAAACAGCAAGTGGAAGGATCATATGAATGCACTCATAGTTTAATAAAGAAACAGCATTTAAAGGTGTGTTATAATATTATATTCTGAATTTTCCCCCATTAAACATGCTGTAAAACAATTTTTCACCTTATTAAACCAGTAGTAAGTACTTGAGAATCATAAAACCATCTGTCTCCTACCTTCAGTGAGTCCCATGTGGATGCTCCAGTAGTTTTGCAGACACTGCAGCTCCTTCTTCATGCCTCTCTTGCAGCGGCAGTCATACAGGGGGCTAACCAGCAGCACCTCTAAGGCAGCCTGGCACTCCCTGTTGGTGTCCAGCATGGAGTCCTTCTCCTTGCCCACAAGGCACTGGCGCATCACACGGTACCGAGAGCTGCAGTGAGGGTTCTGGTTGCACATGTCACTCGCCTGGACGCAGTCCACCCATTCTGGCTGAGCTCTGGGCCCAGACCCAGTGCTGGTGGCTCCAGGGCCATCGCTAGCCAAGGACAGGGATAAAGCTGAGGAACCACCCCAGGAACTCGCTGCCTGATCTATGTGGAGGAAAGGAGATTTAAAAATGTAAGTTGATACAAGTGTGTGAATGAGTGCGGGCATACAACATGACCATGGTAACGATTTTAATCTTTTGTCATTGCTGATAGTGTTTTAATGATGCAACAGGTTGGGCCTATAAACAGGCTTGATGGTGCAGGACATCCATGCCAAATCATCCTTGAGCAACAGTTAAACCTTCATCTTCCACAGCCTCACATGTACCTCCATCTGCTGACTGAACTTTTATGTATCATTTACTTTGCATTCATTGATTTACCTGTATGTATCTGCACTGATTTTAGTGCATTTGAAGCCTCGTAAACAAACCTGACTGCAGATTTCACTTTCTTATTAAATCTAATCCAGTAAAGACTTGATTAGTGAAGAATAACTAATTATCTTATATTAAAAAAAACACTTAATGAATCACTACACTTAATCTATACCTGGGTAATCAGATAATGATCTCATGATTATTAGTAAACAGTGTTCCACAGATACTGAGGTGATACTGAAAGGAGTCAAGATTCAAAGGATGCTTTATGTAAACCAAAGTGCTGGTGAAATGACAAGAGAGACCCCTTGTGGCAATATTAGGTATTGAGCCTGGAGATGAGGGTACTGCATCAGTATCACAGAAAAAGAGTAACACAAAGTTATGATTTCATTTTCAGCAGCACTGGAGTTTAAGCAGGATGGTGATGATGACGGATTTTCTCATATTCGATTAAATACAAGTGTAACTGAAATACCAGAAATTTCATCCTTTACTCACACAATCCTAAATTCCAGGCTGAGAGAATCATGAGCATTTTAATTTCTATGGAATCTGTTTTATTTTAATGGATCTAGTTTAAATGATGGGCTTACAGTTCCACTGATAAATTCAATCAGTTCGGTCAGTAGCTAATGGATGACGATTAAAAATAAGCCAATGAAATCATCCAGCAATAACAGGAATACATCCAACTGCAATTTACCGCACAGAAGGAAAAAAGCTGGAATAACCTTGTGCGCTCATAAATAACTCCGGCTTGAGAAAAGTGGACACATGCCAGGAAATAGTCTCCACCAAAACCCTAAATTACTGATACATGAATTTATCTTTATGGTCATTGCACATTTTATTTCTCACCTAAGAGCAGAAGAAAGATGTAAACGCACATCCACACAGTGACAGACTTCATACTGGACTCAACGAGAGGGGAAAAAAGATGAGTTGAGATCCAATCAGGTTATTTCCACCTTATGAAAGGTTAATTCCTCTCTCCAGATCCTTGACCCAGGCGAAGGCTAACTAAAAAAAAAATAATAATAATCCTCATCCAACTCCAAAATAAAGCTTGCAGGACGCACCTCCGAAAATCCTCGATTCCCTGTAATAATCCACGAATTTTTGGGATACCTAACCACGACACATGAAGATCCTGATTTGGAAAAACAAAAAAATCAGATACCAATCAATCAATCCATGAAAGCAGTTTTTCAGGGTCCGTGTGCGCTGCGTTCATACCGACAAACTACTGAGACTTGATCTGTCCGCATTATCAGGGCTCAGACCGCCCGCTCCAACTGCCCCTTACACACAAATTGTCTATAAAACATTCCTGGCTTGAGGAAAAAAAAAAAAAAAAAAAAAAAAAAAAAAACTGGCGTAAAATGAACTGTCAGCTGTGCCAAAATCCCCTACGAGGTAGAAAAACTCATCTGAAAGTGCAACAAAACGCTGACCGAGTTTTTTCTTCCCTCCCTGACTCCCTAAAAGCTGTGCGCTCCTGGGTGACTTTGGAGGGAGTGAATGCTTCTTTTCTACTGCATGCGTGTGCAGGCATCAGCGCACTTTATACAGAAGAGTTCCTATCAGCCAGAAGAGGGCGCTAACATTAGGCTCTTTCATTGGAAATTGTAGGATTTGCTCATACAGATGCCCAATAACAAATGTGACCCTACAGAAACTAGAGAAATCACCATATTGCTGTAATATTCCTTACTTCTTCCCTGTCGTATTACTATAGGATTTTATGATAGCCTATACATAAAAAAAAATACTTTGTCAGATAACATTGTCCTCCTATCATGAATTTCTTTCATAAGGGAATCTTCACATTAAGCAGTTCTGTTCTGGTTGAGTCAGAATACTGCCAGCAGGAGTGATGAGGCTCCAACTGTAGCACATCAGCAATGAAGCAAATTAAGAAGCAGTAATAAGTGTGTTGGTGACTTCAAGTCATAAATGGATGTCTGCTCAGCCAACATATAGTGCAGCCTCAATTTAACTATTCAGCAAATTCACTATAGGCACAAGTCCAGTCATTTGGACTGGTCATTTATTGGCTGACATCGCAGTGTCATTATCTCTGGATTCACACATATGCAGGAACTGAGTTCAAAGGTGGACGTGACAACAGCGATGAAAATGCCATCATTCATTTCAGGAATACCCCCAAACTTCACAAGACATCTGTGTTTCCTCTGACTGAATGAAAGATTAAAGAAACAGCACAATGCCTTTATTATATATGTGTTCACAGGAAATAACCCCACAACCCACGGAATGCGTCATTTTTCAAAGTGGCTTCACATTAACCAAAATGACTTTGTTGTGCATCATCGCTTAAATAGAGCCCAAAATGTCATAAATCTTTACGAATCTTGAAAACAAAGTCTCTATTTAGAAGCCATGACAGTGACAAACTACAAGGCCAGTGGCTCATAATGATGTTTGACTGTCAGCCCAGGCTTCCATCCAAGAGGGAAAAGAGCTTGCTGTTATAATGGCAAAATCAGCCTCATTCTGCCTATATTGGCCCAAGCTTATTCTCATCTCCCCTCAGAGTTTGAAGTCTCTGTCATTATGAGGACAATGGAAAGCATCATCCACCAGCACAAATGTATCCTGCATCTTTCCTGAATTTTGTTCTGCAGCGACTGAAACAGCTGATTATTTCTCAGTGGTTTGTAGAATGCAATGCATATTCCATAATTTCCGGTGGCTCAAAATGTATAAGGAAGATCTGGTTTATAATAAGCTAAAAGGCATGAAGTCAAATTAAAATAGCTCAAATTTGTGTGAATTCTTATTCAGGCATCCCATCTCCATCCCTGAACAATATGGATAAATCCTTTCCATACATCTTGTGCCAGGCTGTCAGGTCCACAGTGGGAATTTATTCTTGTTGACATTGCACGATTCGCCTGCTCTGTGGGTATTTAATTGGTCCATGCTGACATCATACAGCCAAGAGCCTATGCAGAAACACATGACCAAAAGCATGCATTGCTCCATACTTGCTCTCTGTTTCATAAATAACATTCACATACAGCACACTTGTGCAGACACCCAGTCTCACACACACACGCACACATATACAGTATAGACACACAGACACAAATGCATATGTCAGATAAATGTGCTACCACAGCACGACACGAGACCGTGAAGATAGGAAATGACAAATCTGGATATAGAAAATGCTGTTCTCATATTGAGGGAAATCAGCCCCTGCCTCTGACTAGTGTGTCTAATATGATGAATATAGATGACATAATTATGAATTCATGGGAAACTGAATAATGATATAATGTCAATACTTGCAGTGGACTAAGGAACTGAGTTCAGAGGTCAAATAAGAGCTTATACCCATTGTATTACGGTGTGTGTTGGTGTGCACAAACTTAACCAAGGTGAATCAAACATATGTAGCCACCAAAATGGTTAAATATTCAGAATAACACTTTAAACCATTGATCCTCATACTTAATGTCTCCTCCAATAATACTTAAGAAAATGGAATGGGTATTTGGCTCCATTGATAAGGTTTTGCTTCGCCTTGCAGCTTTGCAAACAAAAATTTAGCTTAAGATTTATCTAAGGGCAAAGGTTGCTGAATCTCTTTTTGATGTGCATGACCTTTAAAGAGAGTACTAATGAAGCTAGGTTAGGAGCGCACACACGCATGCACACGCGCACACACACACGTTAACTATGACTGATTAGATTAGGAATTATGGACTAATTAATGTGTATCTTGGGAGACCTGTACAGAATTCTTATTAGAAAACACAGCCTGAGTTGAACAGAGAACATGACAAAACATATCTGCGGTTAATTACAAGTATTAAAATGATTAAAACAGAACACTGTATCTTCTCTCTTTCCTATTTTACTCCGTTTCCTGTAATGAGAGAAGGTAAAGATGTCTGTCTGAGTGAACAGTACAATCATAAATTATTGAAGATTCTGACTTCCTGTAGCAAAATATCTTTAAAACATTCCTACTGCAACTTGTGACTAAAAATCCATTTTGAAATATTAAAAAGCATAAACTATAGTGGGCCATACTGTATTTGAAGCCATTTAGGTTTCACATAGCAATAGTCCCTGTATCAGGTGCACAGCCAGAAGTAAGTTCATATCCATCAGTTTAAATCAATGTGAGTGCGAAAATATAAGCATCAGTAAATCAATTGTGAAGAGACGGAGTGACAAGTGCAGCTGTGGGCTCCTTCACATTCTGAGGGTTTGTGTGTGTGGTTTTCTACATAATTCCGTCATGCTGTCAGTTTAATACAAGGAAACAACAAACTGTTCTTGTTCAAGCACAAGGCCTTATTATCAGGTTGTTTTTTTTTTTTTTTTANTTTTTTTTTTTTTTTTTAATGCAACTTTGTTTTAGGTTGTGTTGAGTGTTTAAACTGCACTAAATTTCTGGTGTGACCTGCTAGACTCTCTGGAGGCTATCGACCAGTTAGATCCATTTGTTTTCCAGGCATTTCAGACATTGTCCATTTCTATCACATTACTTTGACAGAAATTGAATTTCCTGTGATGCATTTTTATGTATCCTAAGTGCTGTTTGTTCTCATTGGGAGTATAGCTTTTCCATTGGCCTGATGATGCAAAAACACTTTTGGTTTAAATAGAAAAAAGCAAAATGGATTTTATTTTAATGTATGTATTGACTTTCATGTTTTTTTGTTTTTTTTTCCAAAATGTTTTCCCACCTAAAGTATTCGCTCTTACAAGTGAGCACAGTAGGCCTGGTACTTTGGCAATTGTCCAAAGAATGTTTTGTAAGAATCTTACAAGAGCACAGTTAGAACACACAGAGGACAAACTATATCAGTATGCCGATGCCATGCTGTGCTTCCTGTCTTGTTAGCTTCCAAGAGATTGCCATCCTTCTAACTGTAATGGTGGCACACAGTGAGGACATGCCCTTATTCCTATCAAGGTAGCAACAACAAATAGGATGAGTCTGCAGAATTTTTCCAGCTCATGTTTCTCTTTTTATATGGTTCAAGTGTTTTGCATGTTTTACAAAGTGGCAGGCTGCTGGTTTAGAGCTGGAAACAGGGGGCAGATCTATCCCATCTCGTTAAAGATGCCGTGCGTTCCATATGGAATATTGATGGGGACCTCTGCTCTGCCCAGCTCTGTGAAGGTTTTGGCATCCAAAACAAGCAGGAAAGTGCTTTTTTCATAGAAAGAGAAAAATATAACATGAAGGAAAAGGTCACAGAACACCCTTTACACAATAGTGATTGTGAAAGTACCGACCATTTGTCTTCTCCGTGCATTGTAAATGTTTATGTTTGGTCATATTTTTTACATCTTACTATTCTGTACCTCAATCTATGCTTAAAGGGTAGCATCTACTTCAAAAAGCACACCTCTGCTCTTTTTATGTTTTGAGCTTTTATGCTTATTCATCTTTTTCACCTTTTACAATCAAACATCAGTGTCAGTTCAGCTGTGTGCTTGCTGCTGCTGTTGTGCACTGTCGTAACTTACTTCTCTGGGTGTGATGATGACTGACAAGACCACTCCATCATCTTCCTCGGTAGCTTTGGGCGAAGCCACAAAGACGGGCTCAGACGGGAACAAGCCAGGATAACGCCACACCTAGACAGGGAAGATTACACGAAACACCCCTTTTACTCTGAGCTGTTTCTATTATAAAACTACCTTCCAACCCACTTTCAGACTTAAAAAAAAAAAAAAAGGGGCAAAGTGGGGAAATGTATGGAATGATAATGCCCAACCCTGTTAGGAATGAGGTGTTGGATTGATAAAAAACCTTAAGCTCCTTGGTGTGCACATCCATCTTGAGCAGTGAATCACTGAAGACGTGTCCAAAGCCACAGGCGTAGAAGTAGCGGTAAGGCCTGCCATTATACTGGGTGTAATTGATGTGAGGAAACTCGAGGCCACCATACTGCAGCAGCTCATCGTCATGAAGCTCCTCGTGGGTCAAGTAAACCTGTAAGTTCACAGTAAAAGTCAAGACTTCACTTAGATCAGTGCAACTTTCATTATTTATTCTCTAAAACAATTAAAGGTTCAATGAATTCACTTCTAATTATATTTAAGAATAAAGCAAATTCTCTCATGTAACTTTGTTATCTAATTACAATTACAAGCTCATTTGGTTCCATTTCTTTTCAGCAACTGTGATGGCAGCTCCACAAAAAAGCCAACAGCACTTCTGTGGCTGTTTTTCTGCAGTTCCACGTACACAGTCCTGCTCTCAATAAGCGCTAAGACACCGTGTCACTCAGGTAGTCATGACAACTAAAACCTTTTCTTTCAACATTTCACCATTAGTGAGCCATAAGAAAATGCTGGACTGTGATGTGTGTATGTGTGTGTGTGTAGAAAACAGTTAAATGTCAATTGTTCAGCAGCATGGTGGCCTCTTGTCTTGACATGACTATTATTTCTTTAAGTCATGAAATTGCAATCCAGCTAAAATTATCTTTGGTGTTTCATCGGGCTTCATAAAGCGGGAGAATTGCACAGTGTGTGGGAGCGGATGGGCTGTATTCAATATGATTATAGACCTTATTTTTTTAACTTTATTTCAGTAAAACTGGGGTGAATATAATGGACTGTGAAACACATAGCGGTATAAAGTGTACATAATTATTCTGCACTCTTTAAACTTGCCTCTCCAGGACTTCTCTTTGTAGCAGTGGCTTTGCAGTTATGCAAAGCGACAAGGTTTTGGTCCAAGGGAATGTTTTCATCCACAGTCAGAGGTAGGACGTATCTCCTTGGGAGGTTTCTGCACAATAAGTTGTAAAACTGACAAAAGAAATTGAAAAGACATGAAATGTCGTGACTGCGGCTTCTCAGACTGAAAGCTGCCATGCAGCCTTGGGAACAATCAGTCCTAAAGTGAAACTAAATCTACGTGTTTATATGGCAGTGATGAACAAAAAGAACAGACATGCACCCAGACTTACTGCAGTTTGGTGGGGTTTTTTTTGTAAAATATCAAATGTTATTACATAAAATGCATTTGTGTGGGTCTATATTTGTGTCTGCATGCGTTTTGAGTCAAACTGTCTATGCACTCACCTTATCCATTTCCTCTCCTGAGTCTCTGCGGAGGTTCTCCAGTGAAAAGTCTCCGATGACCTGCCCATCATCCCCGCAGCACGTCCATGACCAAGAAACCGTTGTCCTCAAAGGCATTGATCTGATGCAGTGTGAACATGGGGGCTGCACAGTACCTCACTTTGCTTTGCTGTTGGACAAATCGCATCAACCAGTCAGGACTCGCAATCATTAAAATAATAAAGGCAATAAATAAAGGTGCACATAAAATCTGGGGCAACTGAGGACCATGTAGAATGCAAGGGACAGGTTGAGAGCGGGCTGCAATAGATTTTGATGACAGTGCTATATTTAACTAGTGATCTGCTGAACATTTGAGCAAAATCTCTGGTAACGTTATTTTGTTGTACCTTCACAATTTGAAAGCTTGACAGTGTATGCTTAATGAGTCTGCTGTGTAATGAGATGAGAAAATTGAGAGTAACAACGTAGGGGAGAAGGCTACACCATCAGGGTGTGACTTCATCAAAATAAATGAAGGAAAATGCTTCATCACGCGTGAAGAGATTAGCTTGCAACTTTGCCTTCGTGTGCTGTGTGTGAGTATTCAGCAGCTGGCTGTGTAAAGTCGACCTGACATTTTCTGTGGCTGTGCAGCAAACTATACAATAATACAAACCCACCTCGCCAGTGTGTCTGTTGACTAGGTGGAAGATGGTTTCGTACTGGGGCTCCCAGGTCATGACCTTATGGAAACTCTTTCCTTGAATTCTGTATAGCATGAATTTCAGCAGGTCCAGCTTGATTGGCTGCTCAGTGAACACAATGTAGTTCTCTGACATGACTGAGGAACAGGAATACCAAAAAGGCAACATATGCATTAAACATTACACAATTCACACTGTGAGTTAAAGTATCAATTTCTATCAAATACATGACATGACATTTTCTGGGTGATTCCAAACTTTTGCACGCTAGTAGATATTTCAGAGTATTTACAGGAATGAATTTACTGGACGTAAAAAACTAAACATATCAAAATATTACAGTTTTATTTGTCAGATTATCATAAAAGTTAACAATTTCTCCATTAAAATCATCTTTACAGGTGATTTGTATGTTTTCATAACTGTACCTAAAATGGGTCACGGTTGCTCAAATCCTTTAGGTTTTAGGCATTTTGGTTAATTGTTGAATACCAATTAGGAGTTTTTCCACTACATGTATGTTGTTTGATTGAGATTATTAATTAGTGGTGGGTTTGCATATTTGTATGTATAATGATAATAATAATAAAGATACACTGCCAGATGGATGAATATTTATAATAAATAATCCTGTAAGTGTTTCCACAAATAAAAGCCTTTTTGTAGGAGGCCATGCCTGCTGCTGCTCCCCCTGTGGCCAATCAACCAATGTGAAAAGTAAATCTTTCTTGCTCTGTGACCTTTCCAACAGTTTTTTTGGGAAAAACTCGAGAGAGAGCGATATAGATATGGTATCCTGCTAACAGACAAACAAAGGGATGAAAGGGAGCAAAACCTCATCTAACTCGGCTGACAGATGTAATTATATGGTCTCTTGCTAGTGTACAATGTTCCAGCACTTGTGAGATTTATTGGTGCCACTCAGTCTGGCAGAGCAAGGGTGGTCTGCAGGAAAGGCTAGCCTGTGATACGATCAGGGTACTGGTAGAGAGCAGTGAACGTGAAAACACGTCTATATATACACACACTGACATATGCAAACAAACTTAAAACAAAACAAACAAAACATTTCAGTTATACATATGAATTTCGCAGTGTGCTTGATCTTAGTAACAGCTCTGTTGCCAAGAGTTAAAAAATGATTTGTCTTTGAGAGAGAACCAGAGAGAAAGAGAGAGAGAGAGAGAGAGAGAGAGAGAGAGAGAGAGAGAGAGAGAGAGCATCCTTTTGTGTTCGTTGGAGCCAGAGACAGATACTGAAAGCTGAACAGAAACACAAAGAAGCCGTGACTGACAAAGAGCAGAACGATAAGACCAGCATTAGTAATTAGTAATTAATCAGTGCAGAAATATTACAATATGCTTTTTTTTTTCAGTGAAGTAGACTCACTGTCATTCCAGGCAAAATCTCTTGATCTCCCACTGAATTCATTAAATCCACTTTAGTTTACATGCAGCAGTGCGCGCAACTTAAAGAAGCAGACGTAGATTGGCAGAAGTGTGTCCTGTTTGCTATGCAGTGTGTATCTCACCAAAGCTGTGATAATAGGAAGGTTTCCTGGGTTCAGTAGCACGGATGGAGCAGATGACTTTGGCTCCATTCAGGTCTGCTGTGTCCTCCGCTGCCCCTTTCTCCTCTGGAGGAGGCACACGGATGATGTTGTAAAAGAAACCTGGCGAGGCCCAAGAAAAGTGTTAGAATGGAAAACAGAAGGAGGCTCACAGGGATACGCTTCGGGAGGTAGGAAGGGAGAGATAAAGGTAGCAAGGAATAAAGGAAGGATACCTCCTTTTCCGTAAGAGTTGCCCATGTTGTATGTGGCCCCTTCGCGGTCATAGTGAGGGTGGGCTGTAGCTGAGTTGACAGCGATAAACTGACTCCAATCCACCTTAAATGGACAGAACATCCATAACAGTGCTTTTGTTACTGGTGTAACCATCATCATCACCATCATCCATGTCCTTCATCCTCAGACACTTGATCAGCAGTTTTGAATATTTTACAGGGCTTACCTTCTCCTTAGTCTCCAGGCTTTGAGGATCTATTCTTCTCATATAGTTGGTTTCTGTGCTGACATAATAATCTCCTTTGTACTTGGCAAAGTTCACACTGGCATTATCTGTGGCCTCTGTTCACACATACAAATGTCATGCACATGTTAAAACAGGAAAAAAACTCGCCTGAAACTATTTTCGTTAAAATATTCACCTTATGTTTTGTATCATGCTTCAGACAGACCTTTCTTTTGTTCCTTTTGCCACTTAATAAAACACACCATAACACTAGTTTTCATTAGACAGGAAAAGCTATACACAACATATACAACCAAGCTCATGAGTGCTGAAGTAAAAAAAATAAAAAGAAAAAATTTTTTTTCTCTGACTGCTTCTCACTTTGCTAGTAATACAGCACAGCTGCCTTGTTACCTATATACACAAATGAGCTGCATTGTTTAATAATGCATTTAGCAATGTTGGTATTACATTATGCTGCGCTGAAGTCAATTGCACATGGGAATAAAGAATATGTAAAGAACATACACGTACTGGGAATCTGAAAGCGTGAAAAGAAGCGTGCAAAGATGTTCTTGCATGGGTCGGGCAAAGCTAATGTCCCGAACTCTGACACCACAATGCGATTCTTCTCTGAGTTGCTCACGTATGAGTCACTTCTCAGGAAACGGCTGCTGTAGGTGACATCGCCCTCAAATATATGGAAGCGATGCATCATGGCCATGCCATCAAACCAGTGGACGTATCTGAGAAAAAAATAAGGCAATTAATTTGCCATCAGGGAATTTGTATGGAGGACAAAGTGGAGAGAAGGTCCAAGCTTTGGTCGCTGTAAGATGGAGGAAGAACAAGACAAAGACACATCTTCCTGCTTTGACACACACTTATTAATCAGCAAGTGTAAAACCTGATTTTCTTCAAATACGTGATGACAAAAAACTCCAAATTTGTCATGATGAAAGAACAACAGTCCCATTTGCAGCTTGATATGTGACAACTTGTCACAGAACTGAATGTGCTGAAGAAGTCTGTCACATCTTCACAGCCTCTCAAACGAACAATCTGTGTTGCATTCACAAATATATTTCAGCCTATCTCAAAGCTGTGCCGCCTCTTACTCTGTCAGCACGTTAAATTATTGTTATGTCATACTAACTGACGCCCAATGTGTATTTTGTGATCACACAAATTGTTGTTCATAAAGTTGAAGACTCTGACCTACAAATATTAATGTAAACAAATTCTTAACAGCTTCAAAGAACATTCATAACTTATATTTAGATGTAGTCTTGTTATTAAGTAACGTACCCTCTTGTTTTCCTTTGGCATGCTGAATGTGTCTTGTACTCCTTTTTGTGGAAATACAGTTCCAAAATGTCAATTTCAATAAACCTGATTAAAAGTGAGACGGTTTGTGGCATTATGTTCTTCAAATACCTGTCTTTCCCAAATTCAAACTTCCCAGGACCGTTCCTCAGGAAGCTCCCATTGATCCAAGAGGGAATGCTTCCCTTGATGGTGGTGGGAATTGGATCAGGGGTTTCCTCCACAGTACACACCAGAGGTGCCAGTCTCTCCAGCCCTTTGGCCTGGGGACATCGCTCCCTGCTGGGTACTGTGAGAGGAGAGGCAATTATGATTAAGGTACATTGTAAAATCTATGGAGATGGAGCGGCAGATGAATTCTTAGCCTGCCTCTCTCTCTCTCTCTCTCTCTCTCTCGGCGCTTATCAAAGAGCATTTTGTTCTGTAGCTGGTGATCAGCTTCTCTTTGGATGCTTACTCATGCCTAAAAATGATTCTGTAGATAATGCAGAAATATGTGTTGCCACATACTATATGTACATATAGTATTCAATATGCTGTAATACACCTTTAGTTATTGATAAAGAAAAGTCTGCTTGGAAATTAAAATTCTCGCTCTCATACACACACAAACACATGAACAGTTAAATCGGTACAGACATGTATACACACCCAACGTGTATCATGTCTGTATATAGACATGTACCCATTGGGTGTGTCACTGTAATTCTATAATCTGTTTATAGCTTTAGAACTATGAATGAGTGTGAATGCAGGGAATTCTTGTGTGTGATATAATTAGATGTTACATGCAGCTATCACGTCTATAGCTTCAGCAGCATGAATCAATCTAACAATAAAGATTAGACTGATTTATGCTAACCAATTTAAGCTAATTGTGATAACCAATTTAAGATCATTATAAGAACATAGAAGAAGTCACAGTTTCTTAGCTTTTAAAGGTCTTCACATCTCGTCAGCTGTATTTTAAGCTATCAACATGTGATAGCAATGAACACTGGCCATTATGTAGTAGGGATCATTATATAACAGTTCCTGCTCTATCAACACCCTGTTCTCTGGGCTGATGCACTGTGAATGACACCTACTCTATCTACAACCATATCTGTTATCCAATAGACAGTATGTGTTCATTACCTCATATCTCCACACATAACGGAGACTGATATGATTAGCAAAGGCAAATCATGGCTGTTCAATACTGAGCCATGTACTGTTCACAGGTGAAGGTGTGAATGGTTATTGCAGCCAATCAAAAGAGCCAGAATGATCTTCATTCCCATAACACTGGTACGACAGACAATAAAGCAGGAAATGTGTAATAGAGAGGTACCAGCAGGCTTTAACAATCTTTGGCAATGTTGAATTTGTGAGTTTTGATTGTGATTACTGCAACATTGCAAATGATGTCTGAACGCTTGTTGTCATTTTTAGTGGGTATTTCATGGTTTTGTTTTTTTTTTTTTTACATTGCATTCAAAACTCTTCAAAACATTACAGTGACACCAACAAGTTCAGAACTGCTGTGTGGATAATAGCTTCAGGTATTGCTTTTTTTTTTTTTATCTTTCATTTTCAGATAATCACAACTGCAACTGTAGTTTGTTACAGCTATTGCATTAACAAACTGTTTTTCCCTTATGGCATGAAAAATACATCAGTATACCAGTAAATGACCCCGTTTGAATTAGCTCTCGTCTTTGCAGAGCTTCCAGCTCATATTTTTAATTTCACTTTTGTCCATTTGCAGCGTGCAGGGACCTGCCAAAGACTTTCAGGTAAAAGCTGAGAATGACTATAAACTGTTAATGAGATATTGTGAATATTATTCCGTCTTGCCTCCAACCTTAGAGCAGGAACTCTGGAAAATGTCAGCACGTCTCATCCTAACTACAGCTCTTATTTGAAATGCTACAAAATACCAGTAGGATTTAGGGAAAAGCTGCAGAAAAGCATATCATCTAAAAGCACATCTCTCTCTCTCTCTCTCTCTCTCTCTCTCTCTCTGTGTGTATGTGTCTGGCGGCCCAACTCCTGTAGCAGTTAGTCAATTACCAGTCAAGATAGCAAAAGATAAAACCATATATTTTCTATCAGCAAATGACTTTACAGCAGCACACGGGATCTCTGTGGAAGAATGTGGGAGAATATTTTTTTGATTTCATTGCTGCCTCACTAAATCCAAAGGGAACATCCCAGGATGTGGCAATTCCCAATATTTCTTCTTTTAGTACTTTTATGTGAGAAGTAATAACAATAAAATGTTGTCATGCCATTTCTCCCAAGTTGCTGACCATAAAAACACCCTCTGGTGGAGGCCATTCAGATTTTGGTCTCGCGTCTCTGAAGCCAACCAATCACCTGACTCTCCTTTAAGTCCTGCCTCTTCCTTCAGTACGGCCTGCCCAACGGATCTGTGGCTCATAAATCACAGCCACAACTATTCACTTGTAGCTAGGAATCTTTATATACATAGCTTAAAGACATTTATTGAAATACTTCAATCAACAGTATAATTATGTCAAATTGCTGGAAAAGCCTCCGTAAAAGAAAAACCAGTTTAACTGTCATCCACATTTCATAATCGTAATCCTTAATACTACAAAACAAGTATTTGCTCTATTGTCTCACTATTACTATTGCTCTATTGCCTCACATTCATATTTTAAAGACAAACGGGTACAGAAAATGGATGGATAGATGGATAGTTCTGCTAGAATAATAAAATAAAATCTTTAATAAATTACAAAATCCTCGTTCAATATTTTGTCACTGTCTGGCTGCACATCTGAATGTGGTTCATACTCACCATGTGTTTGGGCCTCTGTAGTCTTGGACATGGCTGGTCTCCCTGTGGACCTGATCAGACAAACACAGAGGATTTATACAAGCCCTGAGAAAACGTTTGAACCTTTGGCCCCAGGCCAAGCTCAGGTAACAACTCCAGGGCTGTCAGCAAATTATCTAAGTCATTGTTGGGAAAGTCAGCCACAGTTTACAAGGTGTGGCATGTTGATTAACGGCATTTTGGAATTATTCATTCGATATATAGCTGAATTAAAATAAAGTAAGACTATCTGAAAGCAGATGAATGCATTGTAAGGGCAAGATTATTATGCATGCTGTTAGAATCATCAGTGGTAATCTCTATTGATATGGTTATGTCACCGTGACAATTATGTCACTGTAATTCACCTTTAGATTACAAGCAACAACTTCATGTAGTTTGTGCATAGGCATTGCTTTTATCTAACTACTGTATTGTGTCTCCTTCAAAGTTTGGCTGTGTTGTAATTGTAACATTTTTGCTGATCAAATTATTTAAAATGTCTGTAACTTCCATACAGCATGTGGTAAAATTTCTACTCCAAAATTGCAACAATCCTACGCAAGTTATAGAAATTTAGCATTTGGACCAATTCATCTTCAAAGATAAGTACTGTAGATTTACTAGCAGAAAACGTCATACTAAAAACCTGACAAGAAGAAATAGGATAATGACGAAATATTCCATTCATTAACAAAAAGCTATTTGGAAAAGCATTAGTTTTGCATGACCTTTACATGTTTCTCAACACCCCAGCAGACGTCCCACACCCAAAACAGTAGAGGTGGTTCCAAGACAAAATAATGACGAATAACTCTGGAAACAAGAAGGTACATGCAGATAAGTCCATGTAATTGTGAGGTATGCACGAACACACAAGCAGGGAGAATAACACTCAAAGAGATAAAACAATTAAGTAACCTACAAAACCACACTTTTTTTTTTTTTTTTACGTTACAGAAATGGCAAGTATAGACCAAACAGCACATAAAAAGGGACATAAATTTTAACAAATCAAACTTTAGTGGAGAGATTTAGGCATTCAGTAGAATAAGGGTGAGGCATAATTGGATTTAGAATATGTCACAGGAAAAGGTAGGGTGAGGTCTTTTGGCCACAGAGGGGATATAACCTAAGAAAAGTAACTATAGCTGTAAAAAAAAATACTTGCATAACACGCTGCTGTGCTTCATGCTGTGAGACTGCCTACACCCAGTACCACTATCCTCTCCTGCTACGCTCTCCCACTCATCAGCACAGAAATTTAAAACTGGCAAGTATGTACAAGACCTGCAGGAAGACCAGTTGGGTCATGATATGCTTGTGGGATTTAATTAAATCAGTAGCTCTATCCTGGCCGTTTTAAGGTACAACAAGCCCAAAATATTAAGAAATAAATCATAGTAAACAAAGAGATCAAAAGGAAATGCAGCAAAAATGTATAACAGATGGAAGAGAAAGCCTTGTGTTAACATCAGCTTGTATGAAGGATAACGGTAAAAGTCAAACAGTAGCTCTGAGCCAATGCATGGATTTACTTCATCCATCTGGCTCATGGTGTATATCATGTGGTAAATAAAAGGTAAAAAAAAAAATACAGTTGTATCGGAAAATATGGTTGTATAGATAAGAAAAGGCCAAAAAATATGAACCAAACTGGATTCGGAAGAGGCTAGATATTGAAATTTATCTATCTGCAATATTTAAATATTGCAGATCGGCACACTACATATTAATGCCAGTAATGTGGGAAGCTGAGAGGTTATGCCAGGTAAACTGGTTCATCATCACCAAACAGCTGGCTGTAGCCAGTAGCAATACCCAGACACAATATTTTTACATTATTGCAAAATCTGTCTCCTTTGCTCCACATAGGAAATGACAATAACCAATAGTGTTTAGTGCCCCAGTGTGATAGAAAGCTACCATAAACCTCATACAGAGCGTCATTCAGAGTTCAGCTGCTGTTCTGAAAGGGAAAACAGGTTGAACTGTACCTGTTAGAAACCCTGAGGGGTTTCAGTCGATGTAGTGTTCTGCTCTGCTCAGCCATGAAACTAGTAAACCATATCTCAGAACATGACAGACTGCTTCTAACTGTATGGTACATAAACACATTTCAGTAGCCAGTGATATTTCAGGTTGGTCAGATGTGTTTTTCTACAGAAAAATGCATTTTCTGAGATCGTTAAGTCTATTTTTACCTTCATCCTGTTCAGTATAGTTACATCAATTCAAAACACACCTCACTTCATTATCTTGTGTCATCTGGCCAATATCCAATTAATGAATACAAGAGGTTTAATCAGAAAATGGGAAAGGGAGGCGTCTATTCTGAACATTAGCTTGTAATAAGTTTAACAATGTTTTACAGAGTGGAATTTTAATGAGCTTTCAATAAACTGCACATCGCAGCTGGAGAGTAGCTCGTACATGCACAGACAAAGATGTGCACACACATAAACAAACACCTAGACACACAAATAGATACACACAGGCCAGGTATCTCTTAGCTTGTTTTGCTGCTGTGCTGTAGTTGCCTGTCAAGTGTTTGTTCCGGTCTGTAAAGTCAAGATGATAAGCCCAACAAAACTTTGAAACAAGACTTTAAAATACGACTCTGCTTGTAGATTCCGCTCCTAATTTGGAAGTTGGGTTTATTTATGGAGGATGCATTCTCTGGCTCTTCCAGTGTCAAAGTTTTCTCTTCCCTTCCTTCTTTTCTGATGGTGCAACACTCTCGGACCAAGAATTTACTTTTCTAATTGATTCTCTTTACAAAGCTTTGACAATGCAGTTTCTTTCAGCAAACATGACAAAATATAGCCATAAATTTTCCTTTTATGAAAGACTATAATTCACTTTGGTACCTAAGCAGATAAATTGTCCCATCTAGTGGTGAGCTGAGAAACTAAATGATTCATGAACAAAAAGTCCAGTCAGCTGTCTGAAAATGATGAAACTGCTTTTTGACATAATTCATATTTAGTTTCAAGCATTTATTATAGTACTTTAATGTTTTAATTTGAAGATGCCGCAGACCTCAGATAAGGCTCAGGTAACTATGGGATTCTAGCTGCCTGTAAACAACGTTCACTCTGTAAGCTGCTGCCACGTTCCCTCTTCACAGACACCTTGAAGGTCTTTACATCCAAGCGTTGGGTGTTCAAATATTGACTGTTCTTCTGACTCTACCTGTTTACTGCACTGCAACACATAACCTTTATCGTGCCATAGCCCAGCAGCTTTTGCTCAGATTTACAATGTCTGCATGGCGTGTCACCTCAGGCCTGCACGCTCTGACACTTTCATACCTCAGGAATTGTGTCTGTGTTCTCCAAGTCTCATAACTTATTCAGGTTCTGTTCATTCAGGTCAGTGCATCATTACCTCATGATACACTGGGTCAGTCTACTGAACACCTATTACATCCACTCTACAACAGCAGCTAAACTGTATAGAATAATACCAAGGGATATGTATGATCTACTGCTGGACCAGAGCAGAAACGCCACAGCTCAGTCTGGCAATAGAGAATACACTCTGTGTACACTGTAAGCTGTCAGAGAGAGTGTAATGTAGCGGTCGATATTTTCTGCACCAAAGCCACCATCTGTTTCCGATTGTTCTGGTTATTTGTCTTTATAATAGCTCTTAGTTTGAGTTTTTTTTTTTTTTTACATTTCACAGAAAATAGGCCAATCCTACTAAACCAGATGCTGGTTTCCCAGCATTTTATATAAGTGCTTAATTCCAGGTTTTGGGAAAAGACTTTGTCACAGAGAGGAGTAAAGGAGGGGATAAATATAAAATATAATGTGAAGGTTGTTTGACATGTGCCTTCATCATTTGCACATGTAGGCATACTTACATGTGAAATCTCCCCAAAACACATATCCTAAGCACAGTAACATAAACATAAATGGTAGTAGAACATGAAGATCATGTGAATTGTTCCAGAAAACACACCTGTGTGATTCATCAGCTGCCCAGTTGCACTGCCCCCTCTGTCATTGGCCCGTCTTCATTTCTGGAGGACACACAGAACCAATAGGAGTGTCTGTTCCCACATGTGGACGGGGTGTTGCCTGTGGTAGAAAGTTTAAAAGAGTGTGTGTGTACTGCAGTTCCTCAACAGAAGCATCAATCAACATGATCCCCATTGTGCTGGCCTCCGTG
Organism: Lucifuga dentata; assembly: GCA_014773175.1. NCBI lineage: Eukaryota > Metazoa > Chordata > Actinopteri > Ophidiiformes > Bythitidae > Lucifuga > Lucifuga dentata. The sequence continues at coordinate 206,854 of VXCM01000872.1, forward strand.
CTCATTGCTAGCGGTAAGAACATCTGGTATTCTCTAATTTTGTGTGTAATTGTGTGGTACAGCGTGTTTGCTAGTTTGTGTAAGGATGTGTGTGCATAGAATGAGCTATGCAGGGAATAGCACACAGCAATTATTTATCAAAAAGAGAAAGGCTCTGCATCTATTTGGTAAATGTCCTGCTCATGAGTACTCCTCTCCAATGTCCATCCACGTCTGTCTTTTCCTTTCAGCCCTCGGGTGTGGCGTGCCACCCATTGAGCCTGTGACTTCCCGTGTGGTCAATGGAGTAGATGCCAAGCCCCACAGCTGGCCCTGGCAGGTATGCTAATACATGCACATCTGTCAATGTTTTTATATTTACTGGCAAACCTTATGGGTCCCACATCTGCTCATAAGATCTAAGTATTTAACAGCTAGTGGCTATTGAAACTCTGCTATTAAATAATGCAAACTATGTAATCCATCAACAATATCAGCCTGTTCTCCTTTATCCAGCTTATATTTTCCTTCTTTTTCTGTTTCCAGATCTCTCTGCAGTATGAGAGGGACGGTGTGTGGAGGCACACTTGTGGTGGATCTTTGATTGCTGCCAACTGGGTCATGACTGCTGCTCACTGCATCAAGTAAGTGCAGCAGAGGAAAAAAAATACACCTGTAAAAATACAAACACAACCACCAATAAATAGAAAGAATACAAAGAATATGCTCAGTCTGTAATATTATTAGCACAGCATTTGCCTAATTCAACCTTTAACCCAAACCTAACCCTCGCAGGAGTGAGAATTGGTAAACTTTCAAACTCGCTTTGCATGAATGTCTCCACTTCAAAGCTCTAAAACTCAAATGGGTTCCAAGTGGAACTGACGCGCACATGCACACGCACGCGTATGCATGCACACACAGACACACATAATGCACGAGTGCACACAAGGTCATTCGGACAACTACAGAGTTGAAATCCTTTTGCCAGTAGGACTCACCTTTCTGAACTAATCAAGTCACTCAAATGTAGACCAAATATTCTGATTGGCTTAGTGTGGGCTGAAGCTGTCTGTTCTCTCCCGCAGCTCCAAGCTCTCCTACAGGGTGTTTGTTGGCAAACACAATCTGGTTGAGGAGGAGGCAGGCTCCAAGGCCATCCTGCCTGAGAAGATCATTGTCCATGAGAAATGGAATGCCATCTTTGTGGCCCTTGGGTAAGGCAAAACCCCAAAGACCAGTATTAGCAGTTTGAATCACCTGCTATGACATGCAGTCATAATGTGTTCTGAGGTGTCAAGGTGACTAAGTGGACAGAGCTTACCCCAGTCTAACTCATTATCCATCTCCTCTTTCTCTCTTTCCTGTCACTCAGTACACTACATGAAACACACAAGCATCATAAAACAGAACTTGTAAACAAACATAAGAATGAACCTTAATAAGTCACTCAAATAATTTTTAAAAAAAGCTGGACTTTTCCCACAGTACTAAATTGACGAGATAAGATTGGCAGTTAGAGCATTGACTTGATTTATTTGCACAAACACACTGATACACTGGAAGAAGGCAAAAATACAGATTGTGCTGGTTCTCATTATCTTATCTGGCACCATTCCTCTCTTTCTGTCTTGCACAGGAGGACGATTTTAAATTGCCTGTCAGTCCTAACACCTTCCTCAGCCCCTCTCTCTCTGTCTGTCTCTCTTTCAGTAATGACATTGCCCTAATCAAGCTGTCTGAGTCAGTGACTTTGAGCGACCATGTTCAGTTGACATGTATCCCTCCTGCTGGCACTGTGCTATCCAACCTCTATCCCTGCTATATCACCGGATGGGGCAGGCTGTACAGTAAGTCACTGCTTGTGTGAGGATGACCCGTGTGCATGTATATCTACATACATATTGTATGTGCCTGCTGGGGGTGAAGGAGGACAAGTAATTGTTTTGTTTTTAGTTGAGCATCTCTGAAATGCCTTCGTGTTAATATGCTGTTCTACCGGTGTGCAAGTTCCATGGTTTGTATTTCTTACTGGTTGTGAATATGATGGGTTACCAAAACAAACCTCCAAAGTTTTGATGAAAATCTCATGCTATTTAAGCAGAAACTTTGTTGTAATTACTTACAAATTGAAAATTTAGATTGGGCTGGTACTTAAAGAAAATTCTGCAGTGCTTATTTAACAGATGGCTGGGGCATGTGAATGATGGTAATAGACTCCGCTTGTGTGTTTTAGCCGGAGGCCCCATAGCCGATAAGCTGCAGCAGGCTTTGATGCCTGTGGCTGACCATGCCACCTGCTCCCAGCCTGACTGGTGGGGTATCGCTGTCAGGACCACCATGGTGTGTGCCGGTGGGGATGGAATTGTTGCTGGATGCAATGTAAGTTTATACTACATTGTGTGTGCATGAGGGAGGGAGGAAGGAGTAATCAAAAGAGTGGAAGAAGAATCTAAAGAATCTATTTGTTTTGTTCTCTCACCGAATGTGTCACTCTTGTGTTGGGTAACTGCCTTAAGTCCCCACCATACTTGGCAAAACAATGACTCTGTGACTCACATATTTGTTACTTTTCAGTCTGCTTGCATCTCAACCAAATGTATGAAACATAAGTGCTTCCCTCCTCCTTCCTGTGTCCAGGGTGACTCCGGCGGCCCCCTGAATTGTAAGAATTCTGAGGGCACCTGGGAGGTTCATGGCATTGCCAGCTTTGTCTCTGGCCTTGGCTGCAACTATGAGAAGAAACCCACTGTCTTCACCCGTGTCTCCGCTTTCAATGACTGGATTGACCAGGTAAAGGACACACATAAATTCAAATTTTGTTTGGGAGTAGCCCCCCTAGTTGACAGTGAATGTCATTTTAATCTGAAATGTGACTGAATCTTTGTCTTTTCAGGTTATGATGAACAACTAAAGATGAAGCGTCAATAAAAACCCAACAAAGTGTCTCATATCTCCTGAGTGTTTGTGTGTAATGTCAGTAATTTCTTATTTGAGCAACTCAAAACTGGGCAAATGGAGAATGAATGGAAAGCTTTACTAAACCACATTTCATAAATCTGCACTGTCCTTCAGAGGTTTGCTAAAAATGCAAACAATGTCAACAAATGTCCACCAGGTGTCCCCATACACTAATGATAAGAAATTACTTCTGACAGCTTTCAAAAGCAGAATCACAGTGAATGACCAATATTTATGCCCAAAAGAGCAGTGGCAACAAGCCAAGGTGACACATTGCAAATAACATGCAGAAAACAGGCAAGTCATTCAGGCAAAATCCAGTGTGTCAAATAGCAGCAGATTGCCTACTGGATGATTATGATTAGAGCTAATAGCGCCTGCCTTTATGAGATGGATCCTTCATATAAAATATGAACCTAATATTCCTGCCTGAAGCTGACCTGGTTTGTCCCCATGCCCTCTCAGTAGGAGAGCTTTATGAAAACCATAATACTCAGCTGGGGAGTCCATCTTTCCTAATGAAAACAGCTCCAAAAATGAAGAAGCCTGGAATGGCAAAGATTAACATGATTGCCTTTTTTGTTCCTTGCAGTGATGAGATGAGGGAGCCGAAAGAGAGAAATTAAGAGAAAACAGTACTTCTTGGGGAATATAACAAATCTTACCTGATGGCGGAATGATTATTGAAGAATATTACACCTGTAAATGTAAATAATGAGATAAATGTCATATTGAAGTTAACTTGCAAGTGGTTTTATTAATCACCATCATTAATAAACATACATCTTACAGTGACTTGAATTTAGTAATATGAAGCAATCCAATATGGCAGTTCCGATTCATTTAGAAGCACTTTTAATAACATAAAGCAAGTTATTAATATAAAAATCCAAGAGCTGGACACATGGAAAACTAATTTAACAGCAGTTTAGTTAACCAGGCAGCCAAGCAAAGAAGAGAAGTCAGGATAGGGCAGAAACACAATATACACACAGTGCTAAGGAAGAATCAGGAACAAATATGCAAAGTTTAAAAAAACAAAACAAAACAAAACAGCAACATAGGTAACGAAGGAAAACAGGACAAACTTGCCTGGGAAAACTATGGCACATCTGCTAGAAAACTAAACTAGATAATCTGACATAATCAGGCTACAAACAGAGGGTAATTAGCAAATTAGGAACAGGTGTGGGGAAGGAAACTTAGGAAGGTGGGTGATTGGCTGAGGTGGATCAGGTGATTAAGGAGTGAGAACCAGGAACCATGTGTGGGGAAAACACCCCACAGGCATTTGGGAGAGAGAGAGAGAGAGAGGAGCAGGGGCAGATCTATGGTTAGTGGANCCCCACAGGCATTTGGGAGAGAGAGAGAGAGAGAGGAGCAGGGGCAGATCTATGGTTAGTGGAGATCCAGGGTTTAGGGTTCAGATCTCCAGTACAGGTAGCTTTGGCTATCTACCAAAGCTAAATATAAATTTTGAGAAATATTTAACAAATGTAACAAATCATGTTACATCTTTTAACAAGTTATATGAAGTTAAAAATATTTTCAAACGAAAACCTTTACAACGATGTAAACAATGGATCTTGATGCGTTATGTCCGTTCCGTCCACCAATTCGGTCTGACCAATCCGTTCATAATACTGTGGTTCCACCTTGGCGATGAATTTGGGTAACTGCAAAAATGCTACATAAAATTCAAGACACACTATTACAAAAAAAAAGATTCAGGGCTTTGTGGAAAACATTAAGCCCCATAAACCCGCCCCTAGCGCTGCCCCTGCAGAGGAATCGGGAACCTGGCAGTAGGGATGAGTATTTCAAATCTTCAGAATCTTTGATACATTTGAAACACACATTGTTTCGAAACGTTTTAAAATGTTTCAAAACATTGGTTGTGCACAACCTGCTGGCAGAAACTTTAACTGCAACTCTAGAACGCTGGAAAGCTGACATGGTGGTCACGTGACTGATGTTTCGAGACTGTCNCTGCAACTCTAGAACGCTGGAAAGCTGACATGGTGGTCACGTGACTGATGTTTCGAGACTGTCGTAGACCCCGCTTCAAAATCGGAAGTTTCAAACTGCTTCAAAACATATTGATTCTAGGTGCCAAAATTGCCATCTCTACTGGTAGTCCATTAATTATTACATTAATTAATTAAAATAATATTAACTATTTATAAAAGTATATCATATTATTCATATTTATTTTTTATTAATATGTTTCTTGAAGTGTTTGCCAAAATGATGGTTAGACTGCTGCCCTGCAGTGCTTTTTTCCCTCCAAAACTTCAGTCTGAAACCAGTGTTGAGGGTGAGAATGAGGCCTCAAAAGAATGCATTGTCTGTGCCTCAGCTTTGTGGGTCAGGGTACCCCATCACACGAAAGAACACACACACACACACACACACACACACACACACAAAAGCGCAGCAAACTCCCTGCTGTTGTGCTGAATACTAATGCGAGAAAGAGGCACAAGTTTGAAGTTTGTGCAGCTGCTATTCAGCTCTGTGTGCTTGTGTATTAAAGGACCATACTGGTGATTTTGCATGTTTGAGCCAAATAAATACAATCATATACCTGTACATTACTGTCAACCATTTTCCAAAACGTGCTACTGAAGCAGTAAATTTTAGAATTGTTTTTTCTACTTTGCCATTAGTTTCAGTTCATTCCACTACTTTAAAATAATCAACTTGTAGAGACTTGAAAAGGTCTTGAGATAAGTAATTCATCACAGTGAACGTGACGAATATAAAAACTTTTGTCAAAGTAAAGTAATTTTAGGATTCCAACACAGATTCTGCGGAGCTACACAGACAAAAATGTATTTCTCCACCGGAGTATGTAGTCATAGGAGAAAACTGTTTTTACTGAGAAATTAAAATGGCCATGCCTTCTACAATTCTGCATAAATGTTAGAAGGTGAAACGTTGAATTTTAAGGTGGGTGTATCACCTGAACATTTGATTTTGAAAGATATGTGGATTTGGCAAAAACTAAAATACAGTTTTGTATTTTGAAAAATGGCTGGCAGTAACATGCATGAGGGTAATATCAAAATCACCGGTATGGTTCTTTAAGTTTACCAAACATGAGACTTGTAATTCACTGCAGCTTTGCTCATATTTCACCCTAAATGCTCCTGCTAATGCAAAGTTTCAGAATGAGTCCCTCCACATTTGATTTGACCAATTATTAAAAATATTAAAATTATGTACCTTTTACACTATATTTTTTGAATAACACCACCTACATATTGCTTACATTACTTCTATCTTGCGGAATTAATTTTTCTTATTTCTGAAAAGGGATAGGGTTTGAAGGATTGTTTCATTACGCTGCTATACTATTATGACTTCTTGCATTATGCAGATCAGCCTTGACCGCGGATTCTGAGAGGAAAAGCTCTTGATGGGATGTTCCAACTGCATCTTTAATAATAGCTTCGTGGTGAGGGAGGGGTGGGGGCAGGGGCGGAGGGATGGCGAGCAGCCACACCGACAGCAGCATCTCCGTTCTGTCGTTTTGCGCCTGTCAGTAGCAACAGGAACCGGCGGAGACTCCGTCCGTGCGTACTGAGCCACGTTTGCCAAACGGCCTGAGTTTGGTGACCGACAACACCCCGGTGGAAAAGTTCCTGCTTCACGAACAGGTCGGTGAAGTTGAAGTACACACTCTTATTCNCCCCGGTGGAAAAGTTCCTGCTTCACGAACAGGTCGGTGAAGTTGAAGTACACACTCTTATTCATCCTGAAGTTTTATTTTAGCCCTTTGTACACGTTGGACAAGCTGAGGACTGGACGCAACGGATGGACACCGGACACCAGAGGAAATACTTAGGTAGGGTATTCCATGAATTTTTGATGTGCTAATGGTCAGGGTTGGAAAGATTAACTTTAAAAATGTAATTCAGTATAGTTGCTAATTACCTGCTTAAAAAAAAAAATGCAATCAGTAAATTCAACTGCCACAATAATGTAATGTAACGTGATTACTTTCTGTTACTTTTTGGATTACTTCAATGCCAAATGTGCACATAAAGAGAAAAGAAATATCAATAAGATGAACTTTTCTTTAAAGTTTTTAAAGTTATTCTGTAAAACTTTAAAGTTATTCTGTAAAACAACAGAACAATGTAGGAAAACGTTAGGAAAGAAAATGGGAATAGTAAAAGAAAATCAGTAGGCCTTACAAAGTAGTACCGTTAAAGCAAAAATAAATCTGGTGCTTTTAAAAAAAGTAATAAACAAATGCCGTACTTTTTTTTTTTTTTTTTNGACATAGATTAAGAGCACTTATTGTATTTGTTTTTTAAACAAATCAGAAGTCCATTTAGTGAAGTTTGTAAAATGTATGGTCGTTTTTAATTTCTCAGTAAAGTCTTCTCTTGGAACTATATTTCCTGGCGGATTTATACATTGCTAATTGACTGTGTTGGCTCTGATGCAGGTGCATCCATTGCTTCAGTCAATGACAACATTCACAAGCATATATACACCACCCTAAATATACACACACACACATGCAGCCAGTCACACTGGAGTTAGTTGTCTGATTTCAATGTGAGACCTTGAAGCAGCCATCTCTTGTTACAGCACAGAATGATTGCAGAGTGCTTATTTGTGTTTTGATAATGTGTGTGTGTGTGTGTGTGTGTGTGTGGTGTGTGTGAGTGTGTGTGTTTGTGTGTGTGAGAGTGTTTGCTTGCCATTTATCTTCCCCTGTAAGCAAACATTACTTGCATCTGGTGCATGTGGTTTTTGCATACATTTGAATGTTTGGCGCGTGCATCCATTTCTTCAGTCAATGTCAACATTCACAAGCATACATACACCACCCTAAATAAACACACACACACACACACACACACACATGCAGCCAGTCACACTGTAGGTAGTTGTCTGATTTCAATGTGAGACCTTAAAACAGCTATCTCTTGTTACATCACAGGATGATTGCAGAGTGCTTATTTGTGTTTTGATAATGTTTGTGTGATTATGTGTGTGTGTCGGGGGGGGTNGGGGGGGGGTAGTCATGTGCTGTTGTAATCTCTGAACTCTGGAATCAAATAAGGCAAATGCTCATTGAAACTTTAGATTCTTTACTTTCAGAGCAGTTACACAGGGTTCAGACTGAAATGGACACTGTGGACACTGCATTCCTGTCTTTCACATGTTAAGAGCATTGATCACCATCATGTTAGGTCACCTCATGACTTAACAACTTTATGATTTTTTGCTTTTCTTGAAATGTGGGTATCTACATAACTCCTCTTTACTGTGCACATTCTGCTTTACTTCTTAATAGATTTGTGTCTCCCAGTGTAGTTAGTAATGAAAACAGATCTGGAATTTAGAGGAAATATATTTGTCCTACAAATGAGAACAAATTGTGCTTATAGTTATTTATAAATGAATCACAGTTATGTACTTTGGGATGTAGGGGTTATGAAAGTTTGTTGTAATTGGTTATAATGAATAACAAGGGTGACTGCTGTGTGTTTTCTTGTTATATGCGCTGCTGATTTTCACAAGTGCACACAAACAATCCTCTGTTCCAATACACTGCTCACATTCATTTCACTTCTCTGTTTCTCTTCCTATCTCACTCTGTAGCACGCGCACACACACACACACACTCATGCACACACACAAAGACTTTTCTCCTTCCTCTCTCTGTCATCGGATAGCTTCCACATTCCTCCCTTTCTTTCTAATTGAAAGGGTGAGCTTCGTGCCAGTTTCCCTGTTGATTCATGAGAGCTCCTCAAAGTGTCCTGGAAATAATCTGCAACGCTGGTAGGAGGACACTTACATTAACCTTACATTAACAGTATTCTGAGTTAGCAAATAGGAGAGTAATTTTCCCCAGAATGACACTGCTGGCATCCAGAGAGAAGAGATACAAACAGAGATCTACTTAATGTGTTGGAGAGCAAATCAAGTGCATCATTGCCATCTCTGACTTGGAGCTATCCATCTTTGTTTGGATTGGTCATAAAATGCTTTTAAAGGGGGAATGATAAGTTTGAAATGAGTTTTCAGCAGCAGGGTTGGACTGTATGTGGTATTGCCCTCAGATGGAGAGAAGAAAATGTGTGGTCTCATTAGAAATGCATTAGGGAAAGGGAGATGGGTGTAGGAGCAAGGAGATGAGCTGGAGATTTTGTCAGTTACTATAAACTATGAGTGGAAAACACCCTCCATCTCAGGTTTGTTCTCTCTCTCTCTCTCTCTCTCTCTCTCTCTCTCTCATACAGAGGTAGACATGAGTGACCCATTTAAAATCAGCGACAAAACCGGCAACTATTGTGTATTCCTGAATACGTTGTTCCCAAAATATTACTTCTCGAAGTCATTCAAATAATTCAGCAAGAAAAAAAAAACTGCTTCCTGGCATCTACTTTTCTTTATCAGTTTAATAACTTCATAGCTCTTTGCCCATATAGAGGAAATGGGGAAATAAATGTTTCAATATGCAGCTGCAGCTGAAAAGCAATATTTTTCTCTCATCAAGAGATGCAGAACAAAATCTCTACAAAGAATCAGTCTCAACCTGGGTATTTTTTTTTTTCACATTATAACCCTGAAATATAATAATAAGTTGATACCCCTCTGTGTAGCTTTATGAGAAACCCTTTTTCACTCAATTTGGCATTGCAAACAAACTTTTGGTGTTACTGAATGGCTTTTAAGAAATACGTCTTAAGAATAAAAAAGACCCAAGTAGGTGTGGGACATATATAGGTTGTTCCATATATAGTGTTCCCAAGAATAAAGCCTTAGCCTGCATTGCTGGAGAGAAAGTAATCTGTGCTGAGCTAACTGGACTAGTGGCCTAGCAGTCACACGTGACAGATTTCCCAGGACACCAGCAAGTAAACAAATCCAACTATGCCAAAGTGCATGTGGGCAAGCATGCATTTTTCTAAAAAATTGTTCACCTGATTCATTTTTTTCTCTTAGGGATGAATCATACCATCGTGGCACCATTCGCAGACCTTAAACCCACCTCTGCTGTCTGAATGAGTCTGGAGGCAGTGGTCCAGTAAACCATGGAGACTGACCTGAGGATGGGGCTTTCTGTGTGGGCCATCATAGCCATCGTTTGTAACTCTGTGGTGGGTGTTCTCATACTCATCCTCTTCGTCATCCTCTACAAGGCCTGCAAGGTGCCTTCCCACCAAGAGAAATCTGCTGTTTTTACCCCAGAGCTGAAGGAGAAGAAGGCTGAACAGAAGTACCTGCTGACTGCAACATAGTGATGGTAACGAAATGTGGATTTAAGAAGATTAACAAAAGTGCATTTAATCACCAGGATCTGTTGGACTCTTATTCAACCCTCTACAAATTTTCTGCCTTCCTTTTTTTTAGCATCTTATATACTGTTAAATGTCTCCATTCAGTAGCGTTCAGAGTCAAAGAAGCTGATGAGCCAGACCAACTACAACATCCAGCTCAATCCTCTTAACTACTTACTTTGCAGGGACTGTCCATCTGTCAGTCTGTTTGCTTTGCTCTACACAGGCAGACCCTACACTTTTCTTTTCATCCCTGCATGTGAGACAACACAGAGGATGACAAAGAGGAAAAACACAGTGGGAAAGTTAGTAAGACACAGAGGGGCGACAGGGCTGAATAAGTTGGTAATGTGTTACAGCTGAAGAGAATAAAGCAGCTCGGTAGCTTGCAAACAGCTTTGTATTTTATTACTCCTTTTTATTATCAGGGTTCCTACCCTCAGAGGCACACCTCCTACGAGGCGCTGTGTCACTTAGATCCAACACCTTCACTTGATTGCCTATTCAAGAACATGATTGGTCAAAAATCACGACAAAAACTCACTCATGACTTCAGATGTACTAGGTCTCACCACCCTATTGGTGGCCAAGCCCATTATAGTCTGTGTGTGATTGGTTGGTTTCTCACTTTTTCCACCAATTTTCCTGTTTAAATGTATCTTGTTCTAAATGTCCTGTTTAGTAACTCTGAAAAAGGCCTGGAGCCGAAACGCGTTGGTTTGCTTTAAATAAAGTTGTTCTGAAGACAACAAGTGTTGCTGAAGTCTTCTCCCGAAAAACAGCTTTGTGTTTGCCAGCTAGAACACTAATGATACAATGAGAAGGTGACAAACAGAACAGGTAGAAACCAAAAACGTGAAAGGGAGAGATGCTATTGGATAAGATGTGTGGAAGTAAAGACACAGCAGAGTGGGAGACCGTAATTTGGGGCATGAGAGAGTGTAAGAGAACAACAGGAGAGGGGATGGTTTAATGTGTTATTTCCAAAAAGAGAGCTCGAGGCTCCCATTTGACAGGCTCTCCTTCTGACGTGTGAGTCTCTGCTTCCACTGATCTAACTCCCCTGGAATTTAAAGGAAATACAAAATGTTCCTGTTGTCCTGGTGTGCCTGTCTGCCATTTTGTGAGCTGCTCTAAAGACTGAATAACTCATTTATAGTCAGACTTCCTCAGGAATGGCAGACTGAGTGAACCCTCACAGTCACTGCTGAGTGAAATTTGTAATATAATAGCGGATGTATTATAGTTACTGACTGTGTGATGTCAAGATTGTCTCTGTATGACTGACAAGCTTACAATCGTAATTTTGTCTCCACAGCCTTAGAATAAAAATGCTGCATAGAATACTTTCATTACATTGGGGACCTGGCAGGACCTACATATGAATTATTTATTTGTGTTGAAACATCAGTTAGATCAGTTAAGATCTAATCTCAGGTATTTGCTTTTGGTCTACTAATGTGTAAATATGACAAGTTTATATTCTGTGCTGCACTTTCTGTTCTGCTTCCATTACAGGTTATTTCTGTACAAATACTATAAAAAAATCACAAAAATCACCTAATGCTGAAATGATTAGCTGTTAATAAGTCAACAGAAAAATATTTAATGAAAACTTTGAGAAATTAATCATAGTAATAAAATAAAATAAAATGATAATTGTCATTTATCAAAAAAAGTGAAGAATGTTTTGCTTTTCCTCAAAATATTTAAAATGGTTTTGCTGTTAATCACACAAAACAAATATTTTATATAAATGGTATGCATAAGTCATTTTAATCAAAGTCTTTGGTCATTAAAAAACTAATCAACTGCAAATTAATATACAGTGAAAGTTGAATCCATACTGATATATTTCATGATATTTTCCATTGTGCTCTAAGCTTTATTGTCCTAATGACTGTTAATTTTATATTGACATAATAAATATTTACATTTGTTTACAACTGACGTGGTCTCCAGTATGTCAGTGTTGCCTGGCCAATTTGGTTTGTATTAAGGAAATGACCATAAAAGTTCTTTCAAAATAAGAGCTAAAGATGAGGAGAGAGGGTTGCACTCAATCAAGAATAACTATAAAGTGCAGTGGAAAAAAAAATAGAAAATAAGAGGTGAAATGAAAATGATCGTAATGGTAATGAGCAGTAATGAAAATGAAAAGCTGTTTTTTTTCTATTTCCACGTATAACTGTTGAATATAAGTTTGTCAGACTGAATAATCATTCTGCAACATATGGACCTCAAGTATGACCCACATCCTGTTGTAAGTCATTTACAAGCATGATGTACTATCCTTATCTAGTTACCACTTTCCAGCTTCAATATACAGTAATGCTGGGAGGGAGGGAGGGAGGAAAGGAGGGAAGGGGGTAGCAGAGCTGCTGCAGAGAGGAAATTGCTGCTATCATTGTTATTAAGTGAAAACCAGCATTATGATTTTACAGTGTTTAATTTATTTCATCCCTTTCCCTTGCCACTTTATAGTCTTGCTCTCTCTTTTGACCTATGCACGCACACACACACACACACACACACACACGCACGCACACATACACACAAACACACACAGGCAGTTTTTCCACCGTATGCATTAGTCTCAGCATGTTTGCAGACGTGAAATCCTAATGAGATTGTAAAAGTTAGGGATTTACTTCACTCTCTACTGAGATGAGCAGGGAAACCACATAATGGTATTTGTGCAAAGTGGAGAAAGGGAGAGTGCACGTATAAATGTGTGCACGTGTATAAAACAAAGGTTTGTACTGTAGTGCCTATCAGACAGATGGTAAGGGCTTTTGGTGGGCTGTTGAGTTGAAACTATTCGCCAGAAAAGACACTACAGCTGCTTAGTGACTATTTGCTTCCCTTTGATCTCTCTCTCTCTCTCTCTCTCTTCAGTTTGTACATCTACTTGCAGGCAGCAGCCATCAAATGTCCACTAGGGGCAGAACTGTGAGGATCCATTTCTCAGAAAAAATATGAAAAAGACAATGTTCCTTTACAGCCAAAGGGACCCACTTTTGGAACTCTGCCAAGTAGCCTTAAACTGATGGACAGTTGTAGGAATCAGTTTTATTTTTGTTTTTAGCTTTTTGAAGTGACTGTGATCAAAATTAGTAAATTCTGTAATCACTTTTGTATAAAATATTTGATATGGTTTGTTTGCATGTTTGTATAGTCCCTCCTTAAATAAACAGAGAACTCGAGCCCAGATCCAGCCTGCACAGATTCAGTCATTTGCTGCTGCACTGTGAAGGTCAGTATTCTGAGAATCACTCAGACAGCATCTGGACCACTTCAGTGACCTTCTGTGGTTTTCAGATCGAACCTGCTGATGACAGAGCCACTACTAAGGCAGGTGAAAGACTTCATTCATCGATCCAGGAAAGATCGACCAATATCTCTTCAGCTTTATTGAATATTTAAGCATTTAAACCCAAAAAAGAAGAAAGAAAACCCTGAACAAGCATCTATCTATTTTCCTGTGCATCATTATTCATTGATCCTTCCATCCAGTGAGAGACAGCATTACAGCTTGGATGATGCTGTGATATTTACTTTGGGTTTATCCCGTTGAGATTAGACATGGCTGCTGAAATCAGCATCAGTCAGTCCTATAATTCAGGAACTGATTTTCCTGAACTGCATGATTGAGATGAGAGAGGAACTGATCTCGGTGTGGGATTATATAATCAGAGGAACAAATATTACAAACAGAGATTACTAATAAACATATGACAGGCCAGTAATCTGCAGCTCCATCTGCAATGCTGGAGGGTTGCATAACACACATCAACACTGACTGAGTCATGGGCAGAAAGTGTGTATGTGTGTGTGTTGTTACTCCCATTACTAAGGCTTTAGATGTTAAATGTTAATCAATGCTTTAAAGAATACTTATCCAATAGTCAAGAGGGATCTTCATAATATTTTAAATTATGTAATCTATAATTTGATGTAGTAGCTCCAAATAAAGCATTTCAAGTGTGTATGTGTGACTTGTGAGTGTGTGTGTGTGTGTGTGTATGAGCACAACACAAACAAACACAGCAGTAGAGAGAAAGAGACAGAGAAAAGGAATGAATAAATCTGTGGTTGCTTTGCTGAATTGATGTGTGTGCGCACACGTGCGTGCATGCGTGCATGTGTGTGTGTGTAGGTGTCCTTACATGAACCTTATGAATAATTAATAAGTCATCAGCCAAACTTTTAATCACAATTAACTTCATAGCAGGACCCCTATAGAGTCATCATCAGCCAAACATGCACACACGCACATGCACGCACACACACACACACACACACTGAACAACACAGTTCAGATGTACAAATCCTTATCATGCAGGATAATTTACTCAGTACAAATGTATATTCTGCCTGTGAGGTTTGATTGTAGCACAAAACAAGCTGAAATAATGTGTGTGAAAGGAAATGCATGATATTAACGAAAAAAGACAATAACACAGCAAGACAATTAAAGAAAAAAGTACTTAATTTGCAAATGTATTTTCTTCTCATTCAGTTTGAGAAAAAGTTCTGTGACCCTAAATATGCATCTCTCTGCTCTACATCTGTTTTTATGCCTATACAGCAGCAGAAACCTGGCCCTCAAACTGCTTGCATCAGGCTACATCTGCAACATTGTGACCTTCTTAACCCTGCAAGCATCTCATTGTCATTCATATTTACTACTCTGTCCTCTAACCACCCCAATTATGTAGTATTAGACTGCCACCTGCTGGCTGAAACTGTCATGATTATACTACTTGAAATTGTAACCACTGCAGCTGCAGCAGGGGGTAGATGACTGCCAGCACCCTATTATTGTGCAGCAGAGCATGGCATTGCTGCTCTCTGCTGGTATTTCCAGGTAAGGACAATGTGCAGTCAGACGTGTCAGTGACTTTCAGTGAGTCCAACTCATTACACCCACCAGGCCCACAGTAGCCTTACGCTATTTCCCCAAATCCAAGGCTTCTAGCTTTATAATTAACATACTCTATGTTGTCCATTTATTTAATGGTTAAATCTTGATTAAATTTCTGTAAGGAAAGAAACTGTTAATTCTTCTGGCCAAAATCCATTATATCCTTTCATGCATTTTAGAAGCATTTTATACAAAACTATGATTTCTATACATTTTCCAGAGGGTTATTACTTAAGAACAGCAATTGTTATCCTTAAGATGAATTTATTCCATAATTTATTTTAATTATTCAGTCAGGAAAGTTTTAATGAAATAAAAAGATATGAAAATCTTGTTCCTTAAAGGAAAAAAAAAAGCTACTAAGGAATAAGTAATTACCTTGCAGTTTAGCTGTAGGCTACAAACCAGCAAAAATTGCATCTTATTGCAATGATTTGCAAAAAGAAAAAAGCAGATGTTTACACAATTAATATACTACAACAACTTTAGAGACTCTGTATTTCCTTTCACATTGTTAAAACTGTGCTGAATCATTATTTATCAACCCTGGATTCCTCTGGTGTTTTGTTTTATTTTCTCCTGCCTAAATCAACAATTTCTGTTCAAGTTCAGTTTAAAAAGAGTACAGGTTCATAGCACAAAATCACCACCTAAGATTTCTTGCTAAAAAACAGAAAGAAAAAAAAATACTTGCTACAATGAAAGAGAAACAATGGGTAAATAGTATTATTCAGGATTATTTTTCAGATTGATTGGTTTTGATGAACCAGCAGAAGCTGAAAACTGTCATGGTTGTTGCTTGTATGTTATAAACTCGTTCAATTAAGTGTTCATGCAATTAGGTCATCACATTTGTTCAACCTCATTAAATATACCCAGTTATACTATTAATATAGCATAAATTAATTAAATAAGATGCTGTAATGTGGTAATCTATCACAGATGAACACAGGTCCCAACAGAAATGTTACATTTGATTTTTGTTAAGCATGTTTCACCAGTTTGCTTTTCCCTGATCAACTAATAATTTCAACTGCCATAATTAATTTGTTCCAAGCTACGTTTAATTAAGTCATTTGTTCAGCTTTAATTATAGTTGCACACTGATGAAGATAGTTGTTAATTGACTATGATGGATGTTTTGTGAGGTTGTCTGTCTACTTCTGATCTTGTAATAAAAGAGCTTCATAGATATTATCACTAGTCGATAATGTTAAGGGAATTCATGATTTAGATTGGAACAACAGATGTGGTTAATCTTGTGCTTATCCATCCACCCACCCATGCATAGCTTTCTTTCTTTCTTTCTTTCTTTCTTTCTGACCATAAGAGATTAAAAAAAAAAAAATACTGTATGTCAAATAAAATTATAAAATTCTCTTTTTGTTTGGGGATACTGATACTGGTCCCCTGTAGGGTTCCCGGACCACAGTTTAGACACCCTACCCGGAAGTGGGTGGTGGAGTCACCATCAGAGAACTGATCACACCACCGTCGACTGCTGGGATGAAGCTCGCCACCAGAGAATCACACAGATTGTTAAGAATCTGAGCATACACTTTATCATAGAAACTATAACTCATCGAAAAGAGAAATTATCAATAACAGGTTTTTAGGAGAAGGGAGGACAGAGGCGCGCTGCCAAAATGATGGAAGAAATAGACAGATTCCAGGTGCCGAGCGCCGTACAGGAGGCGGAGATGCAGGCTGAAATGCAGCCGCTGGTAAGTCAGATTTGTGGGATGTTATCCGCATTTAAAGATGACAAATCTGCTTGATCCCGATTTCCGTTTTAATAATTAATATTCCAAGCTATTTATTGTTTAAGGCCTAACAATCTAGATGTTATTTTGGGATTCTGGTTAATCCATCCTTTTCCGTAGCTGATGTACAAATGAACCAATTTTAATGTAGTATCAGACACTAAAATGTGAAATCTAAACTGTCTCAGAGGATGATTTGAGCTCTTCTAGCATTTTGTCCAGGGTAGTTTACGGGATGCAGGCAGCATCCGGTGTGCTGCGTAGTGATCAGCATCCGTCATGTCTGTGGAAAACAAGCATCCTATCCGACTGCCACATCCTCAGCATCCCCACTGATGCTTCGGCGACAACTGTGTCACCGTGGCGCCTTTAGTGAGCAGATCTTGACTTCGATCATGGCTGTTTATGTGTTATCAACCCACGGATGTTTTAAGGAGTCTATATATCTTTTGCTGATGCGCTCCGTGGCCTGTTGCGGGGCCCTGTGATACTGCAGCCTGCGGGGCGGCCTGCAGGGCGGCCTCTGCTGCCCACAGTCGGCCGGTAGAGAGCCAGACTGTTACTGTCTCCAGACGTCCACATTTTCCCCTGTGACAGGGTTGTGTCTGATGTATAAGATCCTCCTTCATTTGTCCTGTGGGTATGACTAAGATGTGCATCCTCACTAAATTGAGATCAGGGGAATTACAAGGTTCATTAAAAGGTCCCCAGTGCATCCTGAACAAAAGCATATTCATATTTTTGCACTAATTTTTAAACTGGAGAAAATTATAACTGCTATTCTGCTTCACTGACTCACTATTTAGGTTGTTATCCCCGATGTGCAGACATAAAATCTTACAAAGTAACAATGACTTCAATAACACTTTATTTTGAGGGGTCTGTAAAGTTTGAATATGGACGTCTTGGTGGTTCAGTGGTTTTTGGCAACACCATGTAATCAAAACATCCCTACTTTGATTCTTTCTGGGGACCTCTGATGGCTGTTATCCCCTTTTCTTCCTCACGTTCCCATCTCTCTCCACTGTCCTGTCCAACCCCAAAATAAACTTAAGAAAGAAGCAAATACAAAAAAGTTTGGGTAATCCAGATGTTGAGGTCTGCATGTTCACAAATGAAACTGAAGAGTATCTCCCTCATAGGTTTATCTATTTTTGAAACACTTTATTCACATTGTCCAGGTATAGTAGGTTGTATTTTGCATTACAAAAACACATTAATTATTCATAGATAACTCAGTAATGCACATTTGTGCACATCTGACTGTCTATGCCTTTCTTCCTGTCTGTCTCCAGGACCCAGCCTCATCCACAGCGTCAGAGGCAGACTCAGACACCAGAGAGGGGGAACCTGTCACTATCAACTATAAACCCTCACCCCTGCAGATGAAAATAGGTGAGAAATACTTGTAGGTCAAGTTCTTCCCATTGGAATCAGGCTATCTGGTATCCTACAGTAATTTTGAGGCTCTATAAAGGTCAGCCTGCTATACTGTGTAAATCAATATGGTGCTCATACTTCATTTCCACCAACATGGTGCTCGCTGGTGTTTGGCCGATGCTCAGTTTGGGCCTTGAAAGAAATGCCCTGCATTTCCACTAGCTTAAGGCTGAAAGAACGACGTAATGATGTCAACTTTAGAGATGTGAGGATGATGCTTCATTGAATGGTAGAGGTAGAAGTTCATCACAGTTCCTTTACTCCAGACCAGCAAGTTTTTGGGGCTTAATATGGCGACATGGGAACTGTTATTTTTTTTCCCAGCTGAGTACCAGTGTTTTGCTGGACACTGTTGAAAAGGAGTAACAGAATCTGCACTGCTGGATTTGACATAATCTAAATACAATAAAGATAATTATAGACAGAGCTTTGTGTGGAATATGTAGTTGTGTTGTAGAATCTTAACTTCACTAGATAAGGACATGAGAGACTTTCATTTAGTTTATTTTAATTGCAAAGTATAACATGCACTGTGGTGATATATGGGTATTTAATCATCCTTTAACAGTGAAATTATCAATGACATGTAGCGCTGTTTCGTCCCACAGTCCATCAACCATTTTACTGTTTGGCCATTGGGCATTTATGACCAAAGTAATAGGCGCCACTGGCCTGTTTTAACTTTGACAGTTTGAATTTCTTGCATCACTGAATACATACAGTTCTTAAAGGCTCATTTCAGCACCTTGGACAGAGTCCAGTGGTGAGAGAGCCGCAGTGGTTTTTACTCCTACAGTAAAAAAAGAGACCTTTTAAGAACGAAGAACATTCAAAATGACAAAGCTATTCAGTGACAGAAATGCACAATAATTTTCTTTGAAAGCTTAACACCATCATTCATATATACAATGTCAGCCACCGTAAATGTATCTTTCATTCTGCATCTATCCTAGTTTTGTATTGCAGAAAAAGTCATAATGGCAGAGAAGCATTGTTGCAGTAGTGCAGTAAACAAGTAAAAAGCCAGATCACTACAATGCCTACATATGTAACTCCATAATTTATTACTGTCATCACATATGAATATCATTATGAAAATTCAAAAATTTGTGGCCAGATGATTTTATTAATTTATTTTTTTTATTAATTTAATTGATAAATTCATTTATCTAAATGAATTTATCTATTAATTTACTTGTGTGTGCTCATTACCTAGCCAGATTCAATTCGCGACCTTGGGATGAATAAGGCTCTAATCTGCATTAGATGGACTTTAAAGCATATTTATGAATTAAAATGTAATATCATTAACTGGTGGCATAAACTGAAACAAAGCCAACACTGAATTGTCAACAACACTTAGACTCGAGTCATGGCATTAGTTCAGTCATTTGTCGTCTGATCACTGAGCCAACATAGCAGAAAAAGGTAATAAATTTCACATGATGGAGCTACTATTTTGATTTGCCATAACTTTAATAATAATTAATACTCTATTCAGTGCTCATTGTAGTGAATAAAGCCAAAAAGCTGCAGTAAAGTGGACATGCACAAATAGCAGACTCCTGAAGATGATATCCCTCTCCACCCAGGCAAGATTGATCATTACTGTCTGGTCAGCTGATCACTGAATCTCACTCCTGAACAGAAACTGATCTACTGGTCTGATGTCACATCCTGTGCTGTGCTGCTTCTAAGTGCTTTAATGGTTTGGAAGCTCAATTTTCTATTCAGAAATATAAAACAATCCAGTGCTCTCCAAGTGAAAAATAGAAGTGAAAAACAATTCCATTCTTGATCATAACACTTCCTGGTGAGTAAGTGTTTAAATTCTACATTCTTGTTAAAGCTCAGCACCTGAGATGATGTAAAGAACAAAAAAAATCTCTTTTAGTTCTAGTTTCAAAAGAAGTTGGAAGTTTTTAAATAAACTGGACAACTAAAGTAGGCATTGACAGAGATGTGGTGTTTGTATCTTCAGTAAAATGTGACAAAATGACATGGAACAGAAAGCTGATAACGTACATTATAACCTCTGTATCAGCAATTCCCTGCCTTCACATATACAGTACTGTAAACACTCAGGGATTCAGACCTGCAACCTTCTGATTTCAAGACAGCTTTTGTGGCATTGACATTAGTTCAATCATACTCTGTCATCACCTTCTGTGCAGTTTGCACATCATTTGAGCTAATCTGGTGTGGCTGTTCTTGTGTCTGTCTTTTGCAGAGAAACAGAGAGAGCTGGCCAGGAAGGGCTCGCTGAAGAACAACAACACTGCAGGTAGTCCAGTCAACCAGCAACCCAAGAAGAATAACGTCATGGCCAGAACACGGTGAGAATTCAGCGCTGAGCTCTCAGTTTGGAAGACAAAATGTGAGAGAGACCTCCACATGCAGACCAAGCTGTGGTGTTTTTCTGGGTTGGTCTGCATACAACAAAATAGAATGTCTAAGATTGAATACTCACAGTTTCAGTGAAATGAACAGATCAGATTGAGAGTTGCTGGTATTTGATAGTATTTTTTTTAGGTGCAGCACATACAAGAACACATACTTGCTACACACCATTCCAGGTGAACTTTAACTTAATTTAATTCACAGCTATCACAGCATTATTTCAAAAGTCAAAGTTAAATATAGAATTAATTGTCAAGCAGAAGTCATGCAACTTCAGCAATATTCTAGCAAATAGAAACTCTCTATTGATTTTCTTTTTTATATCTGGAGTTGTTTGTGGTTTTCCATTATTTCTGCCTGTCAGTAGGGCTTTAAACTACAATTACAAAGTTTTATATATAAGAAAGGTCACAATATAAACCATAAATGGAAAATTAAAACCAGAAACTAACCTGAAAAGATATAGTATCGTCCTATAAATCTACACTGTTCACTGACTGTACATGCTGTAGGTAATGCAGGTTGATACAGGATTGGTAAGTTGTCTTGTTACTATAGATTTGCCAGGCTGTTGCCTCCAGGCAGCATCATTCTTTTCTCTTAGCATCTCTGCCAGTCATGTTCTTATTCATGTCTTCCTGTTTACGAGGATTTCCCTTTCTGTCACGTTCACTTATTCCTGATGCCTCCTCCTCTGATTGTTTTACTCTCTCTCTCTCTCTCTCTCTCTCTCTCTCTCCCCCTCTCTCCCCTCCCTCCCAGGTTGGTAGTGCCCAATAAAGGCTATTCCTCTTTAGACCAGAGCCCTGATGAGAAGCCCTTGGTGGCCCTAGACACAGACAGGTGAACACTTACACACACACACACACATACATCAATATGAATATATTTCTCTTATCTCTTTTTCACTACTGTGTGTTTTTATGTTTCAGTGATGATGACTTTGACATGTCTAGATACTCTTCATCAGGATACTCCTCTGCTGAGGTGAGATGTGTGATAAAACAGATACCTGTGCCTTCTGCGTGACAACACTGACACACACTCTCACTCACTCACTTACTCACTCATTCACTCGCTCACTCACTCACTCACTCACTCACTCACTCACTCACTCACTCACTCACTCACATCTTCTTTTCTCCATTGTCCATGGTTATCAACAGTCAGGTCCTTCCTAAGCCAGTCTCTCATTCATATCCATGCTTATTCATGTTAATTCCTTGGGTGTGTGAGCTGCAAGCGCATGATTACATTATATGTGCACCTGCACAGATTTACGCACACGCAATGCAGGAAACAAATGACATAATGCCATCTCTGATTACCATTTCCTGCAAATCCTGTTTTTGATGATGCTGCCAATACAAGTGCAAATTACAGTCATCACTTTCATCCTCTACACTTTCCCTGCCTCCAACATGTGAATACTGTCTATATTTACAAGCCCACCCAATGTCAGTGTTTGTTCCAATGTCACCAGAAACAATTAGCTGATTTAAATGCTGTAGTCCAGTCATCTTCAAAATCTGGACTCCGGTCCAGATCCGGACCAAACCACAACTATCTCCGGACTCTGAGCAAATTATACTTTTCATTTGTATTATTTGTATTATCTGTGAGACATCGCAGTGACGCAATGAGTCAAAATTCTCTGAAAACAAAATGTCTGACTGCTCCACTGTCTGTGTGAGAATGTCTGCTTTGGTTTGGTCCAATTGCATTCACCGTCCCATCATCTCCATGACACGGTGTTGGGCTCCATGGGCTCATTGAGAGTGACAGCGCAGATTGACAGTTGATAGCGCAGGTAATTTCATCAGCATGCCCCCTCCCCCCGACATCTTAAATTCCTCGTAAAAATTAGAATCCCAATCCAGCCTTAATAAACGGACCTTTGTCTTATTGAAAAATGTCTTTGTGGACCTTTAAGATTTGTTTTTAAGTACGCCTGCTGTAGTCCATTTTTTCTATTTTCTCTTCAGTTTCAGCATTGGATAACATCAGCCAGTTACACTCTTGCAACAATAGTTTAGGAAATGAGGGAAATGGGTGTTGTTTATATGTAATAGTGGAGTGGATAACTTTAAAAGGACAAATAAATTTGAAAAAGAAATTAAACGGGACTTTGATAAAAAAAAAAAAAAAAAAAANAAAAAAAAAAAAAAAAAAATTATTTTGCATGAAAACAAATCACACCAGAATGGGACTCATCGCTTTACAAGCTTCCAGTGATGATATTTACAGCCATCTGTGAAAGTGGCTGGAAATCATTTTGTCATGGTTACTACTTTATATTTTATCCAATTTAGTCACGGGTCTAGAAAATCTTTCTGCTTTTAAGACAAAAACTCTTTGTGGCTGTAAAACTAAATCTTTCTCAGGCGGTCACACTACTCCTAGGGTTGGCAAATTAGCCTGTGGCCTCACAAATTGATCCATATCCTGTTTTTTTTTTTTTTTTTNTTTTTTTTTTTTTTTGTTCCTGCTGTTATACAGCACAGTAAATGTCTTCCTGTTTTATTGCTCTTTCTCTGCACTCCCTCCTCCCTTCTTCAGCAAATCAACCAGGATCTTAACATCCAGCTGCTGAAGGATGGCTACCGTCTAGATGAGATCCCAGATGATGAGGACCTAGATCTGATCCCGCCCAAATCGGTCAACCCCACGTGCATGTGCTGCCAGGCAACCTCCTCTAGTACCTGTCAAATCCAGTAACCCTGCCTTCTTTGACCCTTTGCCCCTTGCCTTTTCCACAAAACATAAGCCCTGATCTTCATCTGCTGTGAGTTTACTTCGCTACCAGAAAGGCGATTGAGAAGCATTGGTAGAATATTGTTATGACAGTTAAGCGCTATGATTATAATGACAATGAAAAATAATCAAATTAACATACAGAAAGTTCAATTTAAGTCTAGGAGAAGGAACAAATATGAAACATGAAAAGAGTAATGTGTATTTAAACTAAAAAGTGGTGGTTTCCTCCTATGGTAGGACGTGCACTTGTGATTTAGAGCCCAGGTGGAGGAGGAGAAGGAGGAGGAGGAGGCTGAATCACTCCTGGCCTCTCCATTATCTCTCCTGGAGAACATGATGTAACATAACACAGTCATATTAGCAGATACAAATCAAAAGGTCAATTAATGCTACAAAATCTGAATTCCATTTCCCTAAAGAATATTAAATATTATCATAACTGCTGCTGACTCGGCTCTTGCGCTTGGTACCTGAATTGTAGGTTGTATTTATTGCATTTTTTATTCAAAATTCTTTTTTAGATTTGATTTGATTCCTTACTGTTTTTAAACCTGAGGGATTAGTATGATTTGATGTGTTGATGTGGAGATATTTAAGAAGTGGACTCCGGTCTTGGTACCACAAATAGAGGATATCCGGTACTGTATTCACTGCACACTGTACAGGGTTGTCATGTAGCACAGGCCAGGCCATTACACTCACAACTCTGAACACTCTCACCTTTTCCTTTCTGTACATTGTTTATTGGCTTGGCTTGTTCTGATAGAACTTAGGGGTGAATGTATGAAAATGAATGGGAGATGAACAAAATGCATGAAGAGCACCAGGCTGAAGAAATGGATGGCAAATAACCAGTACGTAGCCTGTTGCACATCTGATTTGGCTTTTTCTATCCCCAAATCTACTGTGTAGTTTGAATTTGCACATTTATTTTTATTTTTGTAGTGTACTCTTTCCTAAATAGCAGTGACAGTGTCTTATCTGAAATGAACTGTGTCAAAAGGAAAGACTACACACTGTTGCAATAGCCTTCTTACACACAATGCTTACATGATTCCCATCTTATCGAGGCCAAAGGGACCGGGAGGGAACCTGGTGATCGCTGAACACTATTCACTCCTTCCATTTCTCTACAGCGTTACATCACAGATAATCAAAGGAGCACACAGGTTCAGACACATGAATAATTTCTCATCTCTCTCTCTCACACGCACACACACACTCATGCATGCACACAGACATACAATGCCTTTTGACAAATAGGTTGGAATAATTTTTTAAGTGTAACAACATGGGTCGTTGACTTGGAGCACTAATATCTCTCTCTGAAACCATTTGATTATTTGCGATTAGAGTATGCCTTAAGTATAGAGATGTTTCAAAGAAATGTGTGTTTTTTGCCATCTGGATAATTTACTTGCTTACTTAAGAGCATTTGCTGTCTATGAAATTACGCTTTTTTTTTTTTTTTTTAANTTTTTTTTTTTTTTTTTAACATTTAGACATGAGTGATAATTGTCTTCTTTGGTTTTGTTTTTTAAAATGATTTTCTTGTATTGTAAACACTTCCATTCCAGTATTTAACAATGTTATTGTTATGTGCAGTGTATGAAAACAGTAAATAAACACAAAGCTTATGGAGCACTTCTTGTTTATCTCCTACTTTATTAAGCTGAAGAACAGTATTCCCTTGAAAGTTATGACATACAGTGAGGGGTGTGGGATAGGAATAATGAAAAAATCTGAAACTTCTTAGAAAGGAAAGTAATTTTAATGTTAAAACTTTTATGCAGTAATTACAGTTATATACACTGTGTTATCATGTCTAGGGATCTGCACTGAGACCCTGGTTACAGTATAGTAGCATTAAAAGGAAGGGCTTCAAGCTGAAAGGCACCAACACCTAATCACAGTTGTGTAATGCCAGAAAAGAAAAGAACATTTCACTTTATAAATGTATGTTTTGTCCCAAGAGGTTTACAGTTACTAATATTACACTCTATTTAATGCTTTATATGGCAAGTATAAAAAAGCAAAATGATAGTCTGACAAACACGTTTGACTCTTGTTAGTGGACAAATAAGACCTCTCATCCCATTAGTTATATCATAAAAGATTACCACAAAAATAAAAAACACATTGTACCAAACAAATACATACATACATGCTACATAATGCAATTTACGGACATGTAAAAAAGGTTGGATGGATCATTAAAAAAAAAGCTTTTATGACACCAAAACCTTTTTCTGTTGAGAGAAATGTTGTGCTTCAATCTCACCACCAGGGGGTGTAAAAGAGATTCAAATGAACACACGTTACATTATTCCCTGAAAAAAATGCAACCTGGGAAAAGAGTAAACAAAAGGTAGTTTGAATGTACAGTAACTGGCACTGCTGGCATGAAGACAATCTTTGATGCTCACAATCTGGAAAATCAACATAAGGAATTGGATGATGATCCTTCAGGTAGTCAGTATTTATTTCCAAACGCTAGCAAACCTCAGAAGGCACAGGCTCCGTCATTTACAGTTCAAACACTTTGACTAATCTTTCAAATTTTAAGGCCAAAAGTGTTTAAACTACAAATGAAACATTGGTCTCTCCCTTTACCTTTTAAGGCTCTGCACAGTCATTTTCCTGCATGATTAACATCATTCAAGCTTGTAAAAACAATAAAAATGTTACAAATCAACTTCTTGAAATGTACATAAAAAAATCCCTTATGCAGTCATTTTAAGAAAAATAAACTTTATTTAATGTTGTGTTAACCTTTAATTTTTCAAGACAAGAAACATATCACCTATAGCTACAGTCACAGTTATACCTGATTTACTACGTCCACAGCCAAGTCATATAAGCTCAGTAATTCTCTATATTACCAATATCAATCTCTAATTAACACTTAACTATACTGAGTAAATTCATCTGAAAGGTAGATACTTTATTTTATTTACACAGGGTAGCTGTACAATTGTAAGTTGTGTGTGTTTATGTCTCTGTGTGTACATGCAACAATTAGATTTGCTAAAGATCTGTTCTATTAACTTATTAGTCAAG
This sequence comes from Lucifuga dentata, assembly GCA_014773175.1. Lineage (NCBI taxonomy): Eukaryota > Metazoa > Chordata > Actinopteri > Ophidiiformes > Bythitidae > Lucifuga > Lucifuga dentata. The sequence continues at coordinate 233,451 of VXCM01000872.1, forward strand.
TAGAAAATTGTTAGTCATAACATTTTGTTGACTTACTGTTTGCTAAGTTTTCTTGTTTTCACCTGCAATGTGAACTCTATAGTGTTTGTCAAAAGTTTCATAAATACATAAATACCACTGTGAATGCAAAAGATTTTTTCAGAAATCAAGTCACACAAACAAAAAAGAAAATAATTAAAAATGGCAATGCAACTAAAACAGTCATGAACCCTTAATAAATACAATTCAACTTGAAGGAAAAAGGAGGGGAAGCTCTAATTTGATGACAGTCATCTTTAAAAGTATGTTTGTGTTTAATATTGAACACTGGCATAATGTTTCATGCATAGAAAACTGATAAACAGAAGACTGGCTGGTTGTATAGGCAGCACTCTGACATCTCGTGGTTTGTGTAAGGATGCACACCACATGGGTGGGTATGTGTGTGTGTACCTCTGTATCAACTGTATGTACCTTTTGTGTGTACATTATGTGGGGGTGTCTCACTCTCTGACAGGGCTTTGGTCTCCAGAGTCTGAGGAGGACACGGACACAGAGCAGCGGCGTCTCTTGGCTGCACCGGAGCCCTGAAGCATGCTGGGATGGAAGCCTGCGTGTCTTCGGGCATGTTTAGTCAGGTGGTCGCTCCTCATGAAGCACTTGTCACACATGGGACAGTTGAAACGCTTCTCGCCTGTGTGCGTGCGGTAGTGACGTGTCAGCTCGTCGGATCGCGAGAACTTCTTGCCACAATCTGGCCAGGTACACTCGAATGGGCGCTCACCTGAGAAAACACACACATAGTCAGATTCAATATATTTAAAATGTCGACAATAATGATTGGTTCCAATTTTACGTTAACATAAATCAATGTGATGTCACCAAATAGCTTGTTAACTGAAACTCAATTTACAACAGCATGAAATAGAGACAAAGAAGCAAGTTCTCACTTTTAAATAGCAAAAAAAAAAAAAAAAAAAAANTTTTTTTTTTTTTTTTTTTGCCAATAACCTTAAACTCCACCAATTTTACACATTAAATGCAGTTTGTTGGTAAAGAGGAGCTTTGTGGATGTAGGGGGCGCGGTGCAAAGTCAGGGAAACTGATGACATCACAAGGCTTCATTTTGGTGCTGAAAACAAAAATTTTGCAAACTGAAGTCACTCCTTTAAGGAAGGGGAAGAATTCAGGAGGGCTGACTTGTAGTCATAGTGGTCTGTTTCATGGCGCCCTCTACAGGTATCAAAGCATTTCGTTGTTTTCACATGCTGAAAAGTGGGTCCCCATGACATTAAATTCATAATGTGTAAATTGATGGAGTGCCCCTTTAATTGGATATCAAAATTGTCTTAAATTAATTAAAGCAATTAACTATTTCAGCACTAATTAACATCATTTTTAACCTTTATCACTGCTCTATTACTTTATGATTAACCTTCCCTTAAAGACAATTCAAATTAAAATCCCAACTCTTAACTCTAAAGCAATTATAAATAAATAAATAAATACATACATACATAAATAAATAAACAAACACACACACACACATGCACACACACACACACCAAATTAGGCAAGTGGAGAAAGTGCAGAGTACAAACTTTATCAAATAACCTCGTGATGTTTTTTCCTTCTGTGGCAAGTCAACATTTTGGGAAGCTGGCCTACATGAGAAATACTTCTAGGAACGATTGAGAAATGGTGAGTCATGATAGTGCTCACACGGACATCATGAATTAAAAAAAAAAAATGTTTTTTTTAATCTCTGGATACACCCACCTAATCCTCCTCCTTCTCCACGTGTTCCATCTGACCACGTGTCGGCTCTTGTTTACAACTCGACGTGAGGGGCGTGGCATGGATGACGTATGAGGAAATAGTGCTGCAGGGTTATCTCCGGACAAGAACATGTGGAGACGGGACAGCAGTGTCGCAGTGACCCGAATGGGAATCAGAAGCCAATATGACATTTATTGTGCTGTTACAGAACTGGCATTATAATAAATAGTTTTTGCCTGTCATCAGGGGAATTTTTTTTTTTTTATTACAATCACTTAAGATGACATGATAGATAAATTATACTGATAGATCGACACCGTATGACGTAGGTATCATGCGTGCAGAAAGATATATGACCATTTTACCACGCCTCACAGTGGAGGCACACGGTGTTCCCAGATCAATGTCTTTGCGTGTCATCAGCACCAAAATACACTTCCCACCCACACGCACGCACGGGGGCGCGCACACATACTCCTCCCCTCTCCAGTCATTCTGCACTCTGTGGCCTAGTCACACCCCCAGTTAGGGCAAATTCACGGGATAACCATTCCTCTAATCTGTTATTCATTTGCAGGAACATGTGCTCTCACTTACACTCGTGATGTCAAATTCAGAGGCTGAAAAAGGACTGTGGGCTTTATAGACCAAAGAACATAATCCATAAAGCCTAGTCTATTTACTCTATTTTTGTGCTTTTTAAATATCTAGATAAGTGTCACCATCATAAATTATCTCATCTAAAATTGCGAAAATAATCTACAGAGTTTATGATGTCAACATGTCTTTGATATAAAATAATAAAAAGCATATCGCAGTGACGCAGAGCTGTGTCGCTTTCGTCAACAGACCCAGTGAGTTTCGAAGGCGTATCACCCAATCCACCTACCGGTATGCACCCTTAGGTGGGCCTTGAGATGGGATGACTTGCCGTACGTCTTCCCACAGCCGGTAAACGGACAGCAGTGCTTCTTCTCGGGAGACTCCTGTCTCGTCTCCGCTTTTTTTTTATTCCGGAACTGCTTGGGTGCCACCGAACCACGGCTATCTCCCATGTTCAACCGGCAACTCCCCCGCTCCACCTTCTCCTGCGTGCTGGCATCGCTTCCCCCGATACATCTGCCGTTTCCCCCGCCAATGGCATCGGGATTATATTTGTTCAAGTCCAATAAAATCATTGCCACCATCAGTAAAGTCCTGTTCTCTTGGCTCTCTTTCAACATGTCCTCTGTCCGTCCCTGGGGCCGGTTGGGGACACAATCTGCAGAAAAATCAACGTTCGACATCCCTGGAACAGATCCTTTAGGTAACAGAAATAGAGACAATGTCCGTATATGTCAAAACAATCCGATAACACCCAGACGGTAAAGTAATCACGACACGGTCTTCACAGGAAACGTGGTTAACCATCCACACGTGTCGTCGTCTTCAATATGACTGATCCGCAAAGGGTGCGTTTTCTTGCTGAGACGCAGGCGATAAATAAACACCCCTTCAGAAAGATAACAGCTAGAATCGTCCTCCTCTCTCTCTCTCTCTCTCTCCTTCTCTGGATCCTTATTTTAAATACTGGATCGATATATTTCAACGTTTGCCGATCGAGCTATTGTGTCCGCGGATATTCTGCCTTTCCGTTCGCTCCCACACATGCGTCAACTTGTCCTATTTTACTGAGTGCAGCAGTTCTCTCAACTCCAAGAAACAATTTCGCGGAATCCCACGGTGTCATAATAAACCGGGGCTGTGATTGGCTGAGAAGAAACGTGACTCGGTTTTAGGAATTGCCTTTTCACAGAAGTGAATGTAGGTATGTTTAACCAATGAGAGGCTGGGGTGGATGAAAAGAGGGCCAGCCCAAACTGACGCTGCCTTCAAGTATCCTCGTAGAAAAGGAGGTTCAATTTGATTTCAAATTTGATCAAGTGAAACTTATTGTGTAGAGTACTGTACTAAAGTCATAGCCAAATGCAATAAAGAAAACGAAATGAGAAGCTTCTTCATAAAAAAAAAAAAAATTCCATGGAGAACAGCAAACAGGTAAAAATCAAACAAATAAAAATAAGAATATTAAAATATCAGAAATGCTTTGTGTCTGCACATTTGGTATGATGACCTATGCCATACAGCCAAAATTATTATTTTTTTCACTGATCAAATCATACCAGCACTGCTCTGCTTGACACCACAAGTGTAGTCCTTCCAGTCAAGTCTCACCAAGTCTCATCAATGTCAATCTCATCAAGGTGACTTGGCTAGATGTTAAGACTCAAGCGGTGGATGGGTGTGAACATCTAAAAGGAAAATAACATGAGATTCAGTCCATCACTGTTTAATAATCCAGGAGTAGATAAAATTCTGTAGGATGCCAGTGTTGCCAAGATATGACTTTTGAGCGATTGTGCATTAATTGGAGCAAGGAACCACATCGATAAATACCAATCATCATTTAATTAACTTATATGCCCAATGCGCACTATTTTCTTTCATTCTCCCACTGCAACTCAGAACATGCTTGGAATTGTGTTTCCGTGCAGTTTTCACCATCATTCTGCACCAAAACAAATTCATGACTTTAGTCTGTGGAATATCGGAGTGTAGGAGAAGCACCTGAATGCAGCATCATAACACGATGAGGGTTGGATCATTCACATTACAGAACCTCCTTATAGGCTCACCTCACAGTATACCAACTAAGGCCCCATGCTATATTAACCTGAGCTGTTGTTGTTGTTGTTGTTTGTTTTTTTTTAAATACAAGGATACATGTTTTTGTTGCTATACTTGTACTAAGAGACACTAAGGGATGAGTGAGCACATTGTGTTGTCCACTGCATGCAATGGATCTGTATTAGATTACATTTATTCATTACATTTTGTATGTAAATGACTGCTGAGACATAAAAAAGGGAAAGAACAGAAGGATTGCTTGAGTAAGTTGTAACAAATGAGGCCTGTACAATCAGCAACTTGATACAGTTGCCACAAATTGTTTTCCATTAAATTTTCATGTCAAGAAACCAGATAATCATAAGAACATCACAGGACAGAGCAATCACGTTTACCCTTTTGTTTGCACAAGGCATATGGTGTGTAGGAGGGTGTGAAAATTTTGGCTGCAGCTCAATAATTTTAGGCAACATCTTCCCTGAGAAGCCAATGGCACCCTGGTATTGATGTCCCTCCCACAGCTGCAAAGCTATTGGCTCTGTCCTTCGTCCAATCAGTGAAGGTCAGGCCATACATTAATGTGCTGTATGTTATTTTGCCAAATGCCAAGTAGCAGGTTTATAGGAGCTTTATTGTATCTCATGGTGTTTTTCCTCCTATTGTTAGACTGTAGGATTCCTGTGGATGCTATTAGTTTTGCATTGTAGCATTCTCCTCAGGCTTGTTGCTCGAGTAGACATGATTGAGTGAAAGGTGATGAAATCAATCAAACTGGAAAAAAAAACAACAGCATGTTAAAGGCTGATAACTGATACAGTAATACCACACTTTGTTTAAACAGCATCCACATACTAAGAGCTTAGGCTGACATCCACCCAAAGCTTGATACAGACCTGGCAGGTCTGTATCAAGGTTATGACTAATAAATCTGTGACATGAAAATGGAAATATCTCTTTCACTGTCTTGTTTTCTTAGATGTAAGATAACCCTGACCCCATCTCTCCAAATGCTTTAAGTTCTGGATATGTCTCACTTAGTGTCTTATTGCCATTTTCAAAGTCATTGCCTGGTCCTAAATTAGCACAGTCCTCATCTATTCTCAACTGTCCTCAGCATTACACTTGACCCCCTCAGTGAAAGACATTTGACAATGCAAATAAAATAAATGCAAAACACAAATAATGCAAATTAAATGAGATTATACAGTATGTTATCTCTGACTTAGCACGATAAAGTACATAAAAGTTTAATAAATCTTGCAGATCACTTCCATTTCTTGCATCTCAAGAAAAGAAACAGAAATATAAACGCGAACATAAAATAATAATGGCTGCATTGTGATGTGTGTGTGTTCATCACATGAAGTGATGTATGTCCTACAATCAGTCACAATGAACAGTACAGAATTTCACATCCTTGGATGTGAAATGAAATGAAATGAAATGAAATGGATGTGAACTTGAAAGCATTATGGTAAGCCATTACCATGCTCTCTATCCATTATGGTAACAGGATATCCATTCAACCTTTTTACCAGGAGCTCTACTGACAGAATGATCATCATGAAGCAGAAGTATAGTTTTTAGGAACAACATTGTATTTACACAGGCTTATTCCCAACATTTTGGATTTATTCCCAACTTTGTAGGATTATTCTAGAATTATATTGTAGTAGTGATTGATCCATTTCTAGATTATTCCAGACATTTCAGTGTTACTACTACCTTTTCAGGGTAATTCCTGACTTTCAGAAAAAATCCCCATATAGTTCAGCACTGAAAAGATCGACTCTGAAAACTAGGAAAGTTGAGTTATCCCTGACTTGTCAGAGTTTTACTATATACTATATACTATGTGGTTTTAATATATAATATTTTTTTAAGCTTTTGTCATAATGAAGGAAATTTCCACAACTGGAGGGACATTGCTGCATCCGGTAAAGATCAATAAAACATCTTTTGTTTGAAGTATATATTTTTCAGCACAAAGCTGGTCATCAAACACATTTGTTTAAACTGTATGCTAATGCTAATGCATGTATGACCAACTACATACCAGTGAGGAGTGTAAATGGCTCTGCTAACCCTGTGACTGACAGACAATATGTTCATTCATACACAGCCTGTATGTAAACACAGGGAAAATAAAGCAGCCAGTACACTTGAAAGTGTAACAGGACCCTCACTTGAGGGAGAGAATTCTTCCAGGGTGGTGGGTGGTTCATTCAAGGTCTACATAGGCAAAGTTCCTAGAAAATCTGGCTCAGCTTTGGGGGTGTTTGGATTGAGCAATGCTCCCTCTGGCCTCTGGCTTTGGCATGCATTCCGTATTATATAGTCTGTTTATGTGAGAATGAAGTGACTCAGGAAAGAAAAATCTTTGTGGAACAGAGTCAGCAGTCCCAATGCGCCATTGTGTTTCCTTTAAAGACACATCATGATGTGTGTTAAAGGATCATACCGGCCATCATGCATGTTTGACCCCAATGCAATCCACAATATTGACAACCATATGACTCTAACAGTAAATTTCAGATTTTTTTCCCTCATTTTTTGCAGACTGCGATTGGCTTCAGTTCATTCCAGTATGCTAATAAAATCAACTTGTAGGAACTTGAAACATGCTAAGTTGAGTTACATAATCCATCACAGCAAACAACATGTCTATTATGGTTTTTTTTGCCAAAGTAACTTTATTTAACCGCTCCAAATGCGCCGAAGACAATGTGTGTCTCTGCCACTGAATATAGTCCCAGGAGAAGACGGCTTTTACCAAGAAATTAAAAACAACCATCATTTTGACAACTGTGCGTACGTGTTAGCAGGCGAAACACTGAATTTTAGGGTGGGTATATCACCTGAACATTTGTTTATAAAAGATTACAGGATTTGAAAAAAAATATTAAGAAAACTAAAACATAGTTTCATGTTTTGGAAATTGGTTGTCAGTAAGGTAACATATATGTGGGCTGTATGTGTTGGGTAGAGACATGCATGTTTGCTGGTATGGTCCTTTAAAGGTACAATCTGTGATCCAAACGTAAGTAAGAGGATCACCTCTCTTCAAAACCAAAACAAAGGAGTGGGAGATTCATCTCTGAAAGGTCTTTTAATAGACAGGGCGCTAATTTAGGACTATACTTCAACATAAATTCTTAATGTTTCCTGATGATGTTACTGATGTTACATGGCAGTAAAACAGACCTCCATTTTCAGGCATGATCATATGACCAACACCCAAAACAGGTGATTTTGATCATTATGACAAACTTGACATGCGTTTAAAAAAGGACTGAGACTTTAGTGCAGCAAAGTCTCATCCAGTTTGATGGATTTCATGGATGATTTCACAACTGGAGAGGAAGGAGTGCCGCGCCTCTCCTGGACAACTTCAAAAAAAATATCCTCAGCTCTATTTTCTCACTGTCACAAAAACAGATGTATACTATATGAGATCCCAAAGATAGTAAAATGAGATGTAATATATAACATGGTAAAATAATATTAATAGGCCATTACGATAATGTGACATCGAGGTCAGTGTTTGAGCACCGCAGACGCTGAAAGTGCATATGGAACTTTTCATCAAGCCAAACTTTTCCACGTCCGAAACCTCGCCTCCACTTCGCTCGTTTCGGTGGCGCAAAAAATTTCCCGGAATAAAATCTGGTTGAAAGAGGATCTCCTTCCACACAGGCTGAAACCGCTCTCCTCCTCTTCCTCCTGCTTTCGACGGAGCCATAAACATTTCCACGAAAGAGAGGAGGCGCTTCTGCCGCTCTGCGCTGCGCTCCCCTCCTCACCGAGTGCAAGAGTTCAGGAGCCACGACGCATGCAGGTCATGCTGTTGTTGAGCTGATACTGTGATTGTGTTGTAGAGATTAAGTTGTTTTTGTGTGTGTGGGTGTGCTTCTAAGGGGNGAGAGAGAGAGAGAGAGAGAGAGAGAGAGAGAGAGAGAAAGAGAGAGGTGGGAACGTGTGTCACTGAAGTACAGAATGTTCCCTTCCACGCGCTGACTGAATTGACCCACTCTTAGTGAGTTATCTGAATACACGCCCACAGGCTCAGACTGGAAATCCCAGTCAGTGGACTTTTTTCCATCAACACTCTGAGCCACCTGAGGCAGTGCTGTACAATGTCTTAATAATACACACACAACATAACTGAGCCCAGCCAGAACTGTGGACCCCATAAAAGGTAAAACAGGTTTAAAGGATCATACCGGCGGTTTTTACATGTTTGAGCCCAATATATGCAACCTGTTATGTAACTGACAAACTCTTTCACAGAATGTACTACTGGAGCAGTAAATATTAGATTTGTTTTTCCTGCCTTCCAGTTTTTTCTGGTTTCATTCCCGGTACGTAATTAAAATCAACTTGTAGAGACTTGAAAGTAATCCATCACAGCAAACACTGCCACTATTACATTTTTTTTTTTTTAATTTTGTCAAAGTAACTTTATTTAACTGGTCCGACAGAGCTGCATGGAAGAAGTATGTCTCCTCCAGGAAATATAATTCCAGGAGAAGATGGCTTTTACAGAGAAACTAATGATCATGCCCTCTACATTCAGACATACATGTTAGCAGGCAAAACATTGAATTTTAAGGTGGGTGTATGACCTGAAGATTTAGTTTTGAAAGATTTGAGGATTAGGCAACAGGAAAACTACAATATGGTTTAAAGTTTTAGAAAATGGTTTTTAATGTAACATGCATGTGGGTAGTATTTATTGGGCTTAAACATACAAAATCCCTGGTATGGTCCTTTAAATATGTGTCCCAAGTGGGTCTGTATGTTGGCCACACCTACACTAGCTAAAGCGATGATGTGAGGGCCAAATTTGGTCTTCTACAGTACATTTATAATCCAGTTGGGTAAATGCAGGAGTGTGAAATCTGTGGACAAACCCACTTAGAACCTACCTGAACAGCAGAAATATTGGCATCTGTGCCAAATATAGGCTTACTGTCACTAGGTGCCATGTGGACTCTGTAGTTAATACCTAAATGGATCCATGTGGTTCCTGACTGGATGGGAGACCAGCACTGAGCAGGAGTTAACTCGGCCCTGTTTGATGGGCGGCATTCTTGTGACAAACTTTGCACATACATCAGTTTGCACATTGAAAGATAACACTGTATTGGTGAGGAGTCTTTAAGCTTCACAAAGAGGAAATATTATTTCCATGGCTGTTGTGTTGGTTTGCTGGTGTTCATGTTATTGTATCCAACCCTTGTTATTTAAAAACAGCAACAAAACAAATAAATGCATAGCCAAATAATGTAACAAGTATTTAGAAGGTATTTTACATCAAATTTAAGAAACAGCCAAACAAAAAATGTGACTATTACAAATATTCTAAGGTAGATATGGTATATTAAAGTTCCATATACAAAGTGCAATGACATTTGTTGGGCATGTAAGACAAAATATTGATACACAAAGTAAACTATATGAGTTTGACTCTTATAAATTATTATTTTTTTTTATGGGATACATTTAAGGCCCCACGACAATCCACAAAAGCAGCAACTGTCCGCCATCCTGCCACAACTGCAGAAACAGCTTGTATGATGTGCCTCATTACTCAAAGGTGAACTCGCTGTGGGCCTTTTTATGAGTCCTATACTGAGTTCAGCCTTCACCCCAATTTGTAGATCACATCCTAAAAAGATCCAAAGAAAAGGCAAATGTTCTTGATGTTTTGCTTTTTGTTCAGCGGTCCAATAATCAATGAGTCTTTTTTTCTTGCTTTTTTTTTTTTTTTTTTANTTTTTTTTTTTTTTTTTTAAATGTTACAATGTTCTACTCTCTCGTCCTTCAGTCTCTGTCAGTGTTTCAGTCTCAGTAACTAAAACTCTCATGTCAGAACTCACAATGCTCTTAATTTTTGTGTGTTTTTTGTAACTGGGTTCTTTTGCACACAGCCGGGTGAAGTAAAAACAGGCGGGACACCATGTACCAATCTATTTAATTTGTTTATTTAACAATGCATGCCAGACATGATCCTATTCACACTGAAGAATACAGATTTGTATTTGCATCCAAATACTCACTACTGTGATTTCATATTATAATCTCTCGTTATCTTTCTCTCAGTCACCTTTGCAGGTTGCTTCTATACAGTCTGAGTGGAAGAACTGCATGCATTTAAAGGACATTAAATGAAGTGTGACCAGTAGGGGGGGTAAGTCCTTTTCAGCTGTTAAAGCATTACATCAGCAATTATTGCAGAAAATGTGTGTGTAATTCTCTTTATCTTATGAGTCACAGGTTACCATAGGGGGAATATATCTTATGTTTTAATAAGCATATATTTATGATTCCACATAACTGGAAGTTACAGTGTAGGAGAATGTTTAAAAATACTGTACATTGAGATTCTGTTGGATTATGTTGCATTACAGGCAACATGTCACCTGCGTGTTCAGATACAAGTGCCCTCCACAAATATTGGCAACCTTGGTAAATAAAAGCAAAATGGGCTGTGGAAAAAAAATGTCTTTGTATTTGTCATGTTGATCTTTCATTCAAAATATTAACAAAAATATAATCTTTAATTAAAAATAATAATTGAAAGGAAAAAGAAATTCTTATCATGAAACAAATATTTTTCACAATCGGCTTGGTGGCGTCTGATCGTTCTGGAGACTTTCTGACCCCAAAACCCAACTAACATCTGCAATTCTCCAGCTGTGATCCTTAGAGATTATTTGTCCACTTGAACCATCAACTTCACTGTGCGTGGGCTCAATATAGACAGGCGTGTCCTCTTCCTGGCCAATGGAGAAAAATATCTCTTTCATGATAAGAATTTCTTTTTCCTTCCAATTATTTTCCTTTTATTAAAGGTTCTATTTTTGATAATAGTTTGAATGAAAGATCAAGAGGATAAACTTAGACATTTTTTTTAACAGTCCATTTTGCTTTTATTTACCGAGGTTGCCAATATTTGTGGAGGACACTGTATATCCACAGTTATGGGCACACATGCACGCAAATACACACGCGCACGCACGCACGCACACCTTTGATTGAGCTGTCATTAGCCCTGTCGGCATATCACAAAGCCATTTCTAGAATCATGAATTTGGAAGTGATGTGGACATGTATGCTATCTCACTAGGAAGTAAACAGGAAAAAAAAAGTTTTTGGTTTGGTTTTCCAACTCTGTCTGCCACAGCGGTGAGAAAACTGCTCAGTACAGCACGACTCAGCTTGTTTCCCTTTGGTATGGCAAAGTTTGGTTTGGTTCAGCAATAAGGGGTAGGAGGGGCTATTACAGGTTCCCTACAAATACACAATAATAAAGACTGTTAGGATCTTAAACTCTCATGAGTTGAATGATATGTCAGTTTATTAGGTGTAGAGACATTGAGTCATTTTCTATTGCAACTTATGGACAAATAAAACAAATATATATATATATATATATATATATATATATATATATATTTTCCCCCAGTCACCACAGATTCTGGGATATATTTATAAAGCACAGTGATTATATTATAAACCTTTAACTAAAGAGAGATTCAAATCTATCACATTTTCAAGTTTCTTCCTTTCTTTCTTTCTTTCATACCTTGCATCACTGGGGTGAAGTTGTCCCTGAGCGTTAACTTGGGGTCAACCTTTCCTCTCCAAAACATACTGTAGCATCCATCATTGTCAAGGAATTTTCTAATCTGATCCCCTGTTAGTATTAAAGGACCATACCAATGATTTTGCATGTTTGAGCCCAAGATACAGTACCAGCACACATGCTACATTACTGCCAACCATTTTCGAAAACATAACAATGTACAGTATTTTAGGTTTAGTGTTATTTTTCCAGATCCGGTAATCTTTCAATTTCAAATATGCAGATGATACACCCACTTTAAAATTCAATATTTTGCCTGCTAACCTGCACGTCCAGATGTAGAGGGCACCATCATTTTCATTTCTCGTTAAAAGCAGTCTTTTCCTGGAACTATATTCTGTGGTGGAGAGTGTAACTCTGTGTTGGATCACTTAAATAAAGTAACTTTGACAATTTATTAACATTTTGCTCGCTGTGATAGACTCAAGCATGCACAAGAATCAATCTGTACGAGTTGATTTTTATAGTGTAGTGGAATAAACTGAAACCAATGGCAGTTTGGAAGGTAGGAAAACAATTCTAATATTTACCACTCCAGTAATATTTTGGAAAATAGGTAGTAGTAATATAACATGTATATAGGTTGGGGTCAAACATGTGAAATCACTGGTATGATCCTTTAAGAGGCCACAACATCCTGTTATCATCATATAGGCACTAAGATATACTGTAGGTCTCTGTGTGTGACTCCTAAATATGATCCATGTCACACATACATCCGTGCTGCAGTTTATGTTGCTGTTGTACTGAGGGGCTCTGAGGTTTAAAGCCATGGTCGGGGTTGGTGGGTGTATTCTCAAACTGGATAGGCAGAAAGAGGGACAAGAAATAAAAAAAAAAAAAAAANAAAAAAAAAAAAAAACAGAGTAAATACGATATAATCACTCTTGTCACCATCCTTAATCATTCACTATCAGGTGCAAATTATTTCTTTAATGAGAACTTTTCATATGTTGTCACATATAAATGTCCTTAAAACCAATGATACGGTCTAGTGCTTACAACAATCCCCCACACTGTACATGAGATGTGGTTAATAAAGAGGAAAAACAAGGCTCTTTGTATGCAACAGCCACATATTGAAAATAATGACTCATTTCAGGTTGTACGATTATGGAATAAAAAAGAAATTTCACAGATTTGAATCACTTCAGTCTCCACATACTCCATCTATGCCCAAAAGGCACCCTATGTTTGGTAGACTGGCAACTTTGTATTGCCATATTATCTTTACATTAGAAAATTCCCATGAGCTGCTTGATAAAACATACAATAAAAACTATTTTAAATACTTTAAATATTATTGAAATGTACAATATATTAGACAATTCTATATTAAATAATATAATACATCAGCATTTAGTGCATGTAGATGATAATCTTTTATTAAATTTAAAAGCTTAATTAGAAAATATTTAAAATTTGACAAAAATATCATAGAGGAGATATAAATAGTTATTTAGTAATTCAAACTGGCATTTAATCAATAAATCATGAGAAAAAAAATGTCAATAAATAGAATCAATCTCAAAACAAATGCATTATGATTAAACTTAATTGTAATATTTAGGAAATATAAAACAAATGTAAAAATCAGTAAGAATTGTATTCATTTTGCTTATCTTTACAAAGCATCTGGTTCATTTTAGACATATTCCACTAAAGTAAAAAATAAGAAAAATTTAAAACACTGATCTGGCTTTCATGTTTAGATAATAATCTCAAATTTCTTCTTTCATTTGACCTAAAATGCATGTCTTTCATATATCTGACTCAGCTAAAATGCATATACTCAACAGCTTTTTTCAAGCTTTTTAAATAAATAAATCAGCTCCTTTTTGGAACTGAAGATGTTGACTGTACATAATTTGTAACGATTTAGTCTTCGGACAAGTCTGCATTTTTTTATTTTTAATTCTCCCTTTGCAGTGCCTGACTTTGAATAAAATTACAAAAATATAGGAGAAAAGCAAATGAATGACAGTTAATGGAATAGATGAAGGACGGATCCATTAGCTGTAAGCTGATATCAAACCATTACGACATAATGCCAAAACCTGAAGGATGGCTGGGCTTCAAGAGAGCAACCATTCCTTCAAATAATACCTTGAGTGGATTGATTTTTGGTCTCAGGTGCAGGCAAAGAAGGTTCATATCAGGCTAAAACATTGCTTTTGAAAGAGGCTATAGCATCCTCTTGTCCCCATTTCTGCAATTGCACTTGCTAAAGTTGGCTGGGATAAAGTAAGTCTTTCTCCATTCGTGTATATGGGCATATGCATGTACATGTCTGTTTCTGTGTTTTAGAAAATTCCTAAACACTTGACTGCCCTCTTTCACTTTCCAGATACAGATTTGTGCCTCCCCTCAAGCATTAATGGTAAAACAGTGAGTACTAGATGCTAATTTCAGCCTTATGATGTTTTCTTTGTCGCCTGCCTTATCAACCTGCTTTAATTCAACCTGCCTTAATTCAACCTAGTATTTACTGTTCCCGTTACTGCAGATAGAGATTGCTGACACTTTACAGCCGTGAATGGAGACACATGATAACAGAATGACCTTTTGACTGCAGTATGTTCTAACATGCATTATCTAGCACTTTACTGGCACTTCCTGTGTTTTCTGTACTTGCTGTACTTTATCTCATGTGGATTTCAGGCTTAGTTTTAGTTCAAGAACAAATAAACAGTGTGTAGAGACTTGAGCTTGTTCTCAATACACAATGAATTCAGTTAATTTAAGTGTATTTGTGTATCCCGGGGTATGTTGTTGCCATGTTACAGCAACAATTCTCAGTGCAACCAAGGGGGAAAATATTTCCTGATGGTTCCAAACGCTCAACTGATTTCTTTAGTAAGCAGCCAAAAATATTAACTGGTCTCTGGTTTTGCTAATGCTTGGATCTTAGGATTATATGAAGAAATGAACATTTAAGGAAAGTTTAAATTGTTTGACAGTATTGGCTTCTATTCTGAGGCATAATTAGGTGTTTCTCTTTCAACTTTCTTTTTTTCCATTTGTCTCTGACTTAAGTTTCTATCATATAAGTCAGCTAAGAGTAACAGTATAGTTTTGTGACTAATTTGACTGATATGTGATGTAACACAGTGACAGAATGCCTAATTGACATAAAAGGTGGTAGGTGAAAGACATACACATATACCTTCCATTGCCATAACACCCCACTGAGAGTTATTTAGCTACAAGAAGAGGTAAAAACTAATCTAGATTCATAGCTCTTTGTTATTGACTGGTGTGTAGTAGGACCTCTTTCTCTCATCCCCCCTTTCTCCAGGGTAAATTTGCCCTCCAGCACTAGCTTGTCAAAACTAAATCATTAGTGAAAGAATTATCTTTCAAGATAAGCATCTTTGGGCAACTTCACTCTGCTTTCTGCTTTGACCTCTGCCCTGTCAGTTTTAATCTCTGGTCCTATGAATGTGTGAGTGTGCTAACCAGTGTCCTTGTCACGTGTAGTTTTGTCTATCAAAGCTGCGGAAAGCTGATGGAGTTGCCAGCTTCCTCATAGAAAGGCTGTCAGTCTTGGCCGTTTCTGGCCGTGCTCCAGACTTGCTCCTGAGGAAGGGGTTTCTGGTTCCGCCCAAACCCCGCCCCCCTGGCCCAGGACCCCTGTCTGTCCCCAGACCCGGTCCTCTCTCCATCCTTTCACTCACTGACAGGCTCTTCCGGTGCGGAGGGGCCAGTGTGAGGGAAGGATGGGAGTCATCTGAGGAGCAACTGTTTGCTCGCTCAAGCCTGGAGAAGGGGGAGCAGAGAGGGGCCCCGGTGGGTGCACCAAGTCCCACGAGACGAGGGGTATCGGGAGCCGGAATTAGGTCCTCAGGGTCCTCTGGATCAGACTCTGTGTGACTAAGCTCTGCCTCTCTTTCTGGGTGAGATGCAGCTATGTCTGCCGGCTTGTCAAAGGGAAAGGAGGTGGATACTCCTGGGGAGTGTGAGTGCTCTGCAGGGGTGTATGGAGCTGAGACACAACGTGTATCAATACAGTCGGTGATGCTGGTGTACTCTGCTGCTTTTACCTGGACTCCTGGCCCCAGACCACTATAGCCTCTTGGTGTGAACATGAGGCTGTGGGACTTGACTAAAGGAGGCTCATCCAGGAATGTTGCACCTGCAGTGGAGAGGTAGCGGCTGCTCTTAGAACGCTCAAGCAGCCCTGCTGAGGGTGGAGGAGATGGTTCCATGTCCCAGGGAGGTAAAGTGGTGTCTGGTAAGAGACTGGCTGAACACAATGACAAATCAGCAGCTGCGCTATCGTCAAACATGGCTCCAGCTGTTGCGCTGCTGCCTGCACCGCCCTCCGAGAGCCTGTCGCCCAAACCACTGGTTGCAGTGCTGCTGAAGTCCCGGCCTCCAGGCAGCACCGTCTCAATAACATCCGAATGGAGGGAGGAGTCTCTCTGGAGGGGTGGGGCCACACGGAGAGGATCCGGAAAGACCTCAGCAGGCCCCACCTCCTCAGAAGTTGAGACATAGATATCAATGCATGATGACGGACGGTGCTGCTGGGAGACTGACAGTGTTGTCAGGGGGAGGGGCTTAGACTCCTTGGGGGCGGCAGATGAGGACACTGACTGGGAGCTGTTGGCTCGGTGGAGACTGAGTGAGCGTTCTTTGAAGAAGCTCTCAGCTCGTTCAACTCCACTTGCTCTTTCACCGCCACGCCCACCCCCAACGTAAAATGAGTGGCTCCTTGTCCGTGTAGCCATGCCAGTGGGTGATGGAGGAGACATGGAGCCCTCTGCTGCTCCCTCCAGTGCCTCCTGCAGGCGGTAGGCATTCCCCTCTGTGCTGTTGAAGCTGCTTTGACGGAGGATGTATGCAGCATCAGGGCACTCAGTCTGACGGAGTATGTATGCTGAGTCTGTGCAATCAGATGAAGTCCGAGAACGTACTTTGTTCACCTCACCACGCTCGACACCCGTCACTCGCTCCAGTGCTGTGGCAATTCGTCCAATCAGCTCCTCCATTTGAGCGAGACGAATGTCAACAGTTTGCAGTGAGGCTTTCATGAAGTGTTCCCTCTCGTTGACTTCCTCTAGACGCATTGCCATGTTCTCCACCCTGAGAGAGGAGAAAAGAGAAGTAAGAACAAGAGAACGGAAACGAAATGTATGAAGATGATGTTTCTGCACTGCTGATGTAGGACGCAGGTAGACTTGTGCTATGTTGCCAGGTCTGACCTTTCAGAAGTGACTCTGATCCTCTCATCATTAGAGGAGTGGAATCGGTCATCTTTCTCTCTGAAGTACTCTTCGATGCATTGCTCCTCAAAGTCATGGACTTTCTTCAGCTCATCCTCTGTGATGAAAAGCTCTGCAGATGATAAGATTAGGCTCAGTGACAATGCTGCAGTGGCATATTTAACTAACATCAGAAGCTGCCACATCCTGATAATGTGACTCAATCAGAGCTCCTTTGACTGATATGGTCTGACATTATTCATGGGGTTTTCTAACACTCACTCAGTCCGTAGTCCCTCTCATCATCATCATGCTTGCGCCAGCGACAACACAGATGCTTAAGGACCATAGTTATGTGACTGAAGATGATGAGGGGTGGAGGAAGGACTGGCCGCTCATGGAAGGTCATAATGAGCTGATACCGCTGGAACTTCCAAACCTGGTTGGAGATGGACTTCACCTCGAAGAATGTATTACTATGATGAAACCAAAATGGAATGTCACATCAACCAGGAATGATTACAACCAACACTTCAGATATTGTTGTGATTTAGTGATGGGTTGATTGACTGACTGATTCATTATAGATTGCTGTATATATGAGTGGATCAATAAGTGCAACAGCAACAAATGGTTGCTGTGACGAGTTTTCCCAAGTTCAGCTATTATTTTTCTAATGCACATGTTTTGGTAATTACTCTGCCAAATGTGAATAAGATCCCTGCTACAAGGGTGATTCAGAGGCACAATAACAGGTCATTAGCATGATAATGTTTCAGGAGAAGAAGCACCACATCATTCGGTTAACACAATTTGCCACTGACCTCTAATGGCTGTGCTACAACGACAGCCCAAACAGCTGCTGCTGTCATCTCTCTCAGTATAAAAGTATAAAGCATAAAAGCCATTTATGTTTATCTGAAACAGTGTGAATTAGATGCCATTTGGATTAACTGTCTGACACATGTATGCTTCCACAGTTTTTTGGATTAAAGAGGACAGAGAAAAATTCTGTCTGTAATTAATTATGTAGTAAAGTGGAAAAATTAGTGTAAGAAATCATTAGATAAAGAGTTTAGTTTACATACTTGAATACAGCTATGAGTAGGTTGACCAGCAGTATGTTGGCCACCAGCAGATAACAGGCCATGATGGCTGGGACAATCCATGCGCCGATCTTACAGGGAGGCAGGGCCACCCCATCTTCTGTAGTGATGTTCTGCCCACAGGGGGCTGCACACCACCGCCACCACAAAACATACACAAACATACACAAGTTAATAAAGGGAACAGTATGCCTACAGCTTTATATAAACATTTCAAATTATCATGAATAAAATGAAGTTTTTATAGTAACTGAAGATGCACAACCAATAGGAAAGGCATACAAACATACACATAACAAAAGCAGAAGACATACAAACAAAAAAAAAAAAAAAAAAAAAAAAGAGGAAAACCCATACAAATGAAAAGAAACCAAACAGAACATTCAGGCATATAAACCAAAACACAAGAGAGCATCAACAAAAAGACACTTAGTGATATAAATGCCAAATAAAAATGTATACATATATCTCACAACCAAACAAGAAGCATAATTTGCTTTTATGCTTCTTTTCTTAAATGAGACTGGAAGGTGAGTGTGTGTTATAATGGTGGGAAATCATGTTTAAAAATGTCCATCTGAAAAAAAAAAAAAAAAANAAAAAAAAAAAAAAAAAAATCATGTATCATCACAGTTTCTGCTCCCAATATATTTAAACATATATTGAATGTTTAAAATATATTGTTGCGTATGTGTGCCATAGCATCAGTTAGCAATGATTGCTTTGAATCATTCAAAATGTATTGAGGAAACAGTTTGTTTTTTCCATCTGTGATGGTTCAGTTGGCTTATCTGGGGAACATTCAGCATTTGTTCTGTTTTTGTTTGTTTACCTATAAGATTCATTCTAGCCATGCTCATCATTACTTGATGTTCAATTGTTCACACAATGCAGCCCAAAGATAGAGAACTGAAGTAATTTTTTTTCTATTTTGAAATTTGCACCTTCAAAATATTTGGTTTAAAAAAAAAACTCTGACAACTGAACCACATGAAAAAACAGGTTATAGATGATGAAAGGTGGCTGAATAATTTGTCATTTTGTGGGTATATGTATGTTTGTGTGAGTGTGTGTGTCTCTGTTTATTCTTCTGTGATGTGTTGTCATATCTAAAATCCTATAACTATATGCTTGCATGTGTTTTATATCAGTTGTACTATCTGGTATAGTTACAATTGCTCCAGGAAGAAGCTGAGTGTAAAAGGATGGTGACGTGGTTTGTGTGACAGATGGTGTTAACATGGCAGGTTCACTTCTTCCAATGAAGCAAACAGAAAGTTAAAGGAAAATGGAGAGAAGAAGCAACAAGGGAACATCAAACTTAAAACATGTAAACTTTGATAGTTCCTCTTGCTGTGCCTCTTACTACTTTGCTACCTACCAAAAATTAAAAATAAAATCTAAAAAACATTAGAACTCATTTGAAAAGTGTTTCTGCCACGTAACAGTACCATTTGCCAGCCAGTGCCAAAATTAGTCAGGATAAAGTTGCCTTTAGAATTTCGCGTTAGGTCAGGCCACAAATCATCTCAATCAAACATTTGGAAAAGACAGGAAGCTTCAGAGAATAAGGAAATGTAATTTAAAATTTCTTGAATTTGGTAGTGTTAGTTCTAGAAAATGCTGCTGATTCAGCTGATTGGCTTTTGGCTGACCCAAGACACCAAACATGAGGGCAACTTTAACCTCAAAGCTTGAGGAGCTGCATGCACACTTTTGTCTTTAGAGGCCTCTAGTGGTAAAAGTGGGCATGGCATGGTGGTGATGTAGGGATGATAAACAAGATGTTAGGCAGATAAGTGTGGTTAAATTGAGGTCTGTATCTTTAGAATTACTGGGATTTTGACTGCATTGGGCAATGTGGGATGGACCATTACTACGCCAGGTTCCTTGAGTTCGAAAGTAATTTTCGACCAGCCAGAGTTTTTCATTCAGCCTTTGCTGTACCTTCCTACTATGCTTATCTGAAACAAAGAATGAAAACATTATTTCAGATCTCTTCTCTTTGGGCCACTCCTCACATTCTAAACACACGTTCATATTTACTCCCATGCAAGTAGACAACAGAGCAGCACACAGATACACTCTCACTTTCAAACCATTTTCTCACATACGCTGCTCAGTCTGTTTAATTTATTGAGTTATGTGGTATTCTTTATATTTTATAAAATAAAATGGCAAACCTTAAGACAACCTGAGTGAATATATAGAAATAGCAGTGCAGAAATGACTTAACCTAGTCCATAATGTATTTGATAGCATAGCAAAATGTTACCACCAATATACCTCTCAGTTCTTAATGTATTAGCTCATGTTCAAAATTTACAACATTTTAAAGAATACAGTGGTTTTAATATTCATGTATTAAAAAAAATGTGTATTCTGGTAATATTTTGACCTATGAAGGAATGAATGAAATTTAAATACAATTCTGCACTGTAATTACAATGTTTATTCAGTCATACTGTTCGCATCTCCCTTGAGAAGAAAGTATTCTCCCCTGACTAAAAAAAGTTTATTTGGTACTTTTGGCATTCTCATCCTGAACTTACGGTCAATCTGGTCAGCAAACACCTCTCCGTAGATCATCCAGTAAGGCATGAAGAAGATGTTTCTGGCCAGCATCCAGGATGGGTCTTCATTAGGGTTGAGGATGGCCTGCCGCGCCACCCCAAAGCTCATCAGCACCACCAACATGATGATCACAAAATACATCATGTCGATCATCTGACAGAGGCAGGGGGGAAAATGGGAGAGAATGGTAAGAGAGAGAGAGAGGGAGGGAGAAGGAAGGGGTACGCGGAGAGAAAAAGAAAGTGAATGGTGGATAAGTTTAAAATGGCAAGAAAACAAGAAGGACGAGGCGACCGAGAAGTAATGAGGCAAAACAGGAGAAGAGGAAGAGCAAGTGTCTGCAACACTGTTGTCCCTAGAGAAGAAGTTTAACAAGTTGAATATATGATGAGTTCTGTACAACTGCAGCCCATAAAGGTTCATTTTGCTCTGGAATTATGGTAAATGAACTAAGTTTGGGTTAATTCCAAAAGTCCCACTATATTTCTGGGTAAGTTTTTTTTTTTCCCAAGTACAACCTTCTATACAGGCTTAGACAACTAGTCTAATCTAGTCTAAAACTATGAGTCTTAGACATTGCACAGTATGAAAACCCTCATGGGACCCATAGTTGTTGAATGTGAAGGAATTAATCATTGTTATATCTTTCTTATTATCTTATATCTTTCTTATATCTTTTTTATCATTCTTAGAAAGAATGATAAAGCACTCCATTTTTTTTACTGATGAGTACATTTGTAGATATTTATTTGTCTTAAAATTTGGACAGAAATTGCAATCCAACTCTCAGAAAGACTGATGAATGATATCCTCCACACAAAATTAAAAAAAAAAAAAAAAAAAAAAGGGATCTACAATGTGTACATATTGGAACAGAAGCCAACCCAGAAGTAGGGTGGGTCGATGTACAATGCAGCATTTGTGTCTTTACTTCTCCGTTTTTCTTTACACTGACACATCGCTTACAGTAATTTGATTCAGCATATTGTGCTTTGGTTGCTGCATCATCATACACTCTAATTGGTAATTTTCATATCAAAGAGGGTTTGAGTTCTGTGGTACAGAGCTCATGTCAAAGCTTATCTAACAGATAGATATAGGTTTGGGCTTTTGATACCCTCTCTTGTTTTGTTTGTCTTTGTATCAGAGGCTACCTCATGATCTTTGAGATTAAACAACGAGGTTAGATTGAGGGTTGGAAGCTATCAGTATGGGCCTGTACACATCATACAAATTGGATCTACTGTATGTAAGCTATGCAAAGTAAATCTATGCACTCTTTTATTCATTATCAATCACCTTAAGTGGGAGAAACAGTCAAGTCAAAGCAGAAACCCATATAAATGACAAGAACATAATAGGGAGTGAGAATAATAAAGAAAGGCACACACATATCCCATCCCTGCCTCATCTCACCATCTTGCCAATCATCATCACATAGGGACCCAGGTACTTGTTGACCCCAAAGATGTCGAGTAGCCGGATGTACCAGTAGATGATATTGACGCAATAGATGACGCGCCCGTAGCTCATGAACGGTGGCTCCTGGAGACGGAGAACCATACCGACAGAGAATATGAGGATGGCCATGAGGTCTGTGATGTTCCAATACTCCTGAAGCCACACTTTCACCTTCTGCAACAACTTCCCTGGCTCTGACATCAGGATCTGAGAGAGGGATGTAGTAAAATTAGAAAAAGGTGCAGGGGAAAATGATGATAATCACAAATGAGAAGAAATAAAGTGTGGAGAAAGGTTGAGGGGAGGCAAAAGCAAAGAGGGATTGGAAAGGGTGAAACATGGAATAGAAATGTATTACATCTTGGATACCATAAGAGGGCAGTATGAGTTCACAATTAAGGCACAAAGCAGGTGCGTGTGAAGAAATATTGTGTATATACTGTATCTGAGAAAGATATGTGACGCAATGATAAATACATTTCACTGGCTTACACTACATATAATAACAGTGAAGCTGACCTGAACAGTCTCATAAGCCCACATGCTTTCTATTTACTCTTTCTTCCTTTACTTTTCTCCCACCTGCATTCATCACTCTACATTTCTTTTCTCTCTGAATCTTTCTCTTGCTCTCCCATCCTAGTTTTCCCACTGTGACAGTTGAAAACCGATGGGCTGTAATGCTTTACAACTGCTGCTAAACTTTATTGTACCTCTCTCATCTTCTCGATGCCGTTAGTGAAGATGTATGCAATTACAATCCATTCTTGCGGAGAAGGCCACAGGTCCATCTTGACAAGCACGATGTAGTTGAACAACATGAGGTAGCCCACATATGCCATCTGGATTCAAACACAACAGCAGAATAGAATCAGTGTGTGTGACTGTATGCTTATATGCTCTATTACAGCAGCGTATATATGCGTAAATGTCCACGAGGTGTGTTCGTGCAGGCATGTGTGACTGTGGGTGTATGCCCTTTGCCCATATTATATCACGGAAGTCTGTAAACAAATTGGCTACAGGTGCATTTTGAAAAGGGTTATTGTGCAAAACGGTCAAATTAAATGCTTATTTGATGAATCCCAATTACACTTCTTTTCAGCACAGTTTTCAGATCTGATAATAGAGACTTGATATCAAGACACCACACTAGCGTCATTCCGCAATTGCCCTGTGTCTCCTCTGGCTGCATCTGTTTAAAATAACCATGTCTACTGTCCACATTCATTTTCCCCAGCACTTATTTATGCATTGTAGCTAAGGGTTCCAAATGCAAATTAGGCTCGGAGGACCTGACACAAATGTACATGCAATGTAATCTCTTTTCCCGTCAGTTCCTCATTTACATGTCGCACTCTGGATATCAATCAGCTAGTTGACATTTGGGATAACCTTTAAGCATTTTCAGTGATCAGTGATCCATTATCCTGTGAGTATTTAAACTGTGTGAATGTCATTGGAGGCTCATTTGGGTAGATATGCAGAATTGTAATCAGCTGTCACAGGAAGACCTTTGATCTGGAAGAGGAAAAGTTCAAAATTGTGCTTCTAAAATAATGAAATTGCAGATTATAGAAGACAGATTCTCAGTCAAAGCCTAACTAAGCATTTCACATTTCACTGAAGTAAGCAAGTAAAGTGATGTTAAATATGTGAGATCAGGGCTGTCTTCAGTCTCACATCCACAGCTGCTCCATGTGAGAGGTCTGACTATTATTGGTCCTAAAAGGGGGCAGTGCTCTACACTGTGTGATATGAATACAAATCTGCTAATGATGACATTTAACCCACAGAAAGCCCAGTGACTGTTTTGTGAGTGGAATAATGAAAATTTACAGTTTGTTTCTGTATCCTGTAGGGCAGGAAGAGGAGGGGAGGAGAAGAAGGGGAGTGTAAATAGCCAAAAGAGATAAAGGGATGAAACAAAAATGAGTCCAAGTGTTTTCCCAGCATAAATAAGTAATGAGACTCCTGCTGCTGATGCACAGAGATGTTTTTACTGGGCAAACAAATTGAAGGAGCTTCCACTGGTTATGGAAAACGAAAAATCAGGTTATATCAACAAATACAACCCCCATACATGTACTGTAAACTCCCACACACACTCACGTGGATATACACACATTCACAGGCACAAGCTACACACAGTATGATTTCTAGACAGAAACATATCTGAATAATTCAGTATATAAATATGCAGACACACACACACACACACACACACACAACACACTCTCACAAATGTAAACACACTAAAACATGACCTTGTGTCAACACACACATACTTATTTTACTTACTTATCCTTCTTGCAGTGACAATATGTCATCACTCAGAGAGCTTAGTGTGTATTTAGTCTTTCAGTACAAATCCCTTTTGTCTCATCCTCCATCCCCCCTTGCTCCCCTCTCCTCTCTAACCATGTGTTCCAATCAGCCTCTCCGACTCTTTCACACTAAAATGTCCTGCCTCAGAAGCTAGGTAATGACAGCAGGGAACGGGAAGTTAACGGAGATGGAGGCACTGTGGAAGTTACACATCAACTGCGGGAAAACATCATTTGATTATTTTGTAGAAACAGCTCCTGACTGTGCTCACAGCACTCTGAGGATGTTGATGGTGTTGCAGCAGATACTGACCGTATGGAACCAGAACTTGACGATTGGAGCATTGTAAAACTCGTAGATCTTTCGTCCCATGGGGATGAGGCGGTGGCGGTTCTGAACCTCCTCAACATCCTTCTTTCTGGATGTCTCGGTAGATACCTTACCAAGCATGGCCTTTGGGGAATATAAACCCCACACAGAGGAAGGGATAAAGGGATGGAGAGAGTGGGAGGAGGAATTTATGATAGATTGGAAATGCAGCAGAAAGGTGGGGGAGATGCAGATGGAGACACAAATATATGGAATGGTAGTGGTAGGATGAGGAAAGTCGTTGAGAAATTGAGACCAAGAAGAAGAAAAAGGGAGACGATAAGGAGGAAATGGTTACATTCTAGGCTACTCCACAGTGTTAATTATCATTATCAAAGAAGCAAGCACAGGCAATGCCATCATTCCAAAATGTGAATTATGTGTGTGAAGTTGAGTGTTGAGGGTGAAGGCTGGTGACGCAGTATGACACTGACTCATGGATAGTGTCTCAGACAACAGGAGACAGAACATAGAAAAGACAATGACAGAAACAAGGAAGGAAAAGAAAAGAAAAGGAAAACAACATAAATATCTCATTTACAGCTGGGACACACTGCTTTATCCATGAGAGAGGGGTCAGAGCCCGATGTTTTTATGGGTCATGGTCTTATGCAACATCAGACCTCTGAGGGAGTCAGTCCATGAAATTGTATTGTATGTCTAGACATGTGGCAGCAGACATGGGCAAAAAATCTGATTGAAAGTCATTCCAAATATTTGAAATTCATATAAGTTCTCATGTCCAAGTATAGCTACGTATAATGGTGAGAACATCAACTCCAAATATGTGAAACACATTCACCAAATGTGTCGCTCATTTCAGGATCAAGACTCATAGGGCCTTGATGAACAGATTCAGATGCCACTATGCCTTTACTGCACTGAACATGCGCATTTCCTGATCATCATCACAGCGGGGTTCTTCTAAAGCATCTCAGGATAGGACAATACAATCTCCCCCTGTGGTGTAGCAGTCTGTGTATATCAGTATGAATCTTCATGTGATTCATAGTTTTGGATTTCTGGATTTGTACAGTCAGAAGCCAGGGCAATGTGAAGTACTCATTGCAAATGCATCGTTTGAGAACAGTATTCTTTGTAAAGCACCGCTGTCCTTACAAGGACTACGTGTGACATGGCCCATTTAGTCAATCTTTGCACTGGTTAACTGGCTGTACTCAATGCAAATGGAAAGTATGTACAGTGGTGCCAAAAGGCATTCCACTTCAATTCAATCCATGAATGTAACCTAGGTCCCAGCTTGTGTATTAAAATTGTCTTTTAAAGTTCACGCTTGATTGTTTTCTACTCGGTTTTAATACACAGATAGAATCCTAGTATTATGTTCAGGATTGACTGGATAGAAATGGAACATGCCCTAATCCTGCTGTACATCCATGTCTATGCAGATGAACCAGTACCAACTCTTCCACTGTGAGCTGGGAGAAGGTGCTCAGGCTCAGCGATTTAAGCTCTGCAGCAGCAGGCAGACATGGTTACATAACGCAAAAGCCTGAGCCTCCCATGTTCAGCAGCCGACATGCTGAGTGGTACGCTGCAGCAAGCCATCACTGATGAGTGTAAGGGGCAGCAGTTGACTCGCATACAGTACGGTACCTCATTAAGAACTGAGCTAGGAGGAAATGACAAAGAAAGAAAGAGATAGAGCGAGAGAGAGAGAGAGAGAGAGAGAGAGAGAGAGAGAGAGAGAGCAAAAGAAACAAAGAAACAAAAAAAAAAAACCCAAAAAAACAAAGCAAGAACTGGGAAGGGAACAAGACAGACCAAAGGAGAGACTGACAGAAATAGGAAAGGAGAGGTAGAAGGAGAAACATACAAGGAACCCACAAGCGGCGACAGACTGAGACGCAACAACTCCACGACCACATCTTTGCTGAGACGACGAGGAACAGGAAACGCTGATTTGGCTGGAAGGGTCCAGTTGGCCAGAACAGAGAACGAGTATGTCTACATGTGTACATGTGCACATCCGGCCATCTTAATTGTGGACAGTTATGCCATAAAACTGCATTTGGTCCACAACAGATATCCACAAGGACACAGAATCTTGGCTATGTGTTACGATCTGAACTACACGCGCGCATGTGTGTGTGTGCGTGTGTGTGTATTATCTAGAGTTTATGTGTAAAGATTCTGAGATGCGGGGCTGAGGTGGGTTCTCTCACCACGGAGTTGTACTGCGCCTCACAGTAAGATCTTACTGTGAACTCCATGTCTTCATCCTCCTTCTCCTTGACAGGTTTCTCAGGCTCCTCCTCCTCTCTCTCCTGCAGGTAGGCTTCCTGATCCTGGGGCATGTAGGACATCTCATCCTTGTTCTTGAACTCCAAGCTCAGAATGGATGGTGGCAGAAGCAGCCCTAGAATTACCTGGGTGGTGAGGAAGAGAGGAGGTGGAGGAGGAGGAAGAGGCATATTAGAGAGAAAAGTCAGGAGGGCAGACTCACTGATGTGACAAAGATGTACAGCTGCGAGAGCACTACTGTGGAAATTAGGACATAGAGTCTGGAACAAACCATGTTTCATAACCTCTCTGTGATACACACATGAAAAGAGGAACCCAAATAATTTACCATTTGAACACCCCCATAAGGCCCTGCAGAAGGCGGAATGACAAAGCTTTTGTGTTATGACAGCTTGGGCGAGGAGTCTCATGGAGGCAGCTACAAACATATTAGACCAGACAAGCAGCGATGATACTTTGCTGCGACGATGGATGAGAGGGACACACCCGAAGCAGACAAAGGAGACAAATGTGTTGTAAACACTTTAGATAAATAACAGTCACACAAGAAAAGTGAGAGTAAAGCTGCTAACAAAGTGGAAGGTGTAAGGGAATGAGAACAAGGATAGCGGTATAATTGAGTATCTTTTTATCTCTCAAAGCAGCTTTGACCACTTTCAGGAAGTTATTTACTGCATTCACTACTGGCTTAAACTTTGCATCATTAAAATTTAACTGAAGTTCCCTCTTCATTAATTTATAATCAGATTAGGTACAAAAAAATGGAGCTAATTCATGTTATAGTTTAATTGCAAAGGTGCTAGTGAAGTTTGAAGGATGGTAAATAGTTATACTCACTGGATCTAGATGTTTGAACACATGAAATGGATTGTTTTAAGGTAAAGGAATGGGGTGGTGACTAGTGAGGGATGGAATTATGACATCTGCTGAAAAGAATTAATGTCTCAGCCTCTATTGTCATCTTCATCAGTCATGTTGAGGGAAAGATGAATGATGAATGTTGAAGGAAAGATGTCAATAGTTTGTCACCGTCACTGATGCATGACGACATCAGTGTACTCATTTTTGCAATTCATTGGCCATTTGTAAAGTTGCCTGCAGTAGCCATATTCTGATGAAGCAGAGCATTTTGGGATGGATTCTGATTTCAATGTCCTCACAGCTATAGGAACTCAAGGGTGCACACACACAGATTTTGACAACAGTTTGACAAAGTTATTTTCTGTATATTATCCTGAGGGCTATTATCTTGTTTGTTCCACTTGTGGTTTCTCTTTTTCATCTTTCTGCTCCAGTGAGTTTTCCTTAGAAACTACTGTGAAGCTCCCAAACACACTTTCTCTCCTCTTCATCTCCCTGTCATTCCCTCTTATAAAGACCAAAGAATACTCAAAGCACTTGTAGTCTGTTCTGCTCTCAGAGCCGAGCCTCATCATCCTGTCTCAGCGTCTCAACGAGTGTGCACCCAGCTGTCCCTTCAGCTGCATCCAGGGCAGTGCTTCATTATAAATAACTCTAACCTCTCTGATCTAAGCAGCTGGCTGCTGTCACCTAACTGCCATGTCTGGAAAGCCCACTTCCACGAAAAAGACTGATTGCAGCTCACTCAGTCTTAACTTAAATTTCTACCCTCGACTCTGACATGTTGCAACGGAAGTTCAACCAGAGGTCAACTTGCGCCGACACTTCAAATACATTTAACCAATCTATTTTTTTTGCCCTTTTCCCAATGCCAGCCCCAAACCGATCATAACCTGCCTTTCAAATACAGCATGTATACACCCAATTTCCTCAGTTTTGTCTTTCTGTACACTGATGCTTGTCATTCTCCAAGTGTCTTAACACTATCACAGCCTATCTTCAAATCCACATTCACCAGATTCCAGTTGTCTATATTCAGATTTCTGTTATTAACCAGCTCAAACTGCAGGATCACAATCAGATTTGTCCAGATTGTAGCTAACAGTAAGGGACTGACTGCTCCGCTTCTCAGCTGGGAGTGGACTGTTTTGAATCGTGGACACCAACATATTGCAGGATAAAATGTCATCAGTCATCAAGGTAAAATTTATATACTGTAGTTATTTCATAAACCTTTTGCTAAAGGTCATATATTCTAAGTGAATATGAATACTTACCTAATACAGTATGGATGATCTGAATGGTAAAAGGATATTTTGGTGGTACACAAGATTCAACAAGAGAATGCAATTTTATATTAACTATAATTAGTGTTTGAAGTGGTATTTTTTACTGGTACTTCTCATAGTTCTCAGAAACACCCCATACTCTGTTTTCCTTGTGCCCAGCTCCCCAACTTCTGTCCATAGTTCATCATGTGTAATGAGATTTACCACAGATATGAAATGCATACAGGCGATTCATAGCTAAACTTCATTACCCAACGTGAACTATGTAAGCTGACCCAGGTCAGCTTTGCGCTCACTGCTGCTCGGTGGTGGTGGTCATGGTTGTCACCTCGCTGTTTCTTTTATAGAACAAATACATAATAGAGTTTGAACCAAAAAAATATCTTATGGTATCGTTTATTCACTCTAAAAATTTAAGTTAATGCTTAATGGTTTGCTGATATACACATGAATAAAAGGAGGTATTGGCACTTTTTTTCCCCCACTCCAAACACTGACTATACTGATCAAGGCTTTATACATTTCTATCCACAGGTTAATCCCAACCATCTGCCCCACTTTCACTACCTTCAACCCTGAGTTCTTGCGCATTCGCAGGCGTCCCATCCACATGTCGGTCAGCAGCATCTGACTGCAGGTGTGAGCAATGAAATCTCTGTGTTTGGCTGCTACCGCCAGCTGCAGGCAGGTGGCGTTGCTCCAGTTCTTCAGTTCATACGTCAGCAGTTTCATAGCCATCTGCTCGTCCTGTTTGTACGACTGGTCTAGCAGCTCCACAGCCAGCTGGCCAAACTCTCTGAGAAACAATATACATTTACAGGCACACAGAGACATGAGCACAGACATGAATATATGCTGTCTCGACATGTAAGGCTCTAATTAAATTTTTTAAAGGTATTTAATCATCTGGTCAGATTCTGCAGGAATTAGATGTGCATACAAAGGCTTGCATTCACACTGACAAAACATACTGTGGTAGATCTCCACATCACAAACCTGTACACGACACTGCAAAGTAATCAATCCCATGTTGGTCAATGAGTTCAACCAGGCATTAATTATACTGCAGTTTGGGGATTTATAGAATTACGGCATGTGCGTCATGGATGTATAGCTCATGACGCAGTGCTGCTGTATCAGATGCTTTGCAGTTCACTTATACTTTACATGATATATACAGTATGACATAAAGGGAATGTACGAACAGCTTATTTGCAAATGCCTTAAAAAGAAGAAAGCCCCCTTGGTGGACCAGCACACACATGCACACAAAACACATTCAATAACATCACTACTTTAAGATATAAGGATGCATCTTGTGAATTTAGCCCTTTGAAAAAAGGCAGTCAAATTCTCTATGGAAAGTACACTCAAAATTTGCCAACTCTAAGGCACTTTGAAACTGTGTGTGTGCGTGTGTGTGTTTTGGAAGGAGTGGCTGTTAGTGGCTATGCCTGATTTGCAGTATCTGAAATCTTTCCCTCTAATTAACAGTTATTTCCGTTGCATTTTCATCTCTAGGTGATTACCTTCATCTCACATGCATATCCTTAACTAATGATGTTGCATGTCATTAGATTTCTGTATCTATGTCACTGACATCCCGTGGGAGCCTGGAGTAAACTGAAACAGGTCAACTTACAGGAAAGAAGGCATGTACAGTAAGTGTGTTTGTGGGTGTGTGTGTGTATATCTCTGCTTATATGTGTTGGGTAGATGTCATTCCAGCACAACTCTGCATCAATCAATTAGGGCAGAAAACTTTCCATGAAAAAGTCCTCTTTAAGCCTGAAAAATCACTCTGCACTGGAAAATTATGTTTGAACCGCTTTTTTTCTGACTACAAGGTGGATCATACAGGCAGAGATAGCAGTGTATGAGCGTGTGTGAATGTGTGTAAGTGTGGATGGGAGTGTGTGGCAATGATTGTGTCACTCACCTGGAGTTGTGGTTTAATTCCTGGGAGATGTCATCCACCATGTCATTCTCAGATGCTTCGTGTGCCATGGCCTTACAAAGCTTACATGCTACCAAGGCCTTGGCCATGGCCTCTTCCCCATGCTGCCAAAAAAACAGCGCCATCTTCTGCCGTTTCATAAGAACTGCCCACACCATCAGTTCATGGAAGGGAAAAGGAAAATGGTTGATTTCTGGGTCGTCCAAATCAATGTCCACCTCCTCTTCTCGTTTACGTGTCGTCTTCTGACGGCCTCTGCGGATTGGCATGTCATCCTGATGGAGATGGAAAGGTGGAGGGTTTTTAGCAGCCATGCAGGTACTTTCCAGGGTGATTGATTTCTGATGATGCTGGACATAATTACATTTACACAATGCTAAAGCAGGGGTTCTCAAACTATTTGAAGCAAGCACCACCTCAGAGGAAACCAAAAAGAAGTCCTTCACCAACAAGCTACCAACAGAATGGAAGTACATAGTGTGCCACAATGACAGAATGTCCAAAGATTCCAATCATTTCAATTGTCTGCAGACATTTTCAGCCATCTGGTGCACCACCAGAGGGCTGCTTCATGTACCACTGATGGTACATATAACAGTTTGAGAACTACTATGCTACAAGATTGCATGTATAGTACAGCTTACAGTAAAATTATAATGGTAATACTCCAGAAATGGGCTCAACAATATTTTACAGAAATCTAATTCTGACATCAGTATACTTAGTGCACAAGCTATTTCTGGATATATGAGGTCAGTGTCTCCATTACAAGAGGAGCTCAATAAATTTGCATCCTTCCCATTACTTAAAGCTCTTAAGTACTGTCCCTTGTTTTGGCCACATTAGACACATTTAAAGTGGTATTACTAGACTCAGGAAGAGGAATTTTGCAGGAGACAAGTACACAAAGAGATTTAGGGAGCATACAGTATATCAGACTCATGGTTGATTCACTGTCTCTGGAGAGATCTACACTGCCAGGTAGTCTCTCATGGCAGATGTCAACAGGGCTGTATTGATCTCCAATAATTTCACATTAACACTTGGGAACTACAGATATTTTGTCCTTTGACAAGCAAGACATGATTTTCATTGCTTCTAAGCAGTGCTGACAATTTTGACACATTATCAAGACAAAAAAAGATATGCTAATGCTTTTGCAGTACATTAGTCAGTAATTCCAAACAGTGAGATAGTGACAGTGAATCTGAAACGTTGCAGCTATTTAGAGATATTTACAGCACAATCATTTTAAATGTGGAAAAAATTAGAGATGTTAATGGCCATATTTTCATACTAATTACAGGAAAAATAGACCTAAAACAGAGAAAGCGAAGTAAAAAGTCAAAGTCTTTTGAACAGGCACAAAGACACGTGTATCAACAGGCAGACAGACAGAGAGATGAATTACAAACAGGCACACAGACAATACAAGACAGACATGCAGGCATAGACACATGCTATGATAAAAGCTTTACGATGTGTATACATCATAGTGTGTATACCACAGATACATGAGTACACAAACCAGGTATTATGTAATACTGTTAGGCCAGTCATTATCCACTCAGTAAAATTTAAGTGGGGTGTTCTGATATGAGTGACTGTATACATCAATATTGTCTAAGCCTTAAAGTATTTTTATGCAATTTTTCCTCATGACTCTGAATCTGTGAAATTCCAGCTCAAAAGGGGACAAACACTGCTTGGGAAATAAACTGAGTATGCTTCAGGATTTTCCTTTCAAAGAGACATACATATACACACTTGACTACACACTTGATTACAATGGGAGGACTGTGTTTTAAATGAAGAGTGAATAACAACCTGTCATCACTCACCTCCATCCCCAGCAGTTTCAGGGCTTTGGGCTGGAAAAGCAACAAAAACATCAACAAACAGAACAAGACATTGTTGAATGTATTTTATAGAGAAATTCACTCCACACACAACATGGCACAGATCGACAGTCAGGCCCTCAGAGACCAGATTATTAGAGACATTAGAAACCAAAATCAGGGATATTTCCATGAGACAGTTATATTTTAGCGGTTTTCTTTAAAATCCTATCAACAGGCAAGATTTATGATACACCATACAAATAGCAGTCATCTCTTCTTTTATGTGTTTATGTTTGTGATTGTGTATGCTTGCATGTATTTAAGCAGAGAAAACGTTCGTGTTTGCGCGCACATGCTGCATTGTGTATCTGTGTTAAAGCAGGGCATGTATGAATTATGCATTCATGAGCCATCATCTGAGTCAGTAAAAATAGCCCAGGTCTCCTTTGGGGATTTTGATATCTGCATCTATTTCAAGGCTTTGTTCTTACTTAACATGGGGGTGTGTGTGCATGTGCACATGACTGTGTGATTTCACATTCATTTCATCTAGAAAATCACCTCTCTCTCTCTCTCTCTCTCTCTCTCTCTCTCTCTCTCTCACACCCACCCAAATAATCTGATTAATCATCCTGTCCCCACACACACACACACACTCTGTTGCTCTCTCTTTCAGCCTCATCCCTTTATCGGTGACTTTCCAGCTGCTTTGTTGCTGTTGTGGCAGACATACAATAAGATAAACAAGCGCTTGCACACACATGCATGCACACACAAATAAAGATACACCATCAAGCGGAAACGTACTATTTCAGACACAGCTGCACATTTATTTTCATCACACCTGTGGCAGTGAGTGCAGTACTGAGGTTTTGAGTGAGACTCACACAATGGCACATGTGAGAATATAGTATTTGTGTGGCACTAAAAACAAAATAAAAAGGGCTATTCTTATGTTTTTTTTTAAGGCTGGACACCTCAGCCTGCTGCTTTTCACTATAGCTAAACACCACAGCGAGAGGTTACAGTGATCTTCTTTTTAACAATTTCTCCTTTTTGGTTGACGCTGTGCTAATCAGTGAATGAAATGAAATGTGACTCTTTAGCAGCTGGAGTGAAATATGCATATTTTTGGGGTGCTGTGCTGCTACTCCCTTACTTGATGTGCAATTATAGAATAAATGGAGGATGACTCTGCTGATGAATAATATTTTTATCTGTTGTCTAGAAGGTTGAAATTGAGTCACTGGACTGAAGAAAATAGCTTGAAAATACTTGGTCGTGCATGCAAAAGGCTTCTTTGGGTGCAGGCGTGGTTGAGTAGAGTGTACCTGGACTCAGCCACACCTGCATTCCACAATGGGGTGAAATGGTTATGCTGATTGGCATGTCTGTCTTTTGGGAATAAATACCGCTACCTGTTCCTGCTACAATTAGAACTGAAGAAGCCTTTCGGATGAACGCAATCGCAGCCATTTTCAAGCTACTTTCTCCAATCAACAGGATGACTGAGACACATCTTCATGGACACATCATATGTTTACTGGACTTTGTCTGTGTAGATTCAGTAACAGCTCCACAATGGAAACTAATATTACAATAGCTTTTGCTGAAAGAATTTTATTTATGCTTGGGATTTATTGGAGCAATCATACCATATGCCTACATTCCAACACTATGCTATACTGGCTAGTTTGACATAAAATCCTGCATGAACTTGCAATTTCAACCTTGCTATTCTTATTATCCTGTGCTAATATATATAAAGATAACTAAGTACCTGTTGTCTTGTGAAGAATAATAAAAAAAAAAAAAAAAANAAAAAAAAAAAAAAAAACATTATTACCCAAATAATCTGAGTAATCATCCTGTGTAAATGAAAGATCATGGTTCACTTAAATCTCAACATAAGTACAAAATACTGCTAACTCCCGTCAACCTTGCTATAATATTAGGCACCACATCCCAACCCTGCAGACTAAGGTCTCAGTTATTACATGCTCATTCAACGGCCACATAAGTCATACAGTATGTACACATGCAAATTCATTATTAGCATCAGCAAGGTGAAGTTTGCCCTGCAGCAGCAATCCTTGATTAGCCCATTTTTTTATGACAATCCATCTTGCCCTTAGCAAGGCTAATTTAGTTAAAATAAAGATATTTTTTAGTGCTATTATGCCTTTAGTTGTAAAAAGTGAAACTTCAAGGAAAACTTCACTCCCAGATGTAACTGTTAGTGTTAGAGTGCATGAAAGAGTGTGACACTAATGCAATTCAGAATTATTCACTCACTCGTTTGGGTCCAAAGAGATTGTGGTAAAGCGTCCTGAATCTCTTCCTGGTGTAATTACACCGGTACGCCCCACCCATGAGGTATTCGATGACCAATCCAATGTCAATGAGGCTGATGCGGTAATCTGGGGGCAGGTTGCCCTAGAAAACAAGACAGTGTTACAGGCAACAAGTGCTCTAATCAATGGCAAATGATTAATAAAGCAAAGTAAACAAGAGGGAAGAATACAAAACAATAACACTATCATTCATACTCCAAAAAATCCATATCTGTTTTTGGCTATGAAAGAACGTGATTGTCAGATTCACCTTGAAGTAGATCCAACTGAACCCTGGATATTCTCGCTTGGAAAGAACACACAATGTCAGTGAGAAAACTGCACAATAAGCAGTGGCAAGAGTTGCGGAGACACATCGAAACTCTTAGGGAAGATCTCTTTTCCAGCCTCTTCAGTGGATCGTGACGTCACCCAGTCAATTGTATACTTTGTTTTGCATTTAGAAATCACTGTATAATGTTACTGTATGTGGATCTACATAGATCTAGAAACTGGAACCATTTCTCTGGCCTTGCAACCATATAACATGAAACCATTATTTGGTTACAGTTTCAGGTATGTCTACAAAGTTGAAGTCAACTCACTGGAATGGAAGAATTAGATGTTTCACTGTTCATCTGGAAGGCTTCTTCATAACTGCAGCAGAAGATGTAGCAACATTTATTCCCAAAAGTGGGAACTGTGGGATGCAGACGTAGCTGAATCCAAAGAGCACTTGGTTAGCTATGTTCGCATCACTACCAGACTGGGGTGGGGGGGGTGGAAGGTTTTTGATCAGAGAGAGACAAACAGCATAATTTTTTCCATTACCTGGGCTGAACTTATGGCAGACCTTGATGCCTCCCATCCTTCCCTCCATACATCTCCTGCTGGGATTTGGGGGACGTAGCTGAATCTAGAGAGTACTTGGTCTTATATGTTCTCATTCCACAGTGGGTGGAGCTGTCACACTGATGGACGTTACTGCCCTTTTTGGGAATAACTGCCGTTACCTGTTCCCATGAGAGTTAGACCTCAGGAAGCCTTTTAGATGAACAGTTCTTTAGCTAATTCTTCCAGTCCAATCACTTAACTTCATCCTTCTAGACATCTTACCACCTGGATAATCGAGATGAACCTTCATGGACAGTATTTTTAGGGAAACGATGAGATCTTCTCAGTGAGGTTCAATGCAATAATGAAGAGGGAAGATGAGGAAGTGGTAAGTTATTAGCCTGGAAAATAGGGACACTAGCATGGAAAGACAGACAGCTATTAACACTAGAGGGGAGGAGAATGACTGAAATAAAATCCTATCATGTGAAAACTCTGACCATGTCAACACTCACTGCTCCTCTTCATCACTACTGTCCTCAACATTGACCCCAGATCAATATTACCCAGATCTCTACTGTTACTGTTAAGTTACCATAAATACCTTATACATCTTACATGATGTGTTCATTTCCATTAAATTCCTCTCTGTCCTTGTCTTCATTCATCAAGATATTCAATTTGACTGATGTCATCCATGTAAAGCCCAGCATCACTACTAGCAAACCTCTAAAGACAAACCGATTCACTTTGAAGTTCAGACTGAAGCTGAAGAGCCACAGATACCGCTCATCTTTTCTATGTTCACAGTTCAAAGTGAACACACACAGCTTCTCCTCCCCATTCTGTTGATGAGCAGAGTTCAATGCACCACTGTGTGGGCTGGGCTCTCTTTACTCCCTGTGGTGATGAAGCTAATAACGGCAAGTTCCTGCTTTGAATATCATCTGTATACTTTTAAAAGATCTACTTCCTACCTTCACAGAGCCTGACCTGGCATTCGTGGGCATGAGTAAACCAGCTGAACAATCAGCTTTCATTCATTCATTTTATTCCTTGTTGAACTTACAGATCAAGCTCACCAGATATAACCAAACAAAAATAATACCAGCTCACCAATTCCCAAATCACACCTCATATCCTGCAACTCAAATTCTGACTGACCTGTCTTTCCTGACTCCTCTGACTCACTCCTACTTTTGGCCAGCAGACAAACAAAAACAAAAGAAGGTAAACTGGCATGCCGATTGTAGATTTCTGCACAATAGTAAGTGATGTATGAGCCTCCTGCCCTAAGGTGTATCGCAACAACCTCTGGGCACAAAACTGTTCATTTGCTCTGCAGGAAAACCAATTTCTGCTCTGGCAGCTGTAATCCACAAGCCCATCTCTGTGACTTTCCCTTTTTCTGACTCAGCTTTCAAACAATCTAATGAACACACCAGATTGAACCTGAGAGGAACCTTAACCAACCCTTACAGCAGTTATTAGTGCAACACCTGCAACTGAATCACAATAAGAACTGCTGACACTATGGCCAATA
The DNA here is from genome assembly GCA_014773175.1 of Lucifuga dentata. Classification (NCBI taxonomy): domain Eukaryota; kingdom Metazoa; phylum Chordata; class Actinopteri; order Ophidiiformes; family Bythitidae; genus Lucifuga; species Lucifuga dentata. Next base: position 271,495 of record VXCM01000872.1, read on the forward strand.
AGAATCTACAGTTCTAATAGAGAAGAATGACAAAGCAGATGATGAAGTGAATCAACTGGTGGATTTGCAGATAAAATCTAATTTGTATTAAACTAGGAAACTACAAAGACACACAAACAAGCTATAGTATGGCAATTACACAAAGCTCTGCAGAAAGAGGATGCTAATGTTCCGCCATGCACTACAGACTGTTTAGCATGTGTGTGTGTGCACATCACGGTGTTGCATATTGTGGTGCAATACAAAATGCAAATTCTCTCCACACAAATGTCAGATCAAAGTTGGATTTAAGGACGGTGAGGACGTAAAGAAGTGATTAGAAGAGAGCCTCTTCAATGACTCCCAAAGGAGTGTGCTGCATTATTGTAATCATTAACGCTTGGTTAATGAACACATCTCAGTGCTAATGGTGTGGTGCTGACCTCTCCATCATCTCTCAACGGTGATCAGTCCTAACTGGCATGTGGACGTATGCTGAATGTAAAATTGGAGGTGCTGTCTTGAATTGCTGTAATTATAGGAGACAGCAAAAACGATGCATATATGCCAGGAAAAAAATTATATAGTATATTATATAATATATAATTATATTATATATTATATATATTTTATCAGTATATTTAAATATACTGATAAAATATAAAGAATTTTAATAATTTTAAACATGAAAATTACAGTCTTGATGAAAAAATTATAACCATTTACAGCATTTTAAAAGAATGCAAAATCTTACGACTCAAAGACCCACCGTGACACCACATGAAATCCAACGGAGCAAATTACATTAATAACATATAAAAAGAGAAATCAAAGAAGTTGGCATCTACTGAGTTGTTGCCAACTGTGGCTGCAGTTTGCTCAAATTCACCTTTTGTATACAAGAATGTAGTGTTTGTTTACCATGGTAGTGCACAAGTGTGAGTATGAGTGTGCACAATCCTAAGAGAAACAACAGAATAAATAGTTGAAGACTTATGGGAAGGATGAGAATCGTGCATAGCTCTACACAGCCACGGCAGCCTGCATCTCCAGCTGAAAGAGAAAAGGCGGCTTCTATTTGCAGTTAGCAGCAACTAGGACTAACAAACTGTACGCACACATCAAACAAATGACAAGTGACACCACACACTGCAAAAAAGCAACACAAACTACATCTAGTCAAACATTTCTTCTTCAATATACACATAAAGCTAACATTCCCATACAGTGTTGCCCAAACAGCCACACAGAGCTACGGTGATGGTAAAGATGTATGGTCATACCTTTTTGACATCTCTGACAAGGTGGTACAACGTGTTGGATGGTCCGTGTCGCTGTTGAAAAGAGGAAAAAGCGCCTTAGAAATCGAGTTTGTTCATAAATTGCCATGTTGTTGCCTCTGTGTGTAGATGTATAGATGCATTATTACCGTGTTGTAGAGCTCCTCCAATCTGGACAGAGTGAGGAAACGATGCATACTGACTCCATTTTCAATCAACAGCTTGACAAAGTCCACTCTGTCCAGAACTAAGGCATCCAGCATTGCCTGCTCCAGGGAACCCACCTTGTGCACACAAGACAGAGAATATACATATGCAAAGACGGACAAAAGTGTGAATGTAATGAATGTCAGTGTTTTTTTTTTGTCACTGTGTGTGTTTCTCACAGGCCACTGTTGTCCATAGATGAAGATCTGACTGCGAGCGATGTCCACTCTATTCCATGCCAGAGCCAGACTCAACTGGTCAGGAGCTGAAGCGTTTGCACCTAAAGGAGCAAACGAGTGAGTTCAGGGTCAATGGCATACTTTTACCTATCAAATTTTCCCTCACAGCAATGATGATGCAAATACAAAAATAGTATAAGCACACAGCAATTTATATTCTGCTTAACATAGTGAATGGTTACATTGTTTAACTGCCTTTTTACTGCTTATTTATATTCTATTTCTCTAAATTCTCAGTTTTATTCCCCCTGCTGAATACTTTTACTGCTACACAAACCAATTTCTCCACGAGATAAAATTGTTTTTATTATCTCATTTTAACTGAGACGGATTTGGAGCAGATTTGAGACGTGTTTGGTGCTATGTTCTGTTATGCTTCATTTCACAAGCTGCATCTCTAGAATTTCATGGTAGAAAGAATCAATGCATTATAGTTTGGATAGAGAGATATGGCAGTGCTTGTTATTTGCATGTTATTTAAACTTTGTTCACTGATTAATCTGCAGCTGCTGGTTTTAATCTTGTTTGTACTGAACAGTACGGAACTGATCAGATTTGAAGTTGTGCTAGGAGCTATTTGTACTAATGCTGCTCATACGTATGTTAATTGCAGAGGCTAAAGGCCTGTGGGTCTTTGCTGTTGATTTCTCTGCTCGGTCCCTGTGATTGGATGTGACCATGTTGTCCCATTTTCAGTTTATCATATACATTAAATGCTCATTTGATTTTATTCCTGCATAAAATGTGGCTTACAGCTGTATTCCTGCTTTGGTCTGACTTAACACAACCACTCACCCTGGTCCTTCAGTGACATAAGCATGGCTACAAGGTACTCATCAGCAAAATTTAAAGTTTTATACACTCTTTTCATTAAACAGTTGCATTGCTACTCATTCATTTACACTTTGTCATGCTAAGACATAGCTAGGATAGCCTATATTGTATAGTTAACAGTAGAGAGAGAGAAACACATAGTAGCAGATGATGGACCTAGATATCCTTGGTGCACCTGAATACATGTACTGCAATGTTGTTTCAGAAAATAGGTTTAGATAAAGCTTTATAGCATCATAAATTTCTGTGCTTCCACATTCCTTTCCACATTCCCTCCTTTTTAATGAGTAAATTCACAGAAAACAGGTAGATGGAAATGTATTTAGTGATATCAGTGAACAAATTAGTCCATGATGACTGAATCACTGGGGAAAAAAAAAAAAAAATNGGGGAAAAAAAAAAAAAAAGTAGAAGCAGAAAATGAGGGCAGTAAGAATTTGTACTTATAAAATGTACAAATGCTGCATAAAAGTCACACAAAAAGCCTTTGCTGAATTTAAACTTTCATGGTGAACCAGTGAAAGTCAATTTGTTCAAACATACTTCAAACGCTGCTGATTAGTGAGTTCTAATCAACAGTGAGATCTAACAGAGAAACTATCGTTAATCCACCTGTGAACTGAGATATAACCCACGAGGAAGAATATTTCTCTGGCTTTTAAAGGAAATCCAGTGTAATATATACTATAATGATTCCTTGTGTGCAGACAAAACTGTGTAATTTTTATTGGGTGCAGCAGGGATCAGCACTTTACACAGCTCTCTCTCCATGTCCTTTGAAGCATTACTGAGCTAAATGTAATAAGATGCAAGCACTCTGATAGGGATTTAGTTGAGATATGGGTGTATTAAAATGTAGGGTGAAGTTGCTTTATCAAAGGCCAACGGCTTCACATCTGCCAGCCTGCAGGGAGGATTGATCTGCGGCCACCAGAGTTTATGTACCCAATCTTCAAGACATTGATTACATTAGACACAGATAATAAATTACTGCAAACTCTCCTGTGTTAACCCACGTGTCTTCAGCTTCTGTTTCATCCCTGATCTGTCTGTGCTTTGCTAAATTTTTCTTTCACACTCTGACCATCATTCTCTCTTCCTTCTCACTGTTTTCTCTCCTCACTTCCTCTCTTGACTCTGTTGTGCTTTGCTGAGCTTCAAGCAGTAGACGAGTTTAATCCAGTGTTCTTAAAATGCTCTCAGGCAGGATGTGACTGATTTCATTTTACACTAAAAGCCTTAACTCATTCACCAGCAACAGAATGAGGCTGGTGTGTAAAATGACCCCTGTGCTTTTAACCATGAAGCTTTTTTTTTTTTTTTTTTTTNTTTTTTTTTTTTTTTTTGCATTTTTCTCACTATTTCTCTCTTTACACTTCTCTTCTGTCCTCTAAAACTTCCCCTTTCCTATTTTGTTTCCTCTTTCTTTTATTCAAACACCTTTCACCCATTTCTCTAAACACTATTTCTGTAAACAATGTGTCATACCTTCTTGTGTTATGTGAAGACAAATACATAAAGAAATGGCTAAAAAAAAAAGTGAGATGAATGAAGGACAGATCAACAGATAGAACGAATTAGAATTCATGAGTGTAAACATTTATCATCCAAGGAAACTCTGTAAGAAAGCAAGAGTTTGAGATCAAGGCAAAGATAAGGGTGATGCATAGACTGACGAACTCATGCATCTTGTCTGTTACATATAAATTATGGAGAATGTGTCTTTCTTTCACTCTCTCCCTCCCCAAACTCTCTAGCTTTACATTTCCCACTCTCTGTGGAATTTAATCTTTCCCTAAGGAACAATTCCTATGATAATTTTATATGCTGTGGATTGCTAAGTGTGTACAGCATGAGTGTGTGCATGTGTGCAAGGATGTGTACTCTACTGGGCCCAATTACTATAATATTCCTAGAAGAAATAAGTGTAATTATGATTAATATAGGCTACTGAACAGCCAATCGAAGGTATGGATCCACTGTGTGTGTGTGTGTGTGTGTTCTTTCCTCCAACATAGTCATTTCTCCCATTTATGGCTCTTACTGGTAACTGCATTGCAAGAATATTTCACAGTAAAAGGATCGAGAACCTCAGTGCAGCTTCCACTACCTGTATATCTTCCTCCTCCTGTGTTATTTCTTATCTCTGTGCTACTATAGCCAAGCGAGCCATTGATTATTTAACATGTGTTGCAGGGCGATACGAGGAGTGTTAAGCCAGCATAGACAGGAACTCAACTCACTTTCAACCTTGCCTGGATCTACTGCAATCCTACTGAATTCCTGTGTGACATTCCCTTCATACCTGTACACACTGAAAGATAAGCAGTTCCAGGTACAAACTGTGGTAAGCGGAACACAAAGTTTGTATTTGCAGACTGATGAGATATTTGAATTTGTTGATAACCAAACGCTGGCTGCCTCATCTGATCAACTCTTGATGTGTCATGGGAGATGTATAGGACTTATGGCTGTAATATTTCAAAAGGCATAAGACAAAATGAAAGATCAGGCATGAACATGTCCTACAACACTGCATGCAGTATAGTTTTTAAAGGGCCTATCAGTGGTTTTGCATGTTTGAGCTCAATAAAAATGACCCGCATACATGTTACATTACTGCTAACCATTTTCCAAATGTTAAACCATATTTTAATTTTCATGTTATTTTGCCAAATCCCCCTAATCTTTCAAAGTCATACATTCAGGTGCACCTACCTTAAAATTCAGTTTCTCCTGCTAATACTCATGTTTGCATGTAGAAGGCATGGTTGTTTTAATTTCTCTGGTAAAAGCAGGTTCCTCCTGGGACTATATTCCCTGGCAGAGACATAATTTTCATAATTTTCTTTAGCTCCATGTTGGATCAGTTAAATTAAGTAACTTTGACAAAAATAATAACAGCGTGTGGTTCTCCCAGTTGATTTTATAGTGCAGTGAGATGAATTGAAAATGGCAGTATGGAAGGCAGGAAAAACAATTTGAAAATTTACCACTCCAGTAGTATATTTTTGGAAAGTGGTTGGCAGTAATGTAACATGTATGTGTGAAGTATTTATTAGGCTCAAACATGAAAAACAAACGGTATGGTCCTTAAAGAAGCACCTTTTCTACTTTTGATACTTCCCGCTGACTGTAATTGGCCCAAATATCACATGGCTGATGGTGTGACTGGTGAGGAGCCAATGGGCTTTGGGCCAGCTATGACCAGGGGCCAGTATCCAAAGTATAAAGACAAACTACTCCTTAGGGGCTCTGCAAAAGTACATCAAAACGGCCTGAATCACAGCATCTTGAGCCTTTCAAGTCGTCATTTTTGCCCAGAAAGCTCTACTTCTTTTGAAGTACACTGAGATCTTTAGAGAGTGACCATGTTTTGCAGGATTCTGTAAACATGCAGTGATACAATGTGGTGTATTCACAGAAATTATGTTTTTTTACACTGGTGTTGTAAAAATGAATTAAAAACTAGTGTAAAAAATTCACATTAATACCAAAAACTGTCATGACATTTAAATTTAAAGGTCTGAAATAACTGCAGCTGAGGCGACCTATTAAAATCTAATGGCATTTATTGTAGTTAGTTCATGCCCACTCTGACAATGGTCACTGACCTCAGCAGGGATTAGATGAATACATTTAGAATGAGTTAAATATTTACATAAATACAAATTAAATAGAAGAAACTGCATACTTTAAAAGAGATGGATATTTCCCAGTGACTGTAAATATCTCCCTATAATTCTTTTTCCTCTGGCCACAGAGGTAAAGAACAGCTGTATTCCTGCTAATTGATTATTCTGTGCTGTTGTTGTGGTGAAATCAGGATTTTATTAGCATAGACAATATGGACCATAACTCACTGCAAGCCTGTTTGAAATTGCCTTTCTGTCATAGCTGAAAGGCCATTAGAGATGCAGCTTCATAGACTTTATTTAAAGCTCTATTAAGAATATTATTGTATTAACGGTGCTTCAAATGACTTCCTATAAACTGACATGATTGGTAGTACTGCAGATCCCACTGAGGATCAATACCAAGTCTGCAGGAGTGTAAAACTTGCAGTCCCCCTGATTTGCTGCACAAAATGATCAAAATCACTTATTGCAGCTTCAGGAGAGGAAAAAAAATAATATAGAGATGTAATGAATTTTTAAAGTAGTGTCTGCTTTTAGAGAATATACAACTAAAATGGGCCAGTGATAGTAATGCTTTCTGAAGTGATATCATCCTCTTATGTACAATAACTTCCAAAATAACAACATCCCCCAAGGACAATAGTGAAATGGAAGTCATTTATACTCCCACCCACACACACACACACCTTTGAGCAATGCAGTGAGAATGGCGAGGTCAATGTCCTGATGGCCCTCTGACCCCATCCGGAAAACTGTTATCTGAGAGATATTGAGAGAGAGAGAGAGAGAGAGAGAGAGAGAGAGAGAGAGAGAGAGAGAGAGAGAAACCAAAAGTTAGAGGCACAATAATTCTACACAAACAGTTTGAAAGTGACTTTACCCTTGAGTCTTTTCCATTGTTTGTTTGACTGTCTCAAGGCTTATAGCATAAAGAAGATCAGTTACATCCTTACCGAGAGAATGTTCATTTACCGGATTAAATTGCGTTGGTGAAAATTTTAACTGCTGCTAAAGGACCTAGAAGGAAGGTGGGAAGAGAGGAGAGGAGAGGAGAGGAATACTGCTGTAATCTATATGATGTCCTCCAGAGAGACTTGTGTTTTCATTGCTGCCTGGCAGAGAATACCACAAAACTTCCATATACAGTACCACACAGCTTGTTCACTGTAAGAGGGGAATAAGGGGATTGAAAAGCCAACAGAGGAGAGTAAAAATACAACAAAAGGGGAGATCAATTGAACATGAAGTGATGTGCTCTCTACTGCTCTTTTTTTTCTCTGCAGTGTCTAAATTTCTTTTTGGATTAGGCTTTCATGAAGAAATATGGCCAGGTTAGAGCTTATGCATTGTAGTCAACACGTTGTTTACGGCCAAAGTGAAATGAACAAATGGTGCAATGGAATAAAGCCAAATTGGGCTATGAGGAAATGCTGAAAATCTGGGAAATGGAGCAGCTTTTCTGGATTTTTCTGTCGCATAAAGCAAGCGTGTGTACCATTGTGTGTGTTTGGATATGCATGCTCGTGTGTGATCATGTGAAGGGCACCTTGATGTGGGATCCGTGTATGAGAGACTGCGTGCTCTGAATACCCGATGAGGAAAAAAACCCTGGAAAAAGGGGTAATAAATCTATTCCTCTAATCCCTCCCTCCTCCGATCTATCTCCTCCCACNCTCCCCCTTCCCCTAAATGGCTTCATTTCACAAAGCTTGGGGAATCTGCTGGATTTGCTGCTGCTGCTTCTTTTCCTTGGGCTATGGTGCAATGATGTAGGAATACCCTTCTCCCACTCATTTTCTTCCTCTCTCCCATCTCTCTCTCTCTCTTACAATCCAATGGTACAAAAAAGTAATTTAATTCACACTGATGATTTACAGTGTCTATTACCATTTGTTGGGTCATCTATCATGACAAGACCATGCATTGCTGACATGTTGCTCCTCCCTGAGACAAACATTATGAGTGAGACATCATGTAATGCTTTGGACCCATGTCAAGCATCGCAAATGCAGTCACGAATAAGAGGAGCATCCAGTTGTGTGTGTATGTGTGTGTTCTGGTCCCATGCTTGTCTCATCAAAAGATTTTCTCCAGGAATACAATTGAGATGGGATGTAAACGTATTGATCGAGGTCTTTGTGAGTATCAACGCCAATGAGTCTTAACTTTAAGCTTTATCAGTGCAGTCATGTGGTGTGTGTGTGTGTGTATGTGGTGTCGCTAGTTGCAAGGTTTTTGGCTAGAATGCATCTCTGCCTCAACTCTAATAAATGATAACAACACATTTAGGGAGCCATCTGTTGCACACACAGACCTAATAAGTGTGGTTGTGCATGAGAGTGTGTTTAAGAGACAAAAAAGACTGTTCTTGAGTAAATGCTTAAACCCTTTCAGACAGGTTTAATTCAGGCTGGGAATCAATCTGAATGGATCAACGTGTCACATGGCCTTGGCTTTGTGACCTTCTTCCTGGCCTGACGACTCGGGTTTGGTGACGAGGCGTTGCTATCGGAGGATTATATTTACTCATACGAGACGTGCAAGTTCAGTTGACTTGTGTCAATCCTAGGTCGCCTATGTGAGGTATGAAAGATCAAACTATGAAACACTAATCAATTTGGGAATTACAAGACACAAAGAGGGAGAGAGAAATGGAGATGGAGATAGACAGACAGGCAGAGACAATGAGACAGAGGACATACTCCGATAAATTTCAAAGGTGTGCTCATCTGTAACCCTAATTTCACCCAATCAGTACAGATTCCAATCATGGACACTTCATCATACCCTGTATTTGTCATTATCGGAGCACAGTGATTTTGAACACACACACACACACACGTTCCTAGGCCACCTACAGAATGAAAAAAGATGGATGATGATGTGACACAACAGAAGAAAGATCATTATATCTGATGTAAGCCATCGTTTCTATTCTCCCATTCTTCCTCCAGGCACTTCCTTTTTCCTCCACCACCTTTTTACCTCCATTCCTTTCTATCACACATCAGCTCTCTGCCCTCCCCACCCCCCATCACTATTCTCCAAACAACACCCCAGTGGCACGCTACCTCCTCCCCCCCTCCTTCCTTGCTTCTTCCCTATTCTTTCCTCCCTCTTCCATTTTTCCAATCACAGCCCCAAGGTGACCCTGAGGATATGCGCTACCAAAGACGCTCTGCAACATGGCATGCAAACCTCTATGACAATGGGAGGTCGCTAATTCAATCTCAATGATTCCACGGAGTAAAAGTGCTGCTGAGTACTTGAGCAAATATGTTTAGAGTAGACAATTAAATTTTTTCATTAGTCTTGGCAAAATCTCTTCTGCATGCATATTTATGATGCATAGATGATAGCTGTGCTTAGTTAAGAGCTTATAACATTTTAAAATCTATTTAAATTTTATAATTTTGTATATAAATTTTTAAATTTATTTTTAAATCACCTATTTGGGCTGGATATATTTTTTACATTTCTCTGCTTCTAACTGACACTTATCACCTCGGAGTCAACACACAAGAGACAAGGCACTGACTCATGTCTGTCACACTCTATATCTCTGCTGACAGAGGATAGAGGTGAGAGGAGAAGAGCAGAAGCGAAAGCTGAAAGGTAAGGAGAGGGAGAAGAGTGGTGGCACAGGGAGAAAGGATAGCGATGAGAAGATCTAGTGCTGACACACTGAGGACAGGTATAGACAATTAAAAAGTAAGAGGTGGTGCTTCCTGATATTCCTCAGGATAAATGAGGTCTGTTAAAGGACTCCTGCATGTTAGGAGATGCTAAGCTACATGCTTAGAGGATCAGAAACGTGCTCTTCACGCTGCAATGGGCTGAGCTGATTGGAAAACATTCATCTTCATTTAACAGGCAAAGACCCTGATCATGCTGATACACTCTCTCACTCACACATACACTCTCTCTCACACACACACAAAGAACTAGCAGACAGCTCACAGATGTTTCCAAAGCATGGTTCTGCAGTCCATACATTACAGCTCATATTTTACAAAACTTGCTAGTGGTTTCATCTCTGTGAATTGGGGCATAAAATATTTATATGTGTACATAGCACACTCAGGAATAAACCATAAACCAATAGTCTTCAGCATGTCAAGCAAAAGGGAGGAGGGAAATGAGCTTGATGCTGCTCTGCTCATGAATTCTTAAAGTGATAAACTTGTTTGCTTAAATCAAGACTTGTTCCTCGCATAGTGTCCAACTCTCTATTTCTTTGTTTCTGGTTCACACTCTCCACTATACCTCACACTCCACCAACAACACTTACACTTTTCTTCCTAATTTCTCTCTCATTTCCTCCCCCCCTTCCTCCCTCCCCCCCTTTCATTGTCTATATAAGTCAAATTTTCTCTCCCCTTGTCCTCCTCCTACTCATTCTTACTCTCACTTGCCAAAGAGGTGGAGGAACATTGCTGGGTGGTGATTCCTCCTCAATAATTAATCTGAAGTAAACATATAAAGACTCTTCGATACTCAATTATTCATAGGCATTTGGAAAATACTGACAAGACACTTATCCTACACCTCCTCATAGGAGAAGAGAGAGGGAAAGAGAAAATTCTATTTTAATTAGAGCTAAAATTAGATTCCTATATTTTTTATTAGAACACAACAAGCTCAGATAAGATTTAAAGACACTTATTCTCCTGAAATCTATCATCTTTATGTGTTTGTTTTATATACTGTAGTTCTTGTGCAGAAGGGGTAAAAGAAACAAGCTATATGATGTTGCATATATGGGAAGATTGGAAGATAATTACCCACATCACCCACACAAATTGACATAAATATGGCCTAAGCTTTCTTTTAGTATTGCTTTCATTGCACATATAGCATGGATGCACAAATGAATCTATTACCTCTCTGCGGAACTCAAGAGCCTATACATTAACCATTAATTAGCTATTGTTTCTCCTCCCACCCACTTCTGGTTTGTATCATGCTAATCTATCAGAAGAGAGATTTTTACTGGTAATGAACCAGAAACACTTAAGTTAGACCTATCAAAGTGTAACACAGATAACTGAGGCTATTGTTTATAAATTCAGCAACCACTTTTTAGCTTTGCACTTCAGTCTCAAGCTATCTGCACAGCAACATAATAATGATAAAGTCCATCATATGGCGTTTTTATATGGGGACGTTGAAGCAATAGTGGCTATGAAGCGTGAATACAGCTGACAACAACAAAGACAAAAATAAAGCGTGTCAAGAACAAGGAAAAAGCAGAGTTATATGACAACTTAGATGGATAAAGTAACATTTGCAGAGCTGCACGAAGTGTGCTTATACAGTACATACACACATTTGTATTGATGGTGTGCATGTTTGTGTGTTCATCTTGATATAATGCATAAACAGCTCTAAATATGATAAACAAAGCAGAGGCAAAAGGGGAATAACTGAAGCACAAAATGTCTACATGAATAAACCAACATGCTGAAAATGAGGAGAAGAAAGCAAGTCAAGGTTTTTCTTTGGTCTTCCTCCTCCTCCTCCTCTCACCTGCTCCTCAAATTCTCTCTCTCTCTCTCTCTCTCCCTCATACATTATCCCAGGCAGTCAGTCTTCCTCATTTACTCCTACTCTTTCTTTGTCTTAGTTGGTGCAGAGCCAGAAAAAAATGAAAGCACAGGCATGAGCATACAGACACACACTCTCATTCTCTAACACACATGTATCTCCTTTCACACTGATGCTGTGATCCAGGATAAACTCACTAGCTGTCACTATGAATGGGTCAATATCTGGATTCTCAACTATCCTCTCAGTCTGGGTTTAATGCAGTCTCAGGTATGGCATGAAAGGGTGAACACAATCATGAGTTATTGCTATATGAGAACTAAAGACTTTTTTTGGACTAGTATATCCATGAGGTAGGTATTGATGGAAGCTCTAAACCAGAAATATATAAAAATGACTGAAAAATGTGAGCTGTTGCATTAGATTTTCATAAGGTGACCAAATAAAGAAGTGAAATTCACCACTTTGCCTGAAGTTGTAACTCGAGAGAGAGTGAACATTACAACAATCACTTTCATTCAGAGGTGAGAAATGATTAAGTATTTATTCCATTGTATGCAGTTTTAAGTATTTATTTTGGGGACCTGTATACTGTAACTAGGTTTATTCAACTCTGTGGCAACTTTTGAGTTTGTGGTGGTATTGTAATGACTTGCATCATTTTGCGGGGTGTTTCTAATACTTAGGACCCAGCATGTATGTAAATGGCATGGACAAAACAGAGATGTCTTTGGTGATTCTCCCTGTAACATTTTCCACGCACCATATGAAGAATACATAACAGTGAGATTTAAAAAAAAAAAAAAAAAGCCTGAGCTTGCTCTTGTGCATGTTTGTGTTGATATTTTGGCTAGTCTGGACATAGATGGCCTAATGAGGACCAACCTTCATCAGCACCAACTGGAAAGAAAGGCACACTTGGAAATGTGTTCTGACTATATGGGTAGTATGTGATACTTTATGGCTTAAGTTAAATTTGGATGAACAGTGATTTACTGGGAGACATCTTCATACTTAATTGTTTGGCAAAATATTCACATCTGCTCATTGTTTTATAGCACAGGCTTTGAAACTGGCTGTTGTGAGATGAGGTCTGGTGTCTGGTATACATATTTATGCTTGAAATAAGCCCCTGTGACACATTATTATTGGCATGGTATTCAGCACCATGGACAGTGTCACTCTACAGCAGCAGTGCATGTAGAACTGCAGAGGTGCACCATGGTCTTGTGTAAATGCTATGATCATGTGTGTATAATAATTTCATATGACTTGTGAAATGTTGGTTGGTTCATTGGGGTTAGTTCATCCGCAGACTTTGTAGCTCTCTCTCTCTCTCTCTCTCCCTCCCATCAGTCCATGGCTTTCTGAGTACAATCAAGAGAAAACCCCTGGGATGTCTGCCATGCTGATAAATAGCAGATTGTTGAGGATGCTGATGAAACCACCACCTCAGTGAAAGATAGAAAAGTGCCAGAGTTGGTCTCTCTCTCTCTCTCTCTCTCTCTCCCTCTCTCTCTCCCTCTCTCCCACAATCAACTGTAGTTTTTCAAGTCTCTCTGCATGGTGCATGGACACTAATGATTGCAGTCTGTGTATACTGAGCAAAGCCTCACCATATAGCACAAGGAAGATGACTGCTTATACTGAATGCATTCTCATCAGAATTGTAACTGTGGCAGTAAAGAGTAAATTACTTGTTTCTTTTACATTGGAAATATGAGATCCAGGATCCTGGATATGAACAGGTACTCCACTTTTCCACTATGTTCATACCGAGGCAGCTATTACACAAATTCTTCCTGCCACACTACTGCAACAGATCAAGCTCATCCTTCAATTAAAAAAAACAAAAAACAAAAAAAAACAAAAAAACAAAGCTGGCTTATAAATGTGCTAGTTCCATCTGGAATTAAAATACTCAACCCCTGCCAGTTTCAGACTATGTAAACATGACCTATGGACTGAAGTAGAATTGGAAGACTTTTATAATGGTGACCAGTGCAAACACTCCAGTTTTATTCCTGCTCGGTTTTAGTATCACTGTGGTAGCAGCTTTGTAGGTTCAGAGAGAGGTAACATCAGATTATCTGGGTTCTACAGCTGTGCCTGCTGAATGATTCATACCTCAGTGTTCAGGTCTGGTGTACTGAGTTCTGAAGATGCATCAGTGTGAACATCAGTGGACCACTGGATCCCCACAGAGGATGCAATTAATCCACTTACACGCTGCAAAACCATGACCAATGTGCTGCTGATTGTGTAATGCTACGCTGAGATGAGTGTGGTTTGCTGGGAAGTGTGTTATATAATTAAAATAAATAAAAAATGTAATAGGATGCCTTATCTGTTCTTACTAATAGGGAGGACTAGCGCATGTATTATACCAGCCCAAGACATCTTAATATCTCAGCTATTATTATTAATATTCCTACTCCAAGGGCATGATGAGAAGAGGCCTGTCTATATGCAAATAATTACAAATTTATTAGCAAAATGCCATTAGCAACACAAGTGCCACCAAGGACGTAATGCACTATGCTCAAAGTGAGTTGAGGCAAGAGCAACCATGTGGTAAATAAGTGTGTGCAGCTTCAGAGCTAAGTACAGTAAGAGCTGTTAGGTGTTTGGTGCAAAGTGCCTAATAGAGGATGTGTTACTCGTCATTGTGTGAGTGTGTGTGCACAGTGTCTAATAGAGGATGTGTAACTCATCATTCTGTAACAAGGCAGCATTGTGCCCTGTGCTACTGTCATAAAATGCACTATGATTAGCATATCTACGCACACACACACACATACATACATACATGCAAGGGAGTACTGTACACTCACACAGACATATCACCTCCACACACCCAGCACTTATCTGAATTAATGAGGCTAGTTCCATATGACTGACACTGCTCTGAAGGGACTGAGTCCACCCCAGGGGAGAAGAATGTGTGTGACAGGTACTTGTGTGTCTTGAATTAAACACTGCCAAAGGGGTATAGACTCTCAAAGTGGAGGCCATTTGGTTCCCCACGTCATCTGAATACATTTACATCCACTTAACATAACATGTCATACATAAAACATGGGGTTGTAATTGCTTGAATGAAAGTTTCATAATGGGCAAGCTTTATTTGACAAATCCACTTTGTTCCTTCTTCTGATATTTGTAATTTAGCTTCTACTTTATACCGCAAAGCTATCAAAATTTTAAGTGTGGTAGTATAACCAGCTTAGTAGTGTGTAGGAGAGTGTGTGTGTGTGTGTGTGTGTTTTAAGTGCGAGACAGACTCACCAGCTCCTTCTTCTTCATGCACTCCATGAGAATGATGAACAGATGCTGGGCCTGTGTGCGGCTGTAGGTGAAAGTCTTCTGGATGGTCACCAGCAGCTGGTCTCTCAGAGACTCGTTAATTATTCTGGAGAGATGCAGAGGTGTGGATACATGAAAAAGAGGGGATGACAGAGGGAAGGAGAGGAAACCGTGAGGGGGAGGCAGAAGGAAAATGGGCAAATTAGATTTGTATGTCAGTAAGTGAAACCAAGGTTGATCGGGGCTCTCAGCACTACTATCAATCACTTGGAGACCTTGGCGAGAAGTGATGCTGAAAATGTACCTGGATATACCGAGCTGTAAAAACTGTTTTGAATGAATCTAATGTCTCATGAGGACCACAAATGTTTACTTGTGAGTTATTGCAGTGCATCAACCCCCTTTCGGAAAATGAATTTTGCAGGTTCTGGCATCCTGTAAGCTTTTATTTCAATCTCTTCTAAAAAAAAAAAAAAAAAAAAAAAAAAAAAAAANATGCATAGGTGCCAAACCACCCCCGAAAAAATTCCACTGCATATGGGATGAATATTGTAAATGTTTATTAATGCATTACAGTTTGAAGTGTGTGTGTTCATACCCTCCCTCCTCAGAGTATTTGTGTCCAAAGGCCAAGATATCTGAGGCTCTGCCACTGCCGTCACACACCACCACAGGGACCGGAGGTGTGTCCCTGAGGTACTCCAGCACTATGGAGATCACATTAGGACCTCCCTCCACAATCAGAGCCACCACTGGTACACCCTGACCAATACCTGTATAAAATCAGAGGGCAGGAAGGAGAAACAGAAGAAGGGAAGGATTGAAAAGAGGAAAGAGATCAGTCACAATAATAATAAAAAAAAAAACAAAAAAAACAAAAAAAAAAAAAAAANAAAAAAAAAAAAAAAACAGCATCTCAACCAGAAAAGCTTGATAGACTTTCTGACAAGGAGTTGTAAATGACAATGTAATGCCACCTGACTCACCTGTCAAGACACCGTAAGCGTCCTAATTATCTTAGAGCAATTTTTAAAAAGCACCTGTTCCAAAAATAACCAGCCCACTTTTTTGCATTGTTCTGTGCTCCTGTGTGTGTGTGTGTGTGTGTGTGTGTTTGACAGAGTGAGTGTCAGTCATGTTTGATTAATCCTGCACTGTTCCACAGAAAAATGGCTCCTCATCGGCTAATCACAAGCTATTTAGAGTAATTACGTATAATTGGCAGGTGGATTTTTCTGCACACAGGTACATATGTAAGTTACTGAACTTTTAGAGGAATGAGGAATTTGCTGCATCATTGCAACTTCATCTTTTCTTCTTCCTCTCTTTTTAGCTTCTGATTTCCTCTCAGTACACTCACTTTAAGGCACTTTAAACCCTGAAAAACCCAGAGTCCAAGTCTCTCTTACCCTCCTCCACATCCTGTTCTTTCCCCTTTTGGTTTCAACTCTAATCCATTTCCCCAAGCACTAGTATCGCTCCTAATCCTGCCCTCCTTGAGTCCTCTCACTTCTTTTTCTTTCCACAGCCACTCCATTCTCCTCCTCTCCCTCTCTTAGTAATGTGGTTGTGTTTTCTGCTGTCTGTTTTGACTCTTCTAATTCAAAAGCTGTGTAAGTGCTCAATCGTCCTCGTTCAACCTCATCTCGATCTGCATAATTCACTGAGGAGAGAACCTAGGCTTTCTATTATACATGGAGGCACATACAAGTGTGTGCTTGCATACTGTCTTAAGCACACACATTTAGAAGCATACCCATCACCATTACGCTTTGCCTCACATGGCCTTGCAACAGGGACGGTTACATAAGGAGAATATTTTTGGGGACTCACCTACTTCAAAGAAGTAAAACGTTACTGGGCCACAACACATCACACAACCCTACATCAACAGAGCAGAATATGACAGAAAAGCTAGCATTTCTTTTGCATGTCTGGTTTTGTTGTTACCTGCACTCGTGTGTGGCTGTGTCATAGCAAGCATTGATATTGATGACTACTGTGCTTCCGAGGCAATGCTGCAGCATCTAAAGCAGATTACTGTTCCACTGAAGAGCAGATGAGGAGGGGAATGCACAGCTGTGCCATGGATAATTGGCAAGAGAAAATTCTGCCTGCGCGCGCACACACACACACTTCTCTTTTGCTTGCCTACCCAAAAACAGCAGGCACACTTAATATTGACATCTGACCTCACCACTCAAAGTCCGTTTTTTTAATTGGATTTAGCCTAAACTTTAAACTCCTCCTGTGGGAAGTGAAGCCTTAACTTTAGCCTTGTTAGAACTCTGTCTGCCTCAAGTCATACAGCAGCCATCTTTTACTTTTTTTTTTTTTTTAAGGTAATTCTCTGATAGAAAGCTGAGAGTACACTTATTATTTAAACACACTGTGTAGTTATTAGTCAGTGCTTTCTGCCTTTTAATTTCTCAGTTTCTCAAAAAGGATGCTAAAACATCCTGTATGAGCAAGAAAAGCACAAAAATGGATTTTAACAGTTTCTTTCACTTTCATGTGCTGTTGGAAAATCATATTTATGAGTCCAAGTCATAATTACTGTGAAACTGATTTTGCTATGATACCGAGTTGCATACCAAATTATTTTAACAATTTGCACAATTACCTTCATATGAAAATAAGTTATGGCAACATTACATGTTGAGAAATCTGTTTTTGTTGTGATACCATAATTCATTAATTTACATATTAATACCTAACGTGTACTGTAGAGACATGTTTTAGGACAATACACACTCCATGCAATTCACACTTTCTTGTAACTATTTTAATGTGCCATTCACTCACTCTTAAACAAAAGCTCTCTCTCTCTCTCTCTCTCTCTCTCTCTCTCTCTCTCTCTCTCTGTGGAAAAACTTTTTAAAAAATAGGAGACAGGTGGTCAAAGAGACTCGCTGGCTACAGCTTTCTATATTTATCCAGCTTGGGAGCCTTAAAGATGAATAAAAGGAGTTAATGAGGGAAAGAGGAGTGTGTGAACAAGATACACATTATGCATAAATGGTCCTAATTAAGAATCCCTCACTGACTCATCCTTGGTGGATGAGTGGGTATGTTCCAGTGTTTCACATTTGTCCTTGCATGTGTCAAATTAGTATCAGTATAACTGGAAGTGGTGTGCTAGAGTACGTAGGTGTTGATATCTTTGCACTCCCAGCAAAAGAAAATGCCAACACCAATTGCATCAGGTGTTAAAACAAAGATAAGTGACAGGTAAAGACAGATAAAGTTGGGGGGAGGGGGTGGGAGGTTAAATAGTTAAGTCTATGTTTTCTGCCATGTTTTGACATCAAGCTGTCATTTATCACAGTCTGTCATGTACTTAATTTGAGTTGCCTTGTGGTGCTATCAAAGCTGACTGAGTCTAAGAAAGTCAGTCATGAATCGCTGAACAAAACATCTTCTAAAGGCATGGGTTAAAGGAATTTTACCCCATTGATGTGTGTGTTTAAGTGTGTGAGTCTGTGCGTATGTTGATGTACTTTTCTCTGACAGGGTCTCTTTTCATGAAAATGACTGAAGGATGCAAACTTTTATACAGTAAGTATATCTCTGAGTCAAAACCCTCCATATTCGGATGATAAAGTTTAACTGACTCACATAATTGTGCCTCAACAACCAATAACATGCATCACATCTCAAGTTATGTGGAGCAGGACTCCAGTTTCTAGTCCATTTTACATGCCTCTCTCCTCTGCATTGCCATAAAATAACACTTACAAACCAACAATAAAAGTCATCTGCCATGCATGCTGCAGTCTCCCTCCAGGCAGCCACAAAAACATCTAGTTTTACCCATACCACAGCCAATCAGAGTAATTTTGGAAATTCTGGTGCTTTCACTCTTCTTGTGCATTAATAGCTCAGCAGACTGATACTTGTTTCAAAATGGAATGCTGCAGCTACAGTATATAACATTTATTTATGCCCCATAATAAACTGGCAACCTGTCTGAGATGTAGCATACATCTCATCTAATGCATGCTGGGATATAGGCCTTAGCTACGTGTGATCTGGAGTATAGTAAAGGGATGGATGGGTCAAAGTACAAGAGCCAGCAGGAACCTCAGTTGGCACATCAACAGCTAGACAATAGCAATCTGAGGAAAACTCAACAGCAGCAATGTGTTAAAAAGTTTTCCTGGCATTTTAATGCTTTAAAGATGAGTATTATCACCTTCTTGACCTACAACACACCATAGCTTCACTGTAATCTCTTCTGCAGGGGCTGCTTCTTAGGAGAGGTCAGAGTGTGTGAACTAATCTGCAAGACGAGGCCTTATGGCTTCACAATTCAATTACCTCCAGCTACTGAATTGTTCATCTTTACCTACACTGTGATTAATGAAACTGCTGCTATAGGAGGTCAGAGAAGGTTACACAGCAGACACACACACCTGCACTTATGCACACAATCAATATACAAAGCACTTATGCTCTGAATAAAATATACTGGTCAGGCTCAAACGGGAGATTTGAAGACCAGAGGATCAGTGTGTATATTTTTTCTGCACTCTCTCTTTACTTTATTCATGTCTTTCGCAGTTACACTCACTATACACAGTGGGTCTCATTACCTGCATCCTTCTCTCCTTAGCTGCTTCATACTTCCCTCTTTACCCAATTTCTTTCCTTATCTGCTGATCCTCAACACATTTTACCCTCTTTCTTATGTCTCTCTCCTTCTGCTCCGCTTCTTCTCTGTAAGCCAGGTACGTGATTAAGAAGCATTATAGCCACTGCCAGAGACATGCTGAAAGAACCACACATTGGCTTAGTGGGCAATGCTGATGGCTGTTCATTGGTTTTCTTTAACAAGTATGACAATTTTTGCTAGCTGCAGGAGCAATGAGAAATTGAAAAAAAAAAACAAAAAACTATTTTTGTGAATTTACACTGCACTTGCAGCACAGCAATAATAAATCAGCAATTAAATGTGTCTATAATAATTCCATATATGTTGATGATCACTGGTTACAAGCTTTCTCGCTCCGTTTGCATGTGACATGTCCCCTGCTGCCTGAACTCAATCTGTCTCACAGTAATCTGGGTTCATTTGCATCTGTCACATTCTGCCCAGCTGGACCAAGCCTGATTGAATCAGTCACAAGAGAGCTGTGCATCCACAGCATGGCACCAAGCTGTGCATTTACTCTAGTGTATGATCATGCTGGCTGCATTCATGAGACTTGCAGCCTTCCAACTCCAGTATCCTGTCTAAATACATTTATTTTGTTTACATCTGACCAGGAACTGTCCCTTAAATTTTCTTATCTTTCAACTAATGAAGGTATGAAACCACAGGAGGTGACAACTTCCACATCATCAAATATAAAGCATGGGCTGGAGGAGGAAGTATACAGAGGAAATACACGTCTTATCGCCAAGGGTGGAGTTAAAAGGTTAAGGGAGTGCAGAACTTCTAACAAGTTTTGACAAGTGCCAATGGTGGTGCTAGACCTGGATGGATGGCAAGGTCAACCATGCAGAGATGGTCTATTAAAGAGTAACTTTACACCAAATCCACTTTTTTTTGAGTAATTATATGTTATATATGTGTATTATATGTCAAGCAACTTAATAATGCTATCAACTGATTCGCCTCCTAAATGCCGACGTCATCCTTAACGTCTCTCTTCCAGTACTGGCAATGGTGGTTCCAGTGAGTAACTTTACTACTTTATATCAGCTGTAAGAGATGGTAGCTTGAAAACCTTGTGTGTCTCTATACAGACAGGAAATGGTACCTTCTACGGACATAATGTGACGCCAGGGGCTCTGAGAAAGCATCACTATTGGGAATCAGGACTATTGGTCCAGCCCCTTTTTTTTCAACATTTGAATGCATTTATTGAATCTGTGAAGGAGGTGTAGTCAAGCAAAAATGGCATATTAAGTTGCATTTCAATCTTGGCATAATGAATATTGAAAGATCCTTCACATTTCGTGCTTTTTTCTACAGTTTAGGCACAACAAAACATAAACAAATACTGCACATACATTACAAAGAATCTATTCCACTATTTAACAACTACATTATAACATTGTGGAGGCTTGTCTTCAGCAATCAACACTATGATAATACTGAAATGGAAAATTGCACACATGCACATGATTAGCTGCAGCACTGCCCAGACATAACAGTACCACAGGGGGAGATTATGCAGATTTAGCCACCACACACCTCTCATCTAGAGTTTGAGTGAAATGTGTGTTAGAGTGAATTAATAGCAAAAAGAAAAAAAAATCTTGTGGTTACGTGTGGTCTACAACCCACATGTTAGACCATTCAAACTAAACAGCTTTCTCCTTTTTTATTTTGTTTATCTTTCTTTCCTCAGGCTGCAGTTGAATCCTACAGGAGCCCTGCTGTGAGGACAATGATACGCTCTTCTATTGACCATACACAAGTAATCAAATCAAGAAATGGATCTTGTCTAGCAACCCTGGAGGTGAATACAGAAGTTAAGGATACACACATAGAACAGCATACAGTACACCACACAGAACTGCACACATAAAGACACACTGGGGCTGCATAATTACTTGAAAATGTAATATTAATTGTTGCAAGACAAGCGAATGAATTTATGGTTGTAATTTGTGCTAAGTTATACCTGTTACAATTGGCAGAAGAAGCTCTTTATCTGAATGATGTCTGTAATACTGGAATAACAAACCAGATCATTAAGCTGAGCCCAGCAATCAATGCAACCTTGATCTCAGTGATGTCTGGGGTTTAAGGTTAGTGTGAGAGGGTCTACAGTTAATGGTTTTATCTTATGGATGGTCAGCAGCAGCCACACAGATGATCACCTAGCACCTTGTTTCAGTCATAGATCCCAGGCAGAATTGATGCTCACCTTGGAAGCTGAGGATCAAGATATAGTTAAAGAAGTAAACGCATGGTAGATTTAGATGGTTGATTTACATTAGGCATGTTTCATTGCCATCAAATGGACGGTCAGATGCTTGTATGACGGCTGAGCGTCCCTTTGCCTTCCCAGCCCCTTGTGTATAAGTCCAGGCATAGGATGACAAAGGGAAGTCCATAGGTCACATGACTGAATGATGGACACAGAAATAAGTACCTTCCTGTTTCCTGTCAATGTCAGGGTTGGAGAAAAATGCAGTAGTGGTGCATGTGCCCTTCCCTCCCAGAAAAACACTACACTGTCTCAGTCGTCAGTTTCAGTCATAGCGTGACATTTAGCACACCCTTGTAAAGGTTAAAATAAGTGGAGGAAAGTCTTTGGCAGTGCATGTAAATGTCAACACGTCATGCAATGTAAGAATGAACCTGTTATGGTTGAATCACGACAGTGCTCAGTGGTGCACACATTTGCTGACACCCATTTGGTCATACTCGTGCTGCTTCATGCTAAAATGTGCAAATTCATATCAACTGAAGCCTTGGAAAATGATTGTAGGATGGCCTCTTTGTTGAAAACGACACGAGAAAGCCACAATAAATCATGGCTGAAACAGCAAACAGCATTTCTCTGATTTAGATCCATTCCCAGCTCTGACACATTAGAAACAATGCTCGTGAGAGGCTATTGAAAAATGCATTTAAATGGTATTAGGGAGGTTTGTGTGTGTTTGTGGCTGTGTGAGAGAGAAACAAACAGAGAAATGCATTTTGTATTCATGCAAATCCATTTGGTTTCTGGCTAAGGTTTAAACTGGAAATTGAAATCAGGGAAATGCAATGTGACAAGAGCTTGACTGCAAAAACCTCCACACAGGCAAGTTTGGGCACAAGCACACACACAAAAAATATACACCTGGCACACACCTTTTATCTTTCTACACTTATACACACAAACAACCATACAAATGTACTCGTGCTGCCTTTTTATATGTGCATAACGTAGCTTTGATGCATACAAGTTAAAATGAGGACAGGGAAAGTTAGAGAAGAGAGCTAGTAACCCTTTATTCACGTCTGTCAAAATATATAAAAACAAAAACATCAGGGCTGTCTTTATGGCTCAGTGGTCTAAACTGCCTTCCCTGTAATAACAAGGCCCCTGACATGCAACAAGGTCCTTCCAGGGGTCCTTGTTGCATGTCATTCTCATCTTTCTGACTCCTAACCTTCCTCTTATTCCTTGTGTTTGTTTGCTGGTTTGGAGCATAGCTTTCCGTGAATCCCTAATACACTCAGACAAGGTTAGCTGGCAGGTTCATTTAAGGAAAGCATGATCTAAGCTGTCAGTTCGCTTGAAATTAAAAGAATAAAAAGCTTCTGAAGACACAGCAGTTTCAAAGACTCAAACTAAACTGTCTGGCAGTGTGTGTGATCAGTAAGACTGAATAATAATAACATTAATCTGAAAAGAAAATAGAGTTTGATCCCAATTAACCCAGAGTGGTCCCATTGACAAAACAAGGATTGCAGTTTCATTATGTTGTTATCATTCAGAGTTATTGCCTTTTAAAAACACATCCTTTAATTTCAGTTAAGTAGGTCAGTCTAGCGATTGTCATGACTGGAATATATTCCACTCACGTGTGTTGATCTTCTGCAGTGAGATATGTTTCTCTAACTGGCGTCGGAGTTTGACCTCAGCACCGTACTTTCCCGTGGTGCCATTGTCAGCAAGGATGAAGTGGGAATGGAGACTGTTCAGCACCGTCAACTTGCTCATGGGGTTGGACATGGTCTGGTATGGACGCACCACCTACCCAAAGAAGAGAACATTCAGCAAACAGACAAACATCGGAGAAGGCCAGACAGGCTAATAAACAGCTTATGTGAGAATAGCCAAGGATTATTTTTTCTTGCACCATTAAAGGGGACATTTTGCCTCATTTTTAAACAGTAATAGCATGAGTATACAGTATGTTAAACGTTGTCAAAGTTGCAAAACATAAAGATCAGGCCGATAAAAAGACATCCAGTAAACCAAATCTATAGATCCTGAACATCCCTGAACACTTTGCTTTTAAACAGTCCTTTACTTCCCAAGAGAATGGGCTGGCCAATCAGAATAGAGTGGGTTTTTTGGGAGGGGGCCTTAATAAGACAGTACCTAAAACTGCCTTTTTTCACTCAGTGTGCACAGCAGTGATGCAGCAAGAGAGAACAGAAGTAGATCAATGTGTCATACATTATAGCATTGCAATGGTTTCAAAATAGACCCCTAAATGAAATTAAGAACATGGAAATCTGTATCCCCTTTAATGTAAAAAGAAAAAAAATACACACACACACACCTAAGTGTAGATGCAAGCTAAGACAAAGTTATTCCAACAAAATACTAGCCATATACTCGTTCATTGTTCTCATTTCCAAGAACTTTTACTAAAGATGCCAGTCTTTCAGCAAACAGTTTAAATCAGTGTGTTGAATTTTGATATTTTCTCTAAAATAAGAAGTCATGTCGATTTTACTGCACATTTGCTTTATCTTCTTGAAGTAATGAGCAATAAAATATGATGCAGCATTAACACAGTTCTTACAATTCCACCAAAAATGCACCAAAATGTGGGAGAAAACATTACTGACAATTTCCTCTGAAGCTTGGATTTGGTCTGGTGGGGCTGCAAATGAAAGTCTCCCATAAATTCATCTGGTCATTTGGCAGACCTGAGACAGTTGAGACCAATCAAGCGTAAAAAGAGTTTCATCATCTCATTTTAGGCACCATCATTAATTGGCTTTGGTTGACTTGTTCAGTATGACACAGTGTTGCACATTCTGATGAAATTTTAACTATAAATTAACATTGATCACAAAGATTTTTAATGAATCAGCATTTTCTCACAGTTTTCATGTGGTTCTGCCAGCTGTCCTAGTCACTTTGCAGGAGTGTTTATCGCGGATTGGACTGGCTTACTCAGCATGTCAGCTAATAAGTTGTCAACAGCAATTTACAGGCTCTACTGTGGACAGCAACATGTGACATGTTCTGCATATACACATGCAATAAAGCAACAAAGAACACATGCACCAATTCAGTAACTTGTTTTTTTTCTGTTTGTTCTCAGAGACTTACATCTTTTCCAACAAGATCCTCCTGGTTTTCTACAATTCCCCAAGGAGCAATGCCAATGGTGCAGATCTTCCCCCTTGACTTGGAAGCATGGTCTTTGAGTGCATCGCCCACATGGCGAATGACCCCTGTGTGTGTGTGTGTATAAGAAAACAGAGAAACAGATAAATCAGTTTCCTCACATGCAATATACAGCCTGAACATGATGGTATTCTCTCTCTCTCTCACACACACACACACTGACAGCTCCTAGCACCAGGCCTCTGAATGTTGTCCTCAGGGAAGCAGCACAAAGACCTGGAGGCCATCTTATTCCATCTCACTCGCTGACACTCATTCTTTCTCCAGCTCCAACACCAACTGTCCCATCAATCCATTATTCAGATCTCACTTCTTTCTTCCCTCTGCACCTATGCTGTCACTAAATCTTGCTTTGTGTTCCTTTCTGTATTCATCGTGCAATCTACAGCATCCAGCACTTTATCATTCTTTGCATCTATTCCAATCTGTCCTGTTGAACCTCGTTTAGATTGTCTTTTTCTTAGCTAAAGCCTGCACAAACTAATCAAGTTTCTAAAAGAGCTCACTGTTTGCAACCTAGAAACGAACAATACAAACATTGGACTCCCATATTGAATACAAAATGAAATCACAGGCTTAGATAATTTTTCCATTATAAAAACCATAACTGTCTCACCAAAAGGCAATAAGACCTGCTATCCCGGCCTACAGAAACTTTTGTCCACTCATTTATCTTTTATCTGGCACAACAGCTAAAATTACAATATCGATGGATCATAATCACTGATTTTTCAATATACTACACTCATAAAAATGGTAGCAGCTACCAAACATAACTGTATTTTTGCCAATTTAAATGTACCACTAGATTTTCTCATCAGGAATCATATCTTATAGAGATCAAAAGCATAAGTTGAGTCAAGAACATTTATTTTCATATGAATATTGACATTTCTTATCAAAATGTATGCATATTTCCAGCACTGCCATATGATTTTTGGGCCTTTCTATTATCCCCTTCGATCAGTTTGAATTCAGCCAATCATTTATTAGCTAACTATTCTGCTGTTCCTTTCTGGGCTGCTCTACAAGTCTTCATCACCATCAATGTCTAGACTCCATCAAAGTTACAACCTCATTAAAATAAGGACTGACCTCCAAAGAGTCTCTATATGGCACCTCCTCAATCGTTTAGTCTAAATGTAAGCCCCAAGCCAAAATTAAGCAAGCTAGCCTCTCTGCTAATAAATCGAGTTCAAGTTGTACCAAGTCATAAGTAAGATATCACTTCAGTTGTCTGATGATGATTATCTGTAACTGCTTATAACATACTTGATAGACCAGTTTGTCAGTGATTCAGTGGTTAAATATCTCCACAGCCCTGAGGGGCCTGATAAATGTTATTTAATATCTGGTAACTAATGCAAAAAACTCGAACATATTAAAACTGCAAGGCAAGTACACAGCTGTTCAATATTCATGAAAAATAGAAGTGCTACTGCGAATTCCTAACAAAACACCACCACTTGAGGAGATCGAGCAAAATTTGAGTATGTATGAAATATACAGCAAATATTCTTTTCTTCATTACAAGCTCCCTCTTCAACTTCACCTGTGTTGACCCCTCCAGTGAAGATCCAGGCTCCGGTTGTCATGGCAGCCTTGATGAGCCCCTTGCCAAAGACCTGCTTGAGTTTTGGCTGTAATTCAAAGTTCTGCAAGCCCCCGTGGACTGAGATGAGCAGCTTTGGCAGCTCCAGCTGCCATTCCTTGGTCATCAGGTGGAGCAGCAGGTCAGGCTTGGTGTCATAAGACACACGGACATACTGCAAACAGCAGCGAATGTGTTAGTCTGACAGAATATGCAGACACACACTGCAATCTTAACACATAATTAAGAAATAAACCAACATGACATGGTAAACAAGTGTTGCAGACCTGACCCAAGTGCACTGTATGGCTTTTATTATTAAACAAGAGACATTTGGGACAGATGTTTGCTATGATTGAAGAACCATATGCATTATAGAGCATCTGTTTATCGTTCTTATGCAACATCAGCTACCACCTGACATGTGTTTTGTTGAATAATTTAACACTGTGGATTAATCAGGCATAATTTATCGTAAATCATCTGAGTTTCCTGTTACCATGGTAATGGAAGTGATGAAATCCTTTCACTTTGGTAACATGTATGATTCTGCGACAACTACAATTAACAAATTCATCAGTCAAACTCCCATTTCAATCTTGTGCAGTCATCATCCACATTTGTTTTAAATCAATAATTACAGAGCAATAATGAGATTCATTTGATTGATTTTGCCATCTGGAGTCATTCTGATATGTTGAATTCTGAGCAGTTTGTGATGCCCTTGATTTTTGGAGAGCTCAATTTGAATTTATTCCACCTTGATCTTATATGTCAAGCTCTGTGCTATAAGAATGGAATATGAATATGAATGCACACTGTGTAAACAGCTCTCATTTCTACATTGTAAAAACTTCTGATTTAATTTCAGACAGAAGTTCTCATAAAATATCATTTCCATTTTGCTTTTTGATTGTGTATGAAATTGACAGGTTTTACTACTGTGTCCACCAAATTTTCATAGTTGTCTTTTCATAAAGGACATTACCGGTCAAAACCAGAGCTAATTTGCCCTGTGCGTTTTGCAGATATACTACTGGAGAATGTGAGAGCAAACATTTTTAGTCACAATTCAGAACTCTGCAAGCTGCTTCTAAAACCACATAATACAACGAGAGGATGAAAATGTCATATTTCTGCAACACACAGAACATATAGACAGCACTTTAGATTTCCTAAGGGAGTTACCATGGCTTTGTTGGAGTGTCCTCCTCCCTGGAACTCGATAGTGCCAAAGGCATCAGTGGGGCTGAGCTGTGTATGCTTGCTGATTGACCATTTCTCTGACAGGCTGTCATTCTTCGCCAAACGCTCTGCCTTATCATTCTGACTGGTTGAGATGCCCGGGGGCAGGCCCACATGTTGACCTATCAGACGACCACAACAGCACCTGGATGGAAAGCAAGATCAATACAAGGGTTGATTGATAAGATCTGAGACGAACATATTCTCCTTCCAACTCAGTACACTTCTGCAATACTGCAGGGGTTTCATCTTAATTTTATAGAAGGCCATTTTCTTGGTTGTCAACAAATAGGTTCCAATTTAAAGGACCATACTGGCCATTTTGAATGTTTGAGTCTAATATATTTAATTTGCATGTATGTTACGTTACTGACAATCATTTTCCAAAGCTACTGGAATGGCTACTGGCTTCCCTACTGGAATGGTGAATAATTTTTTTTTTCCCTACCTTCCAGATCACCATTTTTTTCAGTTCATTCTGGTACGCTATATTAAAATCAACTTGTTGATACTTGAAATATTCTTGGGATAGGCAATCCATCATTGAGAACAACATGTATATTCAGGTTTTTTTTTCTCAAAGTTATGTAATTTTAGCATTTAAGCACAATAAAAAGGGCGGAGTGAATGTATGTCTCCACCATGGAATATAGTCCCAAAAGAAGACCTGCATTTACTGAAAAATTTAAACAACCATGACTTCATAAGGCTGCGTAACTATTAGTAGGTGAAACATCGATTTTTAAGGTGGATGTATTGCTTGAACATTTGATTTTGAAAGATTTAGAGATTTTGCAAAATATCAGGAAAGCTGAAATACGGTTTTATTCTTTGGGAAATGGTTGTCAGTAACCTTACTTGCATGAAAATTGAATATATTAGGCTCAAACATGCAAAATGGTCCTTTAAGCCATTTTCAGTTTGGGAAGAGCTGAAAGTTGGGGCTGAATCAGGTGGGTCAGGCAAGTGCTGAGGTAGTTCAAAGGTACAATCATGGCTAGAATCCAGCATCAACCTGCATAATCACTGCACGTTCACCTAATTTGTGCATTTGGTACAACTCACAGTGGGCGCCTCTGGAATTTGTAAAACAGCCACACTTCCTTATGTGTCAGGCTCAGAAGTTATCAATCAGCAATAGTATTTTACAGTATACCAGTACAGAGTAACTGAAACCTGAGAAGCCTGAACCTCAAGAGGGGGGGAGAGAGAGAAAGAGAAGGGGAAGAAATAAATGTGAGTTAAAGTGAGAGACTATGAGNGAGAGAGAGAGAGAGAGAGCACTGTCATAGTCATGTGTGAGGCAGTAACAAGTAACAATTTGACATCTGACTTTCATCTTGTGATTGAGAGGAGAGGTGGAGAAGGACCCACAGGCCTTTTTACTTCCTCTGTAGCTTTGGTTTTTGCTCTTCAAAACCCCTTTCCATCAATTTTTATTTTATCTACCTCTTCCTCTTGGCAGCTACAAGAGTTCAGCAGAATGACAGGGAATTGCAGGTTTCCTACAGACATACATGCTTATTCAGACGCACTGAGTACAGCTTTCAGATCCTGTGCTATAACCCCACAGGATGGAGTGGGAAACCTGGGAGAAAAAAACAAGTCAGAATGCTTTGATTATCAGCTGCATCTGTCATGTTTTAGCAAAACTAGTATGCCTCCTCTCTGCCTTGTGTCATATATTCTTAAAAGAGACAAGATCATCTGATTTTGGGGAACATCTGTTTTCTCTCTTCATGCTAAAGAGTTCTACACATTTTCCCCTACTTATGCTAAATCTGATTAGCTAAACAAACAGTGGCATTCCTGTGTGCGTGCGTGAGCATATGTATGAGGCAACAACATCAGCTGTGGTGATGAAATCCATAACATCGACGTGACAGGGATTTTGCAGAGAAATGTGAGAGAAATATTAAGAGGGGAGAAAGTGTCTGTTTCATTTTCCTAAAGTGCACTTCTCATTGAAATTGCTTTATGGTGTTAAAATTACACAGAGAAGCCTCTTAAAAATGTGCTTCCACATTTGTACTTTGCAATACTGTAAAAGGATTTGCAATATATTCCTGTGGGCATTTTATCTTGAGTATTGTTCAAATGAATACCCTTTTACAATGGTATGATGTGGAATATTTCACTGGCTTCCTGCAGTGACCTGATATATGTATGTATGTATGTAGATATAAAACGTCAGTCAGTGGTAGTGTAAAATGTTGCTCATTAAGGAAACATCTACCTGTTATTCAAATAGAGCCAGCATGATATTTCTGAGGCATAATTTAAAGGGTCAACATTGAAACGTGTATTAGGTATTGTAGTATTGTAGCTTTTACAACAAATGAGCAACTGCTTCTAATTTGAGCGGCAAAAGTAGTGGATCAGTGGTTAGCACTGATCAAAGCAAGAAGGTTCTAGTTTTGAATCCAGCTCTACATGGAGCATGTTCTCCCTGTATCTAGGTGGGTTTACGCCAGGTTCTAAAGAGATGCAGTTTAGGTGAACTGGAGATTCTAAATTGCCTTCTTCTTCTTTTCCTTTCGGCTTTCCCTTCAGGGGTCACCACAGCGAATCATCTGCCTCCA
>VXCM01000873.1:0-66574 GCA_014773175.1 Lucifuga dentata
AGATGGAGGCAGATGATTCGCTGTGGTGACCCCTGAAGGGAAAGCCGAAAGGAAAAGAAGATATAGTATAAGCCAATCTCGTGTATAAGCCGACCCTGATTTTGACCTGCAAATTTAGATTTTTAAAGAAACCCCGTATATAAGCTGACCCCCTGATGTTGTTCCACCAATTTCCACCTGTTTTTCTGGGTATTGTTATAGTTGTGATTTTCTGAAAATAATCCACTAACTGGTAAACACGATATTTATTTCAGCAGCTGATTACCGTAACTGACATTAGCTGAGATTAACTTTTCCAGACTTCTCTTCCTTGTCTGAATTGCCAAACAGTTTATTCCAGTCCTTGATGCTCTTTTCCTCTTCTGAGTCTGTGTAGTTTCCATTGTGTGTTGTATCTTATCTCAAGTTTCTTGCTAATAATGCACAAAACATGATGTTGAGCAAGACTAGCAAATAGCAGTACCGCACCAGTATATGAAACAGCACTTTTATGAGGTGTCTCTGATTGGCCCATTCTTTTGTCTGTGACCAATCGCAACAGCGCTTACTTGTTGCCACAAATGGCTGCCGCAAAATGTGCTGGATAAGATGTTTTGTCAGGAAATATCTCATTCTAAGGTATGATTTAAACTATTTTCATTTTCCATAGGTAGTGGTAATGGGTAGTATTCCCACCCCTGGAAATTTCATTCTCTGGGATCAAATTTGAATTTCTTGTGTGTAAACTCACCCCCCAGTGTGCTTTGTGAACTTTGGTAATAAAAACTCGGCTTATACTCGAGTATATCTTGTAGACAGTGCCTGGAACTGATTTTTTTTTTTTTTTTTTTTTTTTTTAATACTACCAACACTGTTTTGTTTTGGTTCAGGAAATTCATCTGTTTGATTTATTTTTATTCAAACAGTTCAATACATGTGTGCTAGAGTAAGCAACCTGTTATACATACCACTGCAATGAATGCTAGACTAACAAGCTAAGGGCCCACAGACCACAATCTGTGCAGAAGAAAGCTCAAGTTTCTGTTCCTGTCTTCTCAGCCAGTGCAGTATGGCTAACCCCTCCAAAACCACAAGTTTTAGTAATATTACAAAAATCTGCTGAAAACCCAGAGCTCCATGTGGCTGACAGAGGAAATCAAGTTGGCTTCACTAATGGCCAGCAACACAGCCACCATTGTGGTTTGCTGACTTTCAAAGGTGATGTTTATGAGGGTGCATACAGGTTGACATAAGGATCCAACATTTGCCTTCTCTAACCAAGAATCAATATGTCCTCTCCTTCTGCCACCTTCATCAACCATCAAGAACAAAAGCTCGCTGATATGTTCATGATACTTGAAAGCTAAAACACTGACATTCATATAAAAAAACAAAAAATACATAATAGCAGGAGGGATACAGGGCTTCTCCCCCTCAGAGATGAACCCCTCATCCTGCTATTAGGATGCACATAAACGCACGCGCGCGCGCACACACACATATGTATGTATTCACAGAGACATGGGCTGCAGCTGTTGAACATATGACTTTCCATGCAGTTCAGCTAAAGACATGGAGACGGTGAGACATTCACACCTGTTAGCACCGGCAGCACAAGCCAGCTCTGACTGACTACTCCCTCCCCCGACCATCATCGCCTCTCAATCGCAAGAGCACTAACCAAGCAAATACTCCATCAGCAGCATGCCGGAAGGTTCTGCCCTACAAGCATTTATATCCACAACCTTTCCCCATCTCCACTGACTACTGGACAAAGACGTGAAAAAAAATGAGTAAAAAAATGTCCCTTGTTTTAATAAAGGCTCGCTTCCTGGAACACGAGCTACCAGTTGGGAATATTTGAGCATGTGTTTACGTGTCCACATTAGTGTGTCTGTACACATAAGACAGGGATTACTGTGGCTGTGAAAGTGTATTTCTGTATGGTGTGTGTGTGTGTGTGTGTGTATGAACAATCAAGACTCAAGACAGTAGAAGTACAAACAAGAAAAAGAAAAACATAGTTATATCAAGGCAGAATTTTTTTTTTGCTCTCATCATCATAAAAAAAAAAAAAAAAAAAAAAACAAAACAGTCAGCAACAAGCAGCCAGCAAAGCAATTTTCTATGACATTTGCAAAAACAGCCACAGTTCATGCCAGAGCCATATATATATTCTATTGTTTGTTTTGGTATCTGCTACAGAAACTGACCTGAGAGCCGTGAGGTTTATTTAAGTTGCTGAATCTTCTATAAGGCATGGGTCCTGTCAGAGATAAGAAAAGGAGAGATAAATTATGTCTGTTATCGTTTAACAAGATCATAACAAATGAAGAGAGGAGACATGCAGATATGGTTGGGTATAAGTCTCTCATAGCTCATCTGAACTCAGATTGGCTCTTAATGTCATGAGGAACCTTTTGTGAGGTATTCACATTTTACTTTTCTTTATTTTTATATTTATACCAAAGAAACAGATCGACAGAAACAGCCTGAAACTGAGCAGCATGGCCCACATCTCCCTCTCTCCCCAGATGATAGGTGATTAAATGTCCACTCTTGCTCTGGAGTGAGGTAAAGTATGTTAAACACCTCTCTGGCGTGCACTCTGATCCCTCTTTGTCTGCTTATCTAGGCTCAGGACCTACAGATGGATGAGTCCAAAGGGGGGATGAAGACTGTGTGGTAAAGTCATCATGCTGTGATGTGAAACAGGCACAGGCTGAGGCTTCTCCACAAGTTCAAAAGGAAATGAAATACTTATTTGATTCTTGTTTCTTCTTTCCAAGCAACCTCCTTCTCAGCCATTCTGCCTGCTATCAGATTTATTAATGTTATTCTTGAGACCATCTGCATAATATATGACAGAGATTTACGTGGTTGGCTTGATTTTGTGTTAGCGTCGGATATAGTAAACCTGACTCAGAGAGCTGCTGAGACCTTTGAGTGACCCATAGGGTTGAGGGGATCTACTAATATATCCAAATGTCTCTCTGTGGAATATCAAAGTGCTTAAATTAGGGGAGCACAATAAATAGGACACCAATATATAATCAACCAATAAGAGAGAAAATCCAATGAAATCTCAATTGATACTTACATGCAATAATGTAGTGTTATTGGGGTATAGAAAACTCTATCTGGTAAGGATATTGAGTTTTTTTTCTGAATATTATAAACATCGCTGAGAAAATTTTGTTTTTTTCTCACATATACTTTGCACCATCTACTTACATACAGAGGGGTGTATGTTACCTCTATAGGGTTTTAGTTTAGCCTTTCTTACCCACGACACATAGACTACACATTATTTTAACTTTAACATATAAAACTTTTAAGTTGTGCATCAGTATTAGTCACAAGAAATTATCTATTATCATTACTGCATGTGGTTGAAAGGGTATTTAAATGACTTATATGTATGTATTTAAATGACTTATAAATCCCCTCTAACACCTATTCCAAGGTACATATCTCATTTAAAGCCATTTATGAAATTCTTCCACACACTGAGCTGACCTTGAACATCTCACAGCACTTAGCCACCAGTTAGGCTACGGCTCTGTGTGCTGCATAGGCTGGAGGCGAGGTTATCAGCTGTGTCTCCTTCAGGTCCTCTGAAGAGAAGAGCTTTAACAGCGTTCACAGAGATGCTACCAGGGAGCCCCATCACAACTGATAAAGTCCATTAAGTTAATCGGGGATGTAAAGACAAAAATTACAGTATCTCCTGCATTTCCATCTGCTTCTAGATAATACACAGCTCTAATGTGTGTGTGTAATCAGCAGGGTGATGAACCATAGAACATGTGTGACATAAGGAGCATGTTCTTAGCTTTTGTACCAAACACTCAAGAAGTGGTTGCTGTAAGATTTAAAACCAATTAAAAATTGATACTTTTTTATTGACACTGATGTGCATACATTCTCCTGCTGGTTTGGTCGTAAATAGATTGCATACTTCATAGATTTTTTTAATTCTTTAATTTTGCTCTTGTTACCTTATCCTTATTTTATTTTATTTTATTTTATTTTACATATTTTTTACATTTTAAGAAACACAGTCTGGGAATGTAGCAGAAAAAGCATTTCACTATTGTTATACTTGAATGACTGCACGTGACAAAATAAAACTTTGCAAGTTGAATTTTGAAACTTGAATAAATGAATATCAGGAAGACAGTAACTTGCAGAGTTGACAGAGACAGAATGTCTTTGTTTTACCACATAATTTTATATGAAACTGAACACTTAAATTTTTAAATATGGCATATGTTGTTTTTATGATCTGTAATCCACTGCAGAACCCCTCAGCTGAGCCCAAATGTCATAGAGCAGGAGAGGGAGTGAGTAGAGAGAGACCCTGAGGTCAACAGCTCCCTCCCCTCACCAACAGCGGGAGTGTGGTCTGACATGTCAGAGCTGTTCACGTATCACAGTGCCAGCAGAGCTCTTCCCCAATGTCGCCTTTCATGCCATAATGTGTAAGTATGCAAGTATACAACTGTAATGTACAGACAGCAGCACCGCCATTTTCACTAACTCACTTCTTAACACAATCATCATCACCATCTTTATTAAAGCATGCAGATGGGAGCGACAGATAGCCTACAGTGATCTGGTCTGTTGGCTGACAGGCCCAGCTGCTTCTGCCCAATAATTCAGCCATTAGCATTTTGTTGGCAAGTGGCCACAGCACTGGCTGTGCTGTCATCCACGCCAACAACCGACGGCTGTGGAATACTGATGCTCAGCTGTGGGGCCCTATGAGAGCAAGGCTCTTTCTGCCCAAAAACTTCAAGGCTCTTTATTTTGGGGCCAGTCCCTTTCTGTTGTTTTTATGTTTTGTTTCCACTTGTGGTTTGCTTTTGATAAAGGCAGATTCAGTGAAATAAGCTGGTAAATTGGAGGGACAAGTAAAGCCTCGAGTATTGTTTGGTTTAAAGAAACAGTTGTAAATGCTGTGTTTGATCGGTCTGGAACTCTGTAAGTCCTGTCACAAGCTTTATGACTGAAGGGTGTACTGGAAATTTGAACATCATAACATATTCAAAATTGTGATGATAGCTTTTTCTCTTACTAAGGTATAGCCTACTTTAAATCTGAATTCAGAAAGAATAGCAAACTGTAGCAATTTACTGAGCTTGTCTTTATTTTAGATAAAAACATTCAAACAACATCCATTTTAGTTAGTATGCTCATAAATAACATTTAATTACATGTGACCCTCTTGTTATCACTCAGCAAAACCACCTAAATATCATGTAATTCAAGATACCTTGTAATTAGTCTGTATTGTTTGTGTAAGGTTTATATATACATTTTGGAAATCGATCCTATGGGGCTGTGCATGCTAGAGTAAACAGGCTATTTTTCAAAGACAAGGGGACTTCTTGAGCATATTTATAAATGGTCTGATTCAGACATTTTATACATTTCATTATAAAATGAAATTTTCTAAGACCCTAGAAACCCCTGAATTGCAATTATGATTTGTCTTGGGAAAAAAAAGCTTCTGCTGCTGACAAAAGAAAAATATACATGTTTCATTTTGGAAATCAGACAGAACATGAGCGGGCTGCCAGTGAGCAGCAGTAATAAGCAAACGACGGCCCCTGGCAGGAAATGACACGCGTGTCGTTCCTGGACATCGCAGGATAGCGCTGACTTGCCCAAAATAGGCCCTGCCAGTAACAATATTGCACACAGATCTCTCTATGTGCAGGTAAAGAAGCAGAGACTGGCAGCCATTCCTTCCCCTCATTATTTCCATCTACTTCCCCTGCTAGAAAGTCCTCAATCCTCTGATGCCATCTCTAATAGCCAAGACAACCAACAAATCACTGGCTGATCCTCAGTAAGTGCTCCAGCTTATGCTGGATGTTGGCAGACAAAATGAGATGGATGATCTTAAAACATATGGGGTGCCACATTCTGAAGCAATAGGGCCACAGGTAATGGGACACATATACTTTCTGACGAGCCAAGTTAAATATTGCTCTTTATGTACAACAGAGATTGGATTTTTACCAAACGTACTTGCAGGCTTCTAAGTCTCCTCCACATATAACCAAGTAAATGAGCCTTACGTCATGTAAAAGAACTGCTGGCTAACAATAATATCTTCAGCCACTGAGTTCAAGATAGCATTTCAACCTATTTCGTACAACAAATTCATTTTAAAATGTTTAAGCTCAAAAATGGGCTTTTGCTTTGAGGGCCAAGTAGGCTTTGGACACACTAGGCTGTGTGACCCCTTGCTCACCCTAAACCCCTTTTTTTGCCTTACCCACAACACGACAGGCTTTCTCTGCTGTAAAACCAAAATGTGCTGAAAGCTGGTCTACTCCAACTCGACTGAATTCACCTGCAGGCAAAACTGACAATCTGACAGCGTTGTTTCCACACCGGCTATTATTCATCCTTATTATTATGGTTGAGACTAAAGAGAGGCTCTCCATTCGGGGTGTTTAGACAGCGGAGTCTTTACCAAGGTCTCTGCTGGAAAACCCTCATTTCTCATACCTGTAGACATCTGTTTGACCAATCTATGGCTTTGTGGTTTTTGGTGTTTTGTGTTCAAGTGGAGTCATTTATACACTTATCTTTGACATTGCCTAGTTATTGGCATTAACGTAGGCAAGGACTAACCAGGCTGCGGCTCACAAGAAGCTGGGTTCATTTATTTAAACTGTGACCACCCAACACATGCAACACTTAGTGTGACTGTGTATTTTAGCTCGTTTCACGTTTCACTATAGCAACACATGCACTCATCACAAGGACAAATATACATCCAAGTGTTCTTCTATTGCATTGGGGGTCTTAATGGCTATATTGCTTATTTTGCCCCACTGCTGGAGATACAGCTGATGAATTATCTTGGGTCAGTGTTGGAACTCACCTCGGCAAGGTCTAGCTGGGAGCTCAAGGCCACGCATCTTTGTCGGCTGCCACTATACCGCACTCAAGAATCCATATCTGTGGAATTATAATTGAGATAAATATTATCAAGTGCAATCGGAGAGGGTGTTGTGTATTTGTGTTGGGGCCAAGGAGAGAGGCACTCTGAAACTGAACACCTTGGGCCCTGACAACAGGAGAGCTTAGGAGGCAGAGGAACCATCTCCCTCTATGGGCTACCATAGGCATCAGGAAATACCAAGGTGAAAGGTCAAGGTAGGACTAGTGTCCTATATGCAACTAAGACTGTGTATCAATGGCCACTTTAATACACAACTTGGATCAACAAACCGCTGTTCAAAAACCAGCCAACGATGAAAACTATGGAAGCTATGGGTTACTCTATAGCTCAGAACCGCCCACCAACCCCCTTTCTTCCTCAGGGTCTTGGCATCGTCAGCCGTTTCTTCTACTTAGTCTCTCATCACCCAGGTGGAGAAAAACAACCTATAATCCAAGTTCTCTAATCTTGTACAGGATAACTGTCAGCACCTCTATAGACTGTGGAAGGCTTTGCTGGCTTGTTACAACACTGGCACCAGCAGTAATCACTCTAATCCTTTTGTATACATGGTAAACAAAACCTTTTGCGCCGTCATTATCTATTCACAGCCAAAGGTCGTCAGATAACAAAGCGCATCAGGGAGAACAGACAGGATAAAGACAGACACTAGCAAGAGAGAAAGTTATAAAAAAAAAAAAAAGTTTGTGAGAGAAAGTAAAAAAGGGGAAAGAGACAAGTGGACAAAGAGGGAGAGAAAAAGAGGCGAGAGTCTTTAATTGTATTATATAACACTCTTTGCTGTATGCCAGGCAGCAACTGTTTCAAAGGACTGTTTTCTGTTGTGAAAGCTCCAGGCATCTTCAGCCTCACTGTAAATTGATACTTTGTTGTTTGACTTATGTAACAAGATTCAAACCCTGCCAAAAAATTAAAACTTGTCAAAATTCCAGAAACCTCACGACATTTCAGTGACCATCTAAAAGTATAGATTTAGCATTTTGCATTTTAATGTTTTTTTTTTTTGTTTGTTTTTTTAAAGAATACCCTTCTATCTCTAACCAGTACTCGTGATCACAGTGTAAAGGGTATGAGGGAAAGAGGGTGGGAACCTGACAGATCTGCTAAGTCCTCTTCAGTCAAACTTGGACATGTTTTCCAAGGGTCAGGAAGGTGGAGAAACTGTATATCTTCGAGCACCACCTCTGAGTTTGTGCAACCCTTTTCTCTGTGTGGTATGTGATGCAGACTGAAGCCTAAAGGCAGCAGAACTAAAGTGCTAATTCTTCACACAGGATCTGCTGGGAAAGTGGGAACAGCTGAGGATCTGCAGAGCTGAAAAATCATGAGCAGCTGCCTGAATGCCAGCGTCCTCCTCGCTCAGGAGCCTGCATTGCAGGGTTGGGAACCTGTGTTGCAGGGTTGCAGTGGGGCTAGAGTTGGGAGAGTGGTGAGAGGCCCTGATCCATGAATTTGGAGAAATGTCATAATGTTTTTTCCATTAAACTGTTCTTGGGCAACTGGAATTCGTAATCACACATCAACATGTGGCATGCACTGGAACGATGATCCTTGAAAAACATTATTTGTCTTCATGTATCGTTGTAGCATGCTACATCTATTTGTTCATATTAGCGTTCTTTTTGGGGCAAACCAGTTGACTCAAAAACATTTTCAGGCTAAACACCAAATTTCTGCAAACAAAATTTTATAAATATGTTGTAACCAGGCTAGAACACTATCAATCAAATGGCCGACAGTATATAGTCTTTAAAACATTTGAATGAATTAGGTATTTACTGAGTCGGTCTGCAACTTATTGACATATTGGTGGTGATAAATGAACATTGACAGTTATGGAACCAACATGTCTCACCAGCTTGGGTCAATTAATGATGAGTCATGTGGTCAGCATTGACTTGGAAGTGGCTATTGCGTTCGCTCAATGCAATTCTATTCAATAGCATCATTGTAGTTTGGCTTCTGGCATGTCTTTTTTCAATTAATCATCACCTGTGTTTTTAATCCAACCAAAGTTTTTGTTATCCAAATGTGAACTGCAGTTCATTTTGGCCTCATTAAATCTAGTTACTATTGTCACTATGGGGAGATTCCAGCTAATGACTTGATTTAGTTGGCTAACCAATCAGAAGTGAAAGTCCTGAGTGATGATATGTGTGTAGCAAACAACATGCATCCTCAAAGCTTGGCTTATGATTTTTCATACATAAGGCCATTACAACTATCATCCGGGTCAGGTTGATATACGAATCCTACAGGATTCGTATATCCTGTAGGATTATGAATCTACATGCACACTGTCACACTAATGCTAACAACATGTTATACAAAATATCATCTCCAAGCCTTGACACAGTTTTCTAAACTATTTCTCTTCAAGCAAAATACACTCCTAACAGATGAGCAAAGACTTCTGGCCTCAATAATTGTCTCCAGTCCCCATACGTTTCCCAAAACAAGTCGGTGAGAGCAGCGGGGGCTTCTGACTTGGTAAATGCAACACAGTACCTGACACCACAAACCGATCTTGCCCTGCTTCTTATTGTTATTTGGGAAATGCTAGACATATTTCTGTGCGTCTCAAAGGCCATCTCATCTTACTATAACAATCTGATTCAATATGTGGTATTATTGTTATGGAACGCAAAAGCAGAGCCGTCTGCCAGTTGCAGACAGTTTGGTATTGAAATTCAAGCTGGGGTAATGAATCTGGTAAAGCCAAGTTAAGATTTCTTGGCCCAAGGTGAGTTTTGAACAGCAAGCCCCACCTCAATACAATCAGCCATTTCTTTTAATCAAGAGAAGTCCTCGGTGTTTGCAACTGTTATTTTTGATATACATTAAACAGCAGGAAGGAGATCCTAGTTCCGAATGAGAAAGCACAACTGTGAATCACATTTCATGATGTACCGGCCAGCAAAGCATATTTTTGTCACTGATACAGTATATTTCAAATAAAAGGGGACTTAAATCAGCACCACAGTTAACTCTGTAGAGACTGCAGCTCCTGAAATAATATGAATGACACAGCTCATGCAGTATTAGATGCAACACGGCATCAAATCAGGCAGAAAATATAATCACAAATCCAGTTTAATTCCAAAGAAAGATGAAACATACTCCTTAAACTAAGGCCAAAGTATTGTCAAGTTTTCTGCTCAAATGGTGCAGCCAAAAATTAACTCGCTCTGAAAACTTGAAACGCTGTGCCTCTCATAATCCCATGAGGTATGTTCCCACTTAACTAGTAATTGTATTTTCTCTTCACATATTTAATAGAACAACATAGCAGCGGTGCTCTTAATTTCTTCCTTGTGCTTGGAGGACAATTCGAGTGTTGAGTGCAAAGAGAAGTGTGCACAATTAGCTAATAGAATTCACAGATGTGATCACTCTTTTCGCTCTCCCTCATCTCAGCGTTGTCGCACGGGAGGCAACACGAGAGTTTGGACACAGTCTTGGCTCTCACCCCACTGTGACCCACTGGCACATACGTTTCCGATGACGTAGTAATTAAAATACACTAATTTGATAATAATGCCAAAACAGCAGCACTGAAGGGCTAATTTAAAGAAAACATTTTCCCAGACCACCAGTAAAGCTTATGTAATGCTCCATAGCAAATACAGTAGCCTGTTGATGTGCTTTCTGACGTCCCAGGGGTATTTCAGGGTAAAGATTTCATAGCACAGTCATTAAAATCTTAACTCCTTTTTGGCTGACGGTGCCTGACTTGCATAGTGTGTGTGAATGATATTGTATCCACATGGTGTAAACTCGATGAACATCTGAGATTGTTTGCAAAGGGTTAAGCTCCTCTGCAGATCAACTTGCAGTAACAATTCAAAGCAGAACGGCATGTTATTATATTACGTTATAACTGGGTTGTGAAGTTTATTGGGTATCTCTTCTTGGCAAAAATATACAAAAGGTTAAATCATGACAATATGAGTTAATTGACTATAAGAATTCATTTCTTTCATTTCACTGAAAGATCAAGCTGAACAC
The DNA here is from genome assembly GCA_014773175.1 of Lucifuga dentata. Taxonomy (NCBI): domain Eukaryota; kingdom Metazoa; phylum Chordata; class Actinopteri; order Ophidiiformes; family Bythitidae; genus Lucifuga; species Lucifuga dentata. Next base: position 10,973 of record VXCM01000873.1, read on the forward strand.
GCTTCAGATGACCATACTGCAGAAAAAAAAAACAGCACCAGCCTACAAACATGACTTTACATTNCACGCTTCAGATGACCATACTGCAGAAAAAAAAAACAGCACCAGCCTACAAACATGACTTTACATTTCTTGGGGCCACAACACCACAACTCACTTCTCCCTCCATTTTTACTATATGAAGTGAAAGACAATTCAGTGGAACACAGTCAAAGTGAAGTTTCAGTGAGAAGAGTGCGACAGTTTATTAGATAAAACAACATTTCTGAAGACTGACTTGAGATTAGATCACAGACGTAACAAAGGGAATTTCAAACAGTTGTGCAGCCTTACGTTCTGCACAACATTGTACAGGCCATAATCTTCACACTCATGACCAACAATTATGAGGGTCAGCACATGTGAGCTGTGCTGCACAGCAATTCTGCCCCTGCCATCTCTTCAATAAGCAGTGAACCAATTAGACGTTTTTTTTATTCTTCCCATTGTACCACTCTTATGGTGGTTTTGAAGCCTACGGAAGTGGAAGTGGAAGTGATTGAACTTGCTCACTGAGGCTTGCTGTGCAGGCCAGAGCTATGTGCCTCACGCTCATTGTGGGTGTTTACCTCATGCCTCATTGCGCGTGTTTATTATCCCCATGTACAGTACTTCCACAGTGGGGTTTGCTAATGAGCAGCAAGGGCATGCCCACACTGGCCCGGGTGTCAGTGTCACCTTAGCCTAATGGTATCTGCTGGCTAGCAGTTCTGGTTTTTAGCTTGTCATGCTACAGGGCTGCAAATGATGAACTGTACTACTTTGATGACGATAAACAGCCCAATCTATTTCATCAGAATTTATCTAATCACCTAGAAGTGTCATTACATTCCTCAGACAAAGTCATTAAATGACATCATACGATTGGAAACTTCCAGCCTCTGACCCCACTTATGGATATCATTTATATTTGATACAGACATCCAGCGGGTGGTCATTGGCCTGCTTTAACTTTCCACAAGACCATGCTTACATTTGACATTGTTATGCTAAACATTGCTTTGGTACAGAAGAAATTCAATTTTAAAGCTGTCCAGCCATGCTGCTGCCTTGTCCTGATCATGTCCACCTCCATGATCAGAAACACATTGAGCTCCCACCAACAAGAGGGTCACAAAGTCACCTAACCCAACATATGCAGTCATTTTCTGTTCAGTCCATTACAGACAGCTCCTCCTGCATTTTGGCGATTAAATAAATAGTGAATGGAGAGAAATAACTAGTATCCTAGTAATTCTGTTAGGCATCTACTCTATCATTCAGTACATTTACATGTATACTACAACTTCGATTCTACTCCCATTAAGGCAGTGAATCGATTTTTTCCAAACATCAAGTAAATACCATAATCAGATTTGAATCTGCATAAACTGATATTGGCGTACTCCAAGTGACAGACCTATATTATGTGATTGTATGTCAATTAGACAAACATGTAAATGCTCCATCAGCAAATAATCAACGTAAACAACATTGGTTTGTTATAACATAACATTTCCTAACCAGGCAATGAGTCATGCACGGTGTATTTGGCAAAAAAATGGAGTCCTATTAATTCCATCCATATGCCACAGTAACAGAAAAAAATCCAAATACAGTTACGACTTTATTTAGATTACAGCCACACTGCAGATGCACTCTACACTGCTGAAACAATATTTGATTGAAACCAATGAATCCTTTCATACTGCTAGATTTAAACCTGCCACCTGTTTCGCAGACTAACAAAACATTCATCCCAATGAAACCCTGTTATAACAACTGTATAAGAACAAATGCTAATTATTTGTTTTGTGTTCTCAGAAGGGAACCTTTGCAGACTGAGTAAAAGGGGGAGAAAATTATGTGCATGACACACAAAAATCAACCAATCAATCAAAATACTTAACATCTTAGGCTAAGCTGATTGTCATAATCACACCACAACACACACGAAGACCCTACGCAACCTCCTAATCTCCATAATAAATGATAGTCTCAGCGTGAAACCAAGTAGATATTAATACTACTTCATACAAACATTTCTTGCTTAAAAAAATATAGATTAATCATCAATAGGCTTTAAAATTTCTTCTGTTTGCTGCATTGAATAGAGCTCAGTGGCTAGCATGGCATTCTTACCTGCATTTAGTCCTAATGATGAGATAACTTGCCAGTAGCCTACCTGGCAGGTGTGTAACATCAGAATAAAGTATGAATGACTGTCACACCTTATGATTAAGCAGCTGAAGTACAGATATATTATTAGCAAAATGTACCCTTGACAGAGCTAAGTTTTGTTGAGCTAGCTCCGCCAGTTAGCTAGCTAGATGGTACAAGTCCGACCTAGTAATAAGAATTGCCGTGTTAGTTACTGTAAATTAAATATAGAAGAGATAACAGATAACTTACATGGGGTAATTTGTTTGTTGTAACGTGAAGGCGACACACGTTTAACGTTAGAAAATTAGATACTGATTTTTAAATGCTCATTAGCCTAGCATTCCAAAGCTCAATTCTAGTCGAAGTTTGAAAACACTTACTTGTGTTGCATTTGAAATTGTTACGCTAAACATTGCTTTGGTACAGAGGAAATTCTGCACCAAAATCCAGAGACAGCTACTTCCAGAGTCTTCAAAGTTCCGTCTTATCCATATTAAATGATTTTTTTTTTTTGNATTTTTTTTTTTTTTGTTTGGTTAAAGATGGCTGGCGTAATGACAGCCGGCTTTGAAAAATAACATTTTTATTAAGAATTTTCATATATAATAATGTTTTCATACATAAGTAGCAAGTCGATAAATTTCCAGAAGTCAGCTTTGATCAAAGGAGTAAAGTGGCACTTTGTGAAAAACTATTAATAGTAAAATAGAAAAACTGTTCTTTCATTCAAGCTTGATAGGACTGGTTCTGAAAAATGTAATTTAAAAAGAAAAAGTTTTTTATCTGTGACTTAAATGTAATGATGATTATATTCAAATAGCCAAAACCTATTTACACCTCCAGCAAAAAGGATCAGCGCTATTCATTGAAAAGAAACCAACCAGCAGCCTGCACTCCACCTCACCCAGGCCTGCAAGGCTCTGAGTCCCACAAATAGATCCTGATGACCGCAAGAAACGCATGGAATACATACGTTATATAGTCTACTTTAGACATACAGCTTTATTACTATTTCCCCTCCTATTACTGCTACCACTGGAAGTAATGATAAATTCTTCCAGCTTTGTTGTATGCTGTGTTTTACCCTCTTGAGCTGCAGCATATTTTCTGATTTAAGTGAGGCAAGGAGTGTCACAAAGTGCTTTAGACAGCATAAGCTCAGGGCCTGTGGGCAAAAGAAAAAAAAAACTTTTAAGTATCATCTCATGTAAGATGTATAACAAAACACCTTGTTTGCTTAAATCCAGTTCTCAGGAAGTGATTACTGTATTGACCATTCAAAATCAGCAGACAACATTAAGTGTTTTCTCTCTCCTATGAGTTTGACAGTAATATTTCACAAATTTGTTGAATAAGGAGTAACTAAAGTGTCCAGACTAGCTCCTGTATGGAAGTAAGATAAAGTGCAACAGGATGTGATAAGCAGATAGGCTGACCTTGAGGATATGTGGAACCATCTGGTTTCCCATCTTCAGCACCTCCTCCAGGTAGCAGCAGCTGCATGTGGGGCTCTCCCCCAGTCCTATCAAGGAAGCCAAGGGCCACTTCCACAGTAGACAAGGCCTCACACACCTCACTGTAGGAGTGCAGCTCCTCAGCCACTACAAACTGGGTGATAGTCTGAAAAGGCTCCGTTAGACACAAGTCATATGAGTGGACAACAACAACTTTATCTGGGGAATGAATTTTTGGGGGAAATGAAACTGATATCCTAAACTACTTGCTTGATTTTTGCTTTTACATCCTTATGAATAATCTCATAGTTGCAGTCATGTCTGTTCACAAGTGTTGGAATACCCTTTGATGAAAAAAGAGGAGTGAGGAATATAATATCTTAGAAATTATTAAAACAAACAGCAGTCATTTCCTATTTGAAGCAATTGTGATACTTTTATTTGCTCACATGAAAAGTGAGTTTGCCTATTAAGAAAGGAGGGAGGATCTGCTGCTGGATCTGGGCAAGTCATACTCATACAGGGTCTCTTGGCTCCTCTTTATGCTTTACTGGGTGTTGGACAGAACCAGGGGCATCAGGTCTCTCTCCAGCTCATTCCCAATCACGTGCAGGTCAGTCAGTTCTGCAGGGTTCACTTTGTAGCTGGAAGAGGTATAAACAGATCAGTTACCATATAGGAAACATACTCTTTCTGTTAACATGCTCTTTCTGTCTTGCCTTCTGTCAGGCAAACACTTGGAAATTAAAACTTTATTGTGCAATGATGTTATTAATCTCCCATTCAGTCCAAAAAACAAATCTGGTATGTATCTGAATGAGGGGTTTTGTCCAGTCCAGTGTTCTTACAGCCAAACATGGATACATGAATAAAATGTGGCACCAGTGCCCCCACCTGGTCTCCTCACAAATGTGTTTTCCACACAGTAGACAACATCATTATGCAGGGCAATGAGGTAGTTGGCCAGGGCTGTAAACACACCTTGAAGTCACTATTTAGGTCCAGGTCCTTCTGGAAAAAGTCAGGAGGGAGTTTAACCTCACCTGAATATCTAAATTAACCCGAGTTAGTGACATGCTTAGGCCCATGATGTGTGTAATGTGCAGAAAGTGTTTTTATTTACCATTAGTTGCCAATGACACCCTGAGCTGATTCCAGGTTGTCAGGAATGTTTTGATATATTTCTCACACCAGACTTTCAACGAAATGATGAAGGAATCAAACATGTCATGCAAAGTGTACATAATTCAACTCCAGGAACAAAAATTGCAATACATTAGAGATCAGTGGCTCTCGTGTGGAAGAAATGTAGCTCTTTTAAAGACAGTTAATCATCATTGTCTCCTTCTAGGTTAAAACAGCTCTTCCCTTGGCAAGCAGGGTTTCATTCTGTATTTTGCCAGCTTTACTATCACATTTCCAAGAAAGTGATAAGTGGTTGCTTGGAATGTATCTCGTGTGTAAGTGAGCAATGCAAAAGCTGAGCAGCATGTGGTGTAAACATTAGCTGCAGAAATGCAGAAATGGTGCCAAAAGTCAGATTGATGTTTTGAAATTTCTTAACCAGATTTCTCTGGAGTGTAAGATTATGTGACTGGTTGCAAATTAATTGCAAAATATAGGACGATACGTCAATGTTGCAGTAACCTATTTCCGACCACTAGAGGGCACCTCTCCCTTTCTTTCTTTTCCCTTTGTCATCACCCTGCAGACTGGGTAGGGAGGAACAAATTTTTATTTTATTTTTTTTAAACTAGGTGTCATTTAGATTCAAACAACTTTATTTTTGATGTCACTATGTAAATCATCATTTAGCACACACCGGGTTCAAAGAAGGATTAGGATTATAAGGTAATCATTGCAGGCTATGGGTATGGCGTATTATTTGATTACTTTTCTGTTGTTGGGAGGCTGCTTATGAGCAGGTGTACAGCACTGACTGTGTCAGTTGTCCCTTTGCCAAGTGACCAGGTAAGATGTTCCATGTTTCAGCAGGTGAGCAACCAGAAATACTGTAGGATCAGGCACTGGACACTTGATGATGGTAGAGATAAACTTGAAATACAAATACAGTAGATGACGATTTCCAGAAAGCTGTTTAATGCAAATAGTGGCATATAATCACTTTATCACAAGAATTAAGGATAATCTACACAATCTGACCTTCTCTTATAGTCACATTTATGTATGTAACATTTGCATGAATGCAACATTGCATAATATCTAATACATCTATTAACTATCTAATGCATCCATTATTATCTAATACATCTATTATCTCAACATCTAAATCTACCATAAAACATTTTCCAGCAGTATCTTATGTATCATTTAAAGAGGGAAAAAGAAAAGTGCAAGATCTTTATCAAAATTGTACTATAAACTGTCTGGCTATACTTGAAAAATGACAAAACCATACATTCTTTATCTGTACAACTTAATTATTGAGAGAGCTATGCACTGCAAAAGAGTGCTTGTTGTCAAAATCACTGCTGCTGAATAAATGAAGGGTTCAAGATTTGGCTCCTGAAAAAAAAAATAAAAGAATTTTCAGAATTTTTGTTCAGCTTGGTTATTATATGTGCACTGCACAGGCATTAATCTGAGGATATTTACCTGCACACTGTGCTGTAAATCACATCATTATGTGAATCCATCTGCTGCTCCCTGCAGGTGATACAGTCAATCAGTGCATATGCCTCTACTGCAACACAAATCATTATTTTAAAATGATCATCAATCATGAAAAATATCTCACCTGTTTGCATTCCTCCTGCTGGTGATATCCACAGTTGCATAGATGACTGCCCGTGGTCCTCCATCACACGCTGTTCCATCTTGTGATTGGTTATTGTCACACATGGGCCAATTGGCATAGACTTCAGTATTCTGGGTATAATCATGAAAAATAGCATGTGTTGAATTACTGGAGTATAATGTTCTCTGCTGTTTCATCTGACTCCCACACATCAATAAGAGCCCTGGTGTTTTCTCCTCTGATGCCCAACACACCGTCAGTGGTTCAAGAATTAGGTTGTGGTTTTGATTCATCTAGCATGTTGCTCTATTTCCTGCCCTTCCAACTTGCCTGACATGGTTGCAAACAATCTTGATATAACTGACATCAGCATTTTCCATCCTCTGTGATATACCAATGTTTCTTTTTTTATGTGACAGCTTGCAACTCTTTCTACACTGCATAATACAAAAAAAAAAACAAAAACAAAAAAAAAAACCTGTTACAGAACCTTAAAAGACTATACCTATGAGTGTGCATGCAATAAATACAACCCATATACATGTTGCATTACGGCCAGCCATTTATTATTTTTCCTACTTTCCATATTGCCATTGGTTTTAGTTCATTACAGTATGCTATAAAAATCAATTTGTAGAGACTCAACATGTGCTTGAGGTAGGTAAGCCGTCTCACACACACACACACGCACACACACACACACACACACACACACACATACAGTATATATATATTTGTCAAAGTAGCATAATTTTAGCATTTCAGCAATGTGCTACATAGAAGAAAATGCATATTTCTGCCAAGAAATGCAGTAAGACTGCTTTTACCAGAGAAATTAAAATGGCAGTGCCTTCTACAATCCTGCATAAGAGTTAGCAGACAAAACATTGCATCATTTTAAGGTGGGTGTATCGCCTGAACATTTGATTTTGAAAAATTTGAGGATTTGGAAAAGTAAACTAAAATACAGTTTAATGTTTTGGAAAATGGCAGTAAACTAATGTTTATGTAGGCAGTATTTATTGGGCTCAAACATACAAAATCAATGGTATGGTCATTTAAAAAGTACGCACACCTGGACATTCTCGTCAGATTCATTATTTGGGGTCCCCATCCTCTTTGTGCTGAGTCAAGAGCAGATACAAATATTATATGACAATGTTAGATGCGCATTTGACTTGTATATTAAAAGCAGCAGAATGTGAATATAATGTACCTTCTGATGATAATACCTGTGACCACAATCAGGAATATGCATATAGCAACAGCCGCAATGACAAGTATGTGTCTGAAACCTGCTGGTTTAATTCCTGCATAACACAGGGAAAATTTTAGCTTTATGAGAATGACAGAATTATGTAAAAATTCTTCATAATTTCTGTTTTTCTGTCTCACTTTAAAAATATGGCAAGTATTGCAAATTTTACTTGGTCAAATGTGATTTTTTTTTAATAATGAAATATTTATGATATTAATAAAGAATGCTGACTATAATATGATTATCACATAATCATAAGATATTTAATCATTCATTTTGGAAGTCTCTGCAGGAATAATAATAATTCTGTTAAAATAAATAAATACTGTAATTGTTAAATTTGTATGAGACAACCTGCTAAAGACTGAATATGTGTACATGATGGACAAGTGGGTTATTCTCATCAGAATTTCGGTTGATTTAGACGCATATAGTCTCACAATTTTAGAGCATTCAGGTGAACATACTCCACATCCCAAAAAAAGCTTTTTAGACTTCTTCTATGTTTTGTTTTGTTTTGTTTTGTTTTGTTTTTTTAACTATTAAATTCTTAAAATATGGATTTCCCTACTGACCTTTTATTTTTAAAGTCACAACAGATGAGTTCTGGCTTCCATGTTTGTTGGTGCCACTGCAAAAATACCGGCCGTCACGGACAAACATGGGGAGGTGCAATTCGGGCTCGTGTCCAGTTTCCTTAACAGTATCATCAGCTATTTCAAACCAAGTATATTTCTTCACTGGGGGGTTTGCATTGCTGGTGCAGTTCAGAGTGATGCTGTTGGCAATGTCTACCTCTGTCGATGGTCTGATTGTCACTGATGTGTCCTTAGGAGCATCTGAAAGAGCAGTGGAGCTGTTAGACAATTAGACTTGGAGATTCTGAGAACAGAGGAGAACATTTGTGTATTTTAAGAGTTCATTGCAGGTACAGTTCAAGTTCTTAAGAGACCAGCTGTGAACCTTTTGGCACTTAATTTTAATTTTTAAGGTACAAATTTGAAGGAAACTGTACTATGTTGTGCAATTGAAAAGCATAATTGTGCTCTTTCTTTTTTAGAGTAAAGAGTTAATGTGGCAAGCTGTCCATCCATCTTTTTTCACTCAGTAGTCAAATAGTGGATCTGCATTGTTTTTTTCATCTACACAGTAATGTAAAATTAAGTACAGACGTGTTTAATCAAGAATCTGTAAAGCACAAAGTCTGAAATCGCAAAGGATTTTTCATCTCACAGCACAACATACGGTGAAACTTGCATTCAGTGTGAAATCATTCAGGTTTTAATCTATTTCTCTTTTAAATACCCCATATCTGTTGTGTACTTACATTCAACATCAATATTTATGACAGCTGAAAGTGTTGCAGGATGATTTTTTAGGGAACAAGCGTAGTTTCCAGAGCTGTTTGTGGTCATGTTGTTTAGGTGAAGCACAGGCCCTTCGTTGATGTTTTCTCCATCCTTAAACCAGCTGAAGGCAGATGCGTGGTCACCACCATCACAGCTGTTTGTGCAGGTCAGATTCACAGACTCGCCCTCCTTCATCTGTCCCATTCCATCAGCTTTATTCAGCAAAATGTACAAGTCTAGAAATGCAAAGTGGCGCTTAGGCTGAAGTGCAACTTTTATAAATATACTGTATCTTATTCATGAAAAGAGTTTAAAAAGCTTACCAACAACCTTTAACGTTGAGCCATCAGAGTCAGTGTATTTGCCTTCTTTGTCATTAATTATAAATTTGAAGGCGTACTTTCCTGTGTCATTATGCTCCACTTGATGTATTTTCAAAGAACAGTTGTGATGTGTGTCACCAATATACTGGAATTTTGTGGAGTTATTGCTGTCAAAAATGAATGGACCATCATAAATATTAGACCTTTCATGACTCCACAGGACTCTTTCTGCTCTCTGTTGGCCAGACATCCCAGGGTAGAAAAATGAACAAAAAATGACAACAGACGAGCCTTTCACAGCACAGATGTGTTTCTGTTTATATTCCACCACACCTGTGCAAAAACCTGAAAAAGATGGATTCAGTGTATATGCTTTCATTCTAATAATGTTAGCATAAATGGCATCTAAGTATTGTTCTTACCAGATAGAAGCACTTTCATGAGTGTCATCAGGTTTCCACATCCAGCACCCATGCTGGTACTTTCTAACCCAATCAACAATCCAGAAATACTTGGAAAAAACCCTACTTGTCAAAAAACAGCAAGAGTGTTTTTTTTTATCCAAAATACTGGTAGTTAATAGTAGAGAAGGAAAAGAAGAAATGAAAAGAAGAATGGAGTATTGGGTCTTCCTCACAGTTCAGATCCTGAAATCAGGTCACCCCACCACATAAGCACCACTTTGGTTCTTTCTACTGCATGAGGATGTGTGACACCAGCATACAAGACACACTTTATGTCCTGTAAGTGTGTGTCAGGCTGATGATGCTTTTTTGTGGGTAAAACACAGGCGTGTCAGAGTGTGCAGTGTGAGAATGTGGTGCTTTTTTAAACACAGTGAGACAGTCCACTAACTAGGTGTTACTATGACTTTTCCATATGATCACATTTTTGTTTAGACATTTTTGTGCAGTCAGTTTATCTTGTGTTTTGCTGTTGAAACAATAAACAACAATGAAAAGTGACAGGAAAACAGGAGAGATATGTCAGGACTTAGATGCAGCTCCTCCAGAGTCAGAAGGCCCACCCACAGCCAGGTGATTGACAGCTTGGCCCACAAAAATGAATACAGAAATAAATAGGGAAATAAATAGAAAAATATATATATGAAAAAGAATATGGAAATAAATATAAAATAAATAAATGAAACTATATAAAAATAAATAAATAGAAAAATTAAAAAAATATATAAGGAAATTAATACAGAAATTTAAATGGGAAAAATTTAGATATATATTATATATATATAATATACATACATATATATATATATATATATATATAAAAATAAATAAAAATGCCTATAATAATAATAATAATAATAATAATAATAATAATAATAATAATAATAATAATATAATGTATTTTTTAATTTGTCGTTATATATCCATTTATTTATATATTCTTTTATACTGTATATTCCTCTTTATGTATCCACATTTATTTATATATTCTTTTATATATTCCTCTTTATATTTCCACATTTATATATTCTTTTATTTATTTCTCTTCATATTTTCACATTTATTTATTCTTTTATTTATTTTTAATTTTGGCACAATGGGTATTCCATACAATAGCGCCCTCTGCTGTTACGTAAAAGTCAGTCTAGATACCCTTTAATGATTTTCACAAATACATTTTAACCATGATCATGTATTGCAACCTCTATTTTACTACATTCTACCAACACCATTGGAGTTTTTTCCATGTAATAAATGAAGAGGAAGCTGGAATGAATTATACTCGGTACTGAAGTGTTGGATTATTGCATGTATTTATTGTCCAGGTACCTTGAAATGATAACTATGCTAGTCTGTGAACAGAAACAGGTCCAGGATACTGAATGTTCTGACTGAAGTGCTGGTTGATAAAAATTAAAATTGTACATATTTACATAAAAAAGCCAGAATAAAGACAAACATTGAAAACCTTTCCAAAAATGTCTAAACAAACAATCAAACAAAAATAGAAAGCTAGTCCCTGGTAATTATATCCCCACATCTGTTTGAAAGTCACATCGCAGACACTAATAGCATAGAAATAAAGGCACTCTGATGTTTATAACTTACATTTCATTGATCTTAAATAACAGAAAGTTCACTTTTGGGGCTTTCACAGTAAGACTCAGACTTTATACCCTATATTTCAAAAGACATAAACAATAAAAATTAATTTAACACATGCAGTGTAGAACTTAATACATTGGAGTCAAAACTGCATGATTTAACATGGCAACCGTTCTTTAGCAGGACCACTAGAGGTCAATGAAATTAAGATAAGAGATTAAAGTTATGCATCTAAAATAGAAAAGTCAGAGAAGAGGATCTCAGAAAAAGAGATTTTCTTCTTCTTCTGCACCTACTCATACAGAACTCTGAATTCAAAGTCCGCTCCTCTGACTGCCTCTCATTCCTTAATAACATTTTATTATTAGCACACTCCTCATGATGGAATCCAGCTGGATGAGGAGCACAAAGCCAAGGTGGCCTTGTGTTATGTCATCACCAGCTGTTATTTTCAGTAATATTAGATATAGAGCTGATATGTGATATGTGGTCTACACAGGTACACAGTACCTTTAAATATTATTCAGTCTGAATATGTCAGTGTCAGCTTTTAGAAAAACAGGCCTACATTTGATCAATTTGAACACTGAAAGTGCAAAACCTGTCAATATGTTTTGATGTCATGACAGCACATTACCACATAAAGGAAATTGCATTTTTAAGCTGTGGCATTTTTAGCGTTACAATAACAATAACAAAAAACCCTCTAACTATTCTGTTTATGAATTTCTATGTCAAACTTGCAAAAAGCTGTTGGTGACACTGAAAAAAACAAAAAAACTTCTGCCCTTTTATACACAAGCATCATCATTTTAACAACAGTTTGGCTAATCGAAGACATCAAATGATAAGTGCTGCCACAAAGTGAAGAAAAGCATCAGTGTGAAAGGGTAATTCATTTATGAGAGAAAAGGAAACGCAATGCGAACATTTATCTATCTTCTATTATTGTTTTCTCTTTGGTGTAATGTGACCTTTCCAAAGCAGATCATTATCACTAAACATTTCATTCTGCCAGGCACCACGTATGGTTTTGTGAAGCTGTGGGACAATAAATCAGACAGCTATAGTTCTCTCTAATCTATCAGCTAATCAATCATTAAGGGTTTTAGATGACGTAGAATAATAGCATTGGCATCTCATTTTGTGTTTTTATATTTCTTTAAATAAATAATAAACCCAAGAATCACTTAAATGTATGGACCTTTACCTTGATGAGCAAAATAAAACTTAGATGTAAACACAACTGTGAGTTTTCAGTGTCTGGTGGCCCTCATGAGCCCACTTCAATTAACGTATGGTTACAGAAAAACATCCTCTACTGATTTCAAATATAGAGCAAGTATATTTAAATATACCCTTACATGGCCTTTTCATTTAAATGCTGTGATATGGCCTCTGATAGGTTCAAGGACCTCTATGCACAGTAATAATGACCTTGGTTGTACAAGCTCAGCTTTCTGATCTGACATGAATTCTAATACAGTACTTGACTACAAATGCTAAAAACCAGCCACCATCATTCAGTGTCGAACTAGAAATAAAAATTTTTAAAGTCACATTTTCATTATGTTAACAAGCAGTTTAATTATCCATAATCAGGATTAATCACCAAATATTCTGAAGCCTTTTGAAAACCTTTCAGCAAGGTTTAAAGGACTATATCTGTGATTTTGCATGTTTATGCCCAATAAATACTACCCACATATACAGTGTTACATTATGTTGCATTACTGCCAAACATTCTCCAAAACATAAAACTATATTTTATTTTTCCTGTTATTTGCCAAATCCCCTAATCTTTCAAAATCAAATGTTCAGGTGATTATACGCACATTAACATTCAATGTTTCAACTGCTAACTCGCATGTCCAAATGTACAAGGGATGGTCATCTTTAAATTCCCAGTAAAAGCCATCTTCTTTGGGACTACATTTCCTGGTGGAGACATACATTGTCTTCTGCACAGTTCCATGCTGGATCAGTTAAATATACTTACTTCAACAAAAAAATTAACAGACATAGTGTTCGTTGTGATGGATTACTTATCTCAGGCACATTTCAAGTCTCTCCAAGTTGATTTTAATAGTACAACAGAACGAACTGAATCCAATGGCGATCTGGAAGGTAGGGAAAACAATTTCTAAAATTTACTGCTTCAGTAGTGTATTTTGGGACATGGTTGTCAGTAATGCAATGTGTGTGTAGTTTTATATATCTTTATCTGTATCTATATCTATATATCTATATCTATATCTCTATATATATATATATATATATATATATATATATATATATATANATATATATATACTGTATATATATGTGTGTGTGTGTGTGTGTGTGTGTATAGGGCTCAAACATGCAAAATTGTTGGTACTGTCCTTTAAAGCATTGCTCCAGTTGGCCTCAACCCATCTGAAATTTCAGTCTAGTGAATTAACTTAAGTATCACCCATGCAAAAACTTCAATAAGAATTTATTTATTCTATTAGGCCCCCTAACGGCCTGATGGGATTATTTCAGCCCACAACCCAACACTTTTCAATAACGGTTTTACTAGGTAAATACTTTTCCAAAACCATGACAAAGTTTACATATGCACAAAAGAGGAAAATGCTGTATTCCAGAAAAAATTTAATTTATAAAATTGTGTCACACCTGCACATACTTTATGAATCACAATCAACTTAAAATGTATGCACACAGAAAAAGGCTTTTATTGTGCCCATTACACTCCCCAAATTAACCACAAATGGTCAATGCAAAGCCTGTTCAATACAACAGAACTTTCACTTTCACAGTGTTCTATGTAGGATTCAATCTGAAAAAAAGGTTGAGGTGCAGATTAATTTAGTAAATCTCAAAATGAACCTTTACTTTTATAATGGTAAAGAAGCCACCTATTATTTTAAAGCATCATTAAGCACCAATGCCACCAACCTATTTATGTAAAAATCAGCAAACCGTGGATCAGATGTTTGAATATGTCCAAATTAACTGGTTTACAGGAATTTGTGCTATTGGCCATAATGCCATAGCCTATATGAAGAAGTTCTATTTTGGAGAGTTGTGTTAACTTACATGCATTCAAACAGATAAATACCCATCATTTTAAATTAATGGCTGTGTTTGTCAGAATGGGCCTATACTGGATCTACAAATTTGATGGAGTGAAATAAATTGGAAAAAGGGTCATCAAAAAATTTGATTTCATGTCACTACCTCACCATCTGTGTCACCAAATCATCTTGTTTCCAAACAGTTCGTATGTATGAGTCAGAATTAAACACATTCTGCTGTCAACAATTTGTTATAAATACTAGCTTTTGCATGTGAAGAGGTGTGCACAACTTTCATTTCTTTTTTCTTTCTTTCTTTATTAGGAACCCATTAGCACCAGCATACACATTGGCTATTCTTCCTGGGGTCCAAAGCTGTGTTCCACCCGTTTGTGCATATGCAAGGCTTATAAATGCTAGTTTATACAAGAACAAAGTTGTTCAGAGCAACAAAATTTCAGAAACCAACTTGCATAGACATTCAAATAGCAATTTCAACTCAAATAATTCTGCTAGTCCTATTGCATGACTTGTTAGTACAAGGCAAATTTCTTGAAACTTCAACTGGGCCGAGTAGAAACTGCGGAAAGGAAGACAGAGTCAAGCTGTAGGCCTGCATGTAAATCGAGTCAGTGGTATATAAATACAGCGAAAGTGCAACCTGACTGACTGCCACATATCAGAGTGTGTGATGTGTTCAAAGCACTTGGTAGAAAATGTGCATTACAGCTTCCAGGGGCTGTTATTCATATAGGGAAAAATAAAAAAAAAAAAAAAAAANAAAAAAAAAAAAAAAAAAATCAGCCCTAGTAAGGATTTTGATCATCTTTAAAAGGAAGAATGCTACTGCTTCAGCAGGGTATGAAATTAGCTTTTTAAATAATTAAATAGATATAAAATGTAGTTACTTTTAAACAAACTGTACATATCTGGTACCAATACAATATCAAAATTACATGTGTGGTTGTTTTAGAAAGGACCTTCTGATACAAAAATACGTCGCTTTAGTAGCATTTGGTGTTTGTTTCTCTAAAACTTTACAGCGCTACATCACTCGTCAAAGAAGTGAACAAGGTTTTTTCTTCTAGTCCAAAGTCACAGCAGCAGAATGAGGCAAACTTTAAGGACTACAAAGCCTCAAAAGTCACGAGCTTGCCCACGGTCACCACTGCACGCCCTTCATCGTCTATTGCTTTCTAACACGAGATCCACTTCGACTGTATCACTTTCTTCCCGGCTCCTCTGGTCTCAGTCAAAACACACTTCCCCTTCGCCATCCAGCAGCTCCTCATTCTGCTATTCACTGACGTTTCCATGCCTTCAACATGTGCTTCAATCAATTTTTTCAACTTTCCCAATAATCTTCTCTTCAAAGATGGGCAAAATAGCATCATCTTCACGTACCTCCTCAAACACGACCCCACAGTCAAACTCGTCGCTTACCTTCTTGAAATAATACCTATAATTCGTCAGAAAACAAAATTACGTTAGTTTACAGTTGCAGACATTTAAAATGAGGAATTGTGAGTGATGGAAATTTAACAATTAGTGATATAGGAAGTTTTTGTTTTTCAGAGTTAGAAATGTGAATTTAATCTTCCTAATCCAGGTCAGTATCATCAGAGCACAATGCCAAAATATCTAATCCCTTAAATCTTTTTTGTCAAAGTCATCTCTGTGTGAAAACGTTGATCTTTACTCATAATATCCCTCCATTTACTCAGGATAATGACACAGCACAAATATAGATCCACCCTGATTTCCCTGCGTAGAACACAAAAATCACATCAAATACATATAAAACATAGTAATAAATGACTTGTAAATACTTGCAACAAATATTCATTCCCATGTAGAAAAATCTACTCTCAAGTCAACCATGATCATATCGAGCTACAAAATTTATATGAATAATTTATGAGTAGTCAGCTACACAATATCCTTTAGAATTTTAAAAGTACACACCTCAATATCTGCATTAGAATATAAATGTGTACTGGAGAAGGAAAAAAAACTCTTCTTAGGTTTAAGTAAATTTTGTTCAGAACCATGGTGTGGATGTAATTTGACCTATTTTAAAGTTTAACAACCACAAAAATGCAAAAATGATTTCACAAAATCTAATGGAACTACAGAGAAAGCCTGGAATCAGCACAAATGCAATACCTTGATTAGTCTGTGCAGATTAATTTCATGGCTTTTATTGATCCTGCTTTCTAATAAACGTTTGAAAGGGATTTTTAGAGCCACATAATGCATTGCTCTAGACATGTCCTTGCATATTAAATGTAACAATAACTATAAATCTCACCTGTAATTTCCTTTCTTTGTTAGCAGTTCTTTGAACTGGCCTAGCGTTACGACTCTCCCTTTGACAGATGTCCTGTATGGTATCGGCTCGCCACAGAAATAATATGCCACAGTAATGTTTTCACATGGCTGCTTTTTAGTTGTTTTATGTCTGTGAATGAGAAAGAAAGAAAATTATTTGGAAAAATGTGTCCATTATTTATGTTCACACAAAAGTCACATGGAAAAAAATTCACATATACCAGGTGAGGACCAAAAACTGTCTACTTTAGAGACTTAATACAGTCTAATGTAGACTGCACGTTCACATTAAGCCACATACTGTATGACAGAATTTAAATTAATTCAGCGATTAAACACAAACTTGAACATCTTCCCCAGCATAGCAAATGGTAGGTGAGTGTTGGCAAAAAAAAAACAAAACAAAACAACAAGTTCCAGCATGTACATAATTAAAAAAAAAAAAAAAAAAAAAAAGTTTAAATGGAGAAATTTAATTTGACGATCATGACAAGTTAAAGCATTTTAAGATATTTTAAGATATTTCAATGATGAATTAATGACATTAACATGACACAGACACCAGACCGAACAGGAATAACAATTTCAAACCAAGCACAGCATGTCTGTGTGTGTGTGTGTGTGTGTGTGTGTGTGTGTGATATGAGCAACACCAGACAAACATCACGCAAGTCTGCAGGCAATTAAATGTCAGCAGAGAAGGAAACAGGGAGTAAGCAATGGCTGGTAAGGCATAAGCTTAGGTAGTTTGCTTGTAAACTGTATTAAATATATATGTACATTATAATTCTGGGCTTAAATTATTGTTTTTCTGATATTAGCAGGAAGCTACAGTGACACAAAATCTTGTATTCTGTGACAGAATTCATACAACCTCACAGGGACAAATAAGCGATGCAGTTCTGGTTGAGGTCATTTTATACTTAGCAATTTAGAAGTAGGACTTTGTAATCAATAAATGCAATTAGAGGAAGTAAGTGAGAGTCACGTAACCAGGCTAATATGTTCCTGTGTTCTGGTTTTCTTGACTACTGAGTTTTGAGTTGTGTGGACAATTTTGAGTTCAGGATTATTCCAGACCAGTGAGTGTATTTCAATCAATCAATCAATTCCAGAAGAAATGACACTACATGAGTTTTGTGGCCATAGTTAGAAAATGGAGACTAAAACCCCATCAAAGCAAAGGTTATGGAGGAAACTGTGTAGGTGAAAAGTACACAAAATGAAGCTAAACAAAATGTGTGATGAGATAATGTCTTCCTGAGTGACTGGGCCAAGTTGCGCAACCACAGAGAGTAGAGTAGCTACCATTTGTTATTGTCATAAGATGGCTGGCTGTAGTCAGTCAAAGTGTACCTGAGCTGGCTGGTCTGAGACTGATCGAGTCACAAATTACACTGAGATTTCATATTTCATATTCTACACTCACAACTGAGTGGTGTCAATGCAAAAAAGTTGATCAACACATTACCATTCCAAATGAAAGCTAATGAAAAGTTCTTTAATAAATGACTAGCAGTCAGTGGACTGCATTGATTCTGACATATGCTGAGTGCTCAGTCCTCATTGGTTTGATGGGTGTCTGCACCCGCTGGCGCTGCCTGAGTATCTGCCTTTCATCTGCCTATTACAAAATTCCCCTGTTCCCTTCCATCAGATTAGTGCCCAGCTGAGGCAGGAGTCAACCATCAAGCAGAAACGTGACAAAACATCAAAAAAAAAGTGCATTACTGTTCTCCTGCCTTCACTAGCACACACAAAAACACACAAACACACACACTTCAAAATCCTCTCTAGATGTTCCTCTTTTCTCTCCATAAAATATCCCCAAGTGGCATCTTGCTGAATATTTGGGCAGTGCCCAATGGGCACCAGATGGCTCAAGCACAATATATTTAAATTAGGTAGATCCTAGCAATTTATAACAATAATCTACTTCTACATACTGTACTGGTTTGCATGCAACAAGCAATGAACCTGCATGAGAGCTTATAACAGAAATGCAAAGGTCAGCCTCATCACTATATTCATGAATAAAAGCAAATACAAATGCAGGGGCAATAATTTCTGATTGTAAATGACTATTCCCTGAGTATTTCTTGGATACTTGTTAACTACCAGTAATGAGAATGGTGAGAGAGGTAGGTGCTGTGACTTATGGGATTGCAGCTTGGAGATGCTAGGCAGGGAGATGGGNGGGGTAGGACACAGTAGACATACTCGTACTCGGAGAGCTCTGTGTCAGAAACAGCGGGCACCACGCTGAGCGGAGGGAACAGTGCAGGCCTGACAGCAGTGCGCCCCCTCTGGATCACCTCCATCACATACCTGAGGGACCGAACAACCCCAGTAATTAGACACAGAAATGAGAAAAAAAGAGAAAGGACAGATTCGGCTTCTCCCCTTGTTGAGCAAGTGTAATAGTTTCTGTTGGAGAACTGCATGATTAGTGGACGTGTCTGTGTCCTCTGCAGAAAAGACACCTACCTCTGCTTGGGTTGTAACTTTATCTTCTCCTCCTCAAGCCGTCGACGTGCCTCCTCCAGCTGGGTGAGGGGGTTGGGAGCCGGGTTGGGGGGCATAGTTGGATCCTGGATGAAAGGGTGGGAAGGCTGCACGTTGTTTCTGACCCACGGGTGCACTGATCCTGATCGATCTTGCAAAGTGAGCCGTGATCCCTCATGCCCTGTAGTCCTTTTGGACCCTGTGGTACTCCTAAAATGAAGAGAAGTCATGATTTATCAAAGTTTTAGACAATAAAACTCAAGAAAAACCAAGATTTCTCTGTCAACAGCACACTGAAGGATAAGTTAAGTAAGTTACAGCTATGTACACGTTGAATTTCTACTCCATTCATTTTAGAGTCTCTACTCACCCGTATGGGCTTCTCTTGTGGCGAACCATTTCTTTTTCTCCTTCCATCATCCATAAAAGGATCTTCTGGTTTTTCTCCATCTCCTCTACAGGCGTCGGCATGTCATAAGGCCACACTTCCTCACCTTTCTTGAACACTTTTTTACACTGTGTGCCACTTTTGCTACTGTACAATGGAAGAAAACAAGAAGTAAGAATTATTAAAAACCAAAGCATATTAGACAGATTAAAGACAAAAAAAAAAGCAACTGATGTTCAAGTTTGGTTCATACCTGTAACCCACATGCTCCATGGGGTTGGATCCCATGCCATCAGCAAACGTGCGAGACTTTGATCCATAAAGATTCAGATCCATGCCCCCAGAAAAGCTGCTGTTTACACGCATGGCTGCCTCAACCTCAACCTGCTCTTTTGGCTTCCCCCCACCTGTGTGATGGATGTGGTGCACATGTTTGTGGTGGTACAGGTCTCTGGTCTCTCCCTTTAGACCATGCCTGGATGGATGTTTAACTTGGCCTGAAGACAGTGACATCCCAAGTCCCATCCCTTTGCCCCCTGGGAAACCATCTGGTGAGCGAGACTTGGGAGAATGGCGGCCTGTGCCTGGGGACTGGCAGCCAGGAGTCTTCATGACTCGCTGGACATGATCGTCCAGGATGCTCTCAGGATTCTCTTCGTGGGCATCTCTCATAAAAGACCCACTGTTGGTGATATCAATGTATCGGGAGTTGTAATTTTGGGGATAACCACCAGGGGGAAACCTGTGACTAGGCAATGACAAGGTTGTGGACATGTGGACATCACCACCATCCTCTTCCTTTTGTAGAAAAAAAAATAAATAAAAGAGAGAACATCATTTAGAAGGATTGAAAGAAAAACCCTGCAAGAGTGCATACCGTACTACCTCTGCCAAGGCCAACAAAAACCCTAATAAATAAAAATATAAGTCAGTATGCTAAATTTAATGGAAATCATCCCATTAATATTGATTTTATAGGCTAATAAAAATTCCTTCTTGATCCTGGATACAGAATATGATCCGTATCACCAACAAAATTTAATCACTTCTTGACATGATCTATCTGCCCCCAAATTTCATTCAAATCCGTCCATAACTTTTCAAGATATCCTACTAATAAACAGAAAAACAAAACAATGACAGTGATCACATAACCTCCTTGGTGGAGATAAAAAGCAACTTTATCAGAACAGCAAATATATTCATCACCAACCACACAACTGAGGTTGTTCCATAATGCCGTATTAATTTCAGCCTGCAGATGGCAGATTGTTACTATGTGCTCATCCACAGCTTCTCATTCTTACTGCAGAGGTTTGCAGGTAAAATAAAAATAGGCTAGTACCAGTAGGATTTCGTGGTCATGTGCATGAACAGACCTCACTGACACTGTTTAATGCAGTGCAAGAGGAACCACTACACCTTCAGAGAAAATCATACAATGATATGCTGCAGGCATGAATAATACGTGTGATAATGCATGTACGATTGTAGGACGTAGGAGAAACAGCAGTGTCAGCAATTGCTGAGGCTGTCCTTAGAGCACGGTCCCCAATGACCGACCATATGTTACCAGGCCGCGAGTCGACAAGGAAAAAACATTCACACTCAAAGGTACACAAAATATATATATATATATATGGCTAAAAATAGATCCTAACCTATGTATAAGGTGCACAATTAAACTCTAGCTTCAATACGGTAACTAAAAAAAAAAAAGAAAAAAGTCTGTCTCATCACTCAGCCACTTTTTATCAATCATCAACAACAAAAACTAAATCCTGGAGGAGACTGGACATAAGAAACACTATTTGGGTTTTAATTTCCAACATCAGCCCTTGCTGGGAACATCATTTATCATCGGTTAACACCCCCGTTGTGTTTTATGAATCCTGCCCCACAACCGTTCCTTGTGAGGAGTAATGCTTTAACATTATGAATGCATGTTCTGTTATCTTGTTTGTACCAGATAAAGATCCAATTCAGACCAAGCGCTGACCATCCTGCTGACACGATTTTTCTTATAACTTTGTGAGTAACATGCTGCTGCTGTTGCGAATGTGATTTCTCCTGTGCATAGTTGGGCAAAAGGCACACTGTCACAAAAAATAACGTTGAGTGAAGCTGCAAATTCTGTTCTTAGCAGGTTGTGTGACAGTGATAGAAATATGTTACCCATATCTCCATGAAATCTGGTTGTGGATCTTTGATTCACGGCAATAAATTAATGACATCTCTAAATCTACTGATTTTTATGCCGCCAAATTTCTTTATGCAGTATATAGCCATGTCATTCTAATATTACAGGCAAAGTTAAAATCTAACTGTTCATTTTTGTTTTTGCAGATACACAAAATATTGTTTCATGTGGACAAACTCATTTCTCACTTGCCGCCAGCTTTTAATAAAGAAAACCTCGAGCTGCATGATGGCAGCTTATGTGCCTGCAGGGCCAAACCACATAAATTGTCTGCCGTGAGACTTAATATGTGTCTCTGTGTGCTGAGGGAGATTTCATTCATGGCAGCAGCGAGTATTTCATCAAGCGACTTCAAAAGAGGTGGCAACTGTTCCAGACTTACAAGTGGCTGAATGTGCAGGTGTGCCGTCTGATGTAAAGATAAAGCCAGATTGCTGACAGGCCAAAGATAGAAATATCCTAATAATCTTTTTTGAATATAAACAGCTGGCTTTGTTCATTTATAAGACCAGATGAATTTAAGTCTTCTTCTTTGTGTCTGCTAACACCGATGCGTCACATGTCTTGTTTTCATGACTCTGAACCAGGCTTTGTTGGTGCCACTTGATAGGGCCTGACACACACTGATACTCATCAACATATATTTTGCTTACATACAATACCAACCATGGTCACAATCAATTCAAAAATAATTTATACAATTATGTAACCTTATTTAAATAAAAAAAAAAAAGTAGATTGTAAGTGCTAAATTATTAAATTAAAATGAAAAAACTNTTAAATAAAAAAAAAAAAGTAGATTGTAAGTGCTAAATTATTAAATTAAAATGAAAAAACTGCTAAACAGTAGTCTGACATAAGGACTTGGAAAATTAATATTTAAAATAGATCTTCATAATAATAAACATGTTCAAACAGCTTTAACTTGGTGGTTTTCACATATTTTGTCCTTCAGATGTCTAGGATTTCTACTATATATCAAGACTGTTCCTCTATCAAGTAAAACATTTTCCTAAACAAACTCTGAAGCTCAAATGTCTTGGCTCAAGCCTATTTTTTTTTTTTTTTTNTTTTTTTTTTTTTTTTCCTGGTGCCTGTTATATTATTCATAGGGTGGCACCAGCAGCTGACTTAGTGGAAGTAATATTCATATCCACATTGTGCCTCACATGATTAGAATGTGTAACTGCACTAAATGAATAAATGGAACATGAGATCATGGAAATCCATAAAACCCAAAATAAGCCTCTTCTTTTTCTTTGCCTGCTCTGTCTGCAATATGTGAGAAGTCATTTAGTCGACAGACGATGCATTCCAGTCTGATTCACAGCTACAAGTCATGAATAATGCTGCTCAGTTACACATGATAAATAAAATTAACAAATCAGCAGGCCTAGTTGTGCTTAAGCAGAGAGAAAGCTGACTGGGAAAATAGAGGATGCGTACCAACTGTACTCTCTTCAGTCGCTCCTCTAGTTTCTCTTGAGCCTCCCTCTCTCTCAGGACACCTTCCAGTCTGCTGATCAGCTCTGCGGCAAACATTTCTGGCTCCACGTGTATGTCCTTTGGAATCCGGTTTGTGAGCTGGAGGAGGAAACATATACAGTAAATATTCCTGGAATGTTACTATCATCTTTGGGGTCTGAGCACATGCGCACAAGGTGATGGAACATTTTTATCACCCTGTCCCCTCACATCCTGTCAGCAACTGAATGAAAGGACTAAAATGTAAAAAGGAAACAATAAACCAGACAGTGTCAAGTGAAGCACTTCCAAAGGGATTATAAAGTTAACAACATGTTGCCACTAGCCTTTCTGATTCAGAAAGGCTAGTGGCCATTCCCATGAAAATTCCAGGAAAATTCCCATTTTCCTACTCAAAGAACCTGTTTACCTGTTTGCCTTTAACAGGGCTCAATGACATCCCCATGACTTCAATATACTAATACACTATTGACAAGGGTACAGTAATGCTGTGAGGGTGTTTTGGGGGAGAGAGATCTGGAGACGGTCCAAGTTAAAGGAATTATGAAGAAAGAGAATTACCATTCCATCCTTCAAAGATATGCGATTCCATCTGGTTTAGGAATTGTTGGTCAAAAGTTATTCTTCAACAGGACAACGATCCAAAACATTAATCAAAATTATGCCAAACTTACATCCATTCAAAGAGAAGCAAATTTAAAAATTATGACTTGGCCAGAAAAGGTTACTCTGATGAAACCAAAGTCTGAGCCTGAAATGACTTCAAAGTGCTTTTATGTTGACAAATTATTCTTGAANTGAAACCAAAGTCTGAGCCTGAAATGACTTCAAAGTGCTTTTATGTTGACAAATTATTCTTGAAAAATAATTAGTTACATTTATTTTATATACTTTTGTCATTTCCTGTTAAATAAATTGCAAAACAAACAATCTGGGGGTGGCCTCAAATTTCTGGGCTGTCGTGTAACTTGGAACATTTTTATGACATCAATGTGTAAACAACACAAAAATATACTTAGATATGGCACATATTTCAAAACAATAGAGGGGAATGAAACATACACAGAGATAACTGTATAATGGCGGTAGTATCCTCTTACAGACCTGTGACAGTGCCTTATTAAGTGATCATTTTAAGAAAGTGACCTACAAGACTCATCAGTTTTCTAGTTGTCTGTGATTGTGGAGTCATGCTGAATTTGCTGGGGCAGTGCAGCAGCAGTAGGGTTATGCTTTGGAAGTTTGTGCATTACCATGCAGTCAATGTGTGCATCCTAATAAGATGCTAAATGTGCAGTTTTAATTTGACTCTTTACTCCAAGGCCTAATTAGGGCCGGGATTTTCCTACCAAGAGACAGTGAAAGCAGCAGAGGAAGGCGTCAGGCTGTCACAGGGGAGGATTGGTGTCTGCTCAGCTTCAGCGCACGCAGCTTAGGAAAGCATCAAGCAGCATTTAGACAGCCTTCTCTTTCACCATCAGCTATTCTTATGCACCATCAGAGGCTCTGTGACACAGCAGGGCCTAAATATGCACGTTTCCAGTGTGGAAGGGGAGAAAAATGAGGCAGAGACAGACAGTTGGAGAGACAGAAAGGTGTAGGGGAGGGAATTACCCATGAATAACTCACTGGAATATGAGGTAGTGGCACTCGCCCGTTTGCTTTGGCACTTTCGTGCATCTCCCGGCGATGTTGTTTGCGGTATCTGTAGGGTGGGACCCCATCTCTGGAATTAACAAGAGAGACATTTTCATAACACATCCTCATGAATAAACAACACACACAGCTTTGAAGTTAAAGCCGGGAGCTTTCCACTGCATTTTGCCTAAAATTAACAAAAATATTTGCCTAAAATGAATGAAAGTATTGACTAATCAAATACAGCAGAATTGTTATTCTACCAGACTTATTTTTCCTCCTGCAATAGAAACGGTCTGTCAGATGGCAGTTGCATAGAAATGCAGCTGAATCTCTTTAAATTCCATGTGGCAGTGGTCATGCTGGCTTTCTGTCCACTGTCTCTGATCCACTCAGCTTTTAGTCCAGTCATCAGCTCTTTGATAATTCTTTCGTATTACGTTCATCTCTGAAATCTCCGAGATTTACACAGCAGATCTGCACACTCACAACTTAATTGAACTGCATTGTGAGTAAAGGCAGATTTAACCATCTGCCTTTACTTTAAATGGTGCCTTTTGTCTTGTGCTTGAGGACTGAATTTATTCACCCCTAATTAAATCACTCTGGAAAGATTTCCAATCAGTAGTTCTGTCACGTTTGCAAAAGAGGCCAGTGGGTTAGTATTGCTATTTAAACGTATCTGACACAATTTAATAGATTCAATATCTGCTTTGATGTCTTAGCTGTACATTTTTAGGATCTGCAATTATCATAATCAATCATATTTAACATCTTTTACTTGTTTGGCTAATGAGCAGATGGGCGTTTGGTTGCTGTCCCTGTTGTAGAGTTAGATAGCAGGATTAATGAGAAGGAAGTGCTTTTAAAGACAACAAAACTTTGTTTCTTCCAGCTTTGCCATCTTAATAATGACTGGAAATATTGAGTTTTTCAGTGATGATAAAATCTGTTGCTGCACCCTGATATCGCTTTATGAATGAGTATAACCACTTTTTGTGAGAATGTGTGTGTGTGTGTGTGAGAGAGATCAGGAAACCATACACGCTGCTGTCGGGAAGGGAAAGTGTGTCTGCATCACTGGACATGCTCTGCTGCTCGCTATCGTTGGCGCTGGTAGCAGGAGCCAAAGCGTAGCCACTGTTGACGTAGTACGGGTTTACTGGCTCCCGACATGGTGTGTGCCTGGAAACATTAAGAAAGAAAACAATCTGCTGAGGTACAAAACTTTCTTTGAATTGTTTCAAATCCAGTTTACCAAAACTCTGATGGGACTCTTAAACACATTCATGGTACATGGTTCTTTGACAATGTCCTCAATTAAAAACATAATGTTGAATTAAATCGTTAGATATTATCACACAAAAACCCGCCCAGTAGCCAAAGAGCTGACTGTCCACAGTTAAAAGACCATATCAGTGATTTTGCATGTTTGAGCCCAATACTGCCAACCAGTTTCCAACATACTACTGCAGCAGTATATTTTAGAAATGTTTTTCCTACTTTCTAGTCTGTTCATTCCAGTGCACTATTAAAATCAACTTGTAGAGACTTGAAACCTGCTTGAGATAGTTTATCCATCACAGTGAACACAGTCCAGAAACATGAAAGCTATGATGTTCTGTATACTAGGTAGTCTGACCAAAACCCGATGTTTGAGGCCAATACTGACAAGAATATTTTAAAGTCAGAAAAAACTGACAATTTGACAAAATCCAACAATGATTTTTAAATAAATACGTAACAATTTTTGACAAGGATCCCTGAAATGTGGTTAGTAAGCAGTTGTGACAACTGCAATACTGAGGCAGGATATTATTTAACAGTTATACATAAAGTTTACAATTATAGATGTCAGTAATAAAGACAACAGTACAACTTGAACAGTAAAATTCAGAAATCCGTAGGAAATTACATAACTAATGTGAGAAGAAATTTACAACATAAATTAAATCTGAATTAAGAAAAGCAGTAAATATGACATTAAAATGCAAACAGTAAGGCATATATTTACTGCAATATCTGTGTGGTGTCTTTTTGCATATCTGCAACATATGAGCTGATACTAGTATATCTGAGATAAGCAAATATTGGCCAAAAATTTTGTCTTACCAATATGTATCAGTCAAACTCTGCCTTATAAATACTGATATTCTTTGTCATGTTTTGTTCACTTTACATGCAGGACTAAGAATTAAGCTGGCAGTGTAATCCAAACAAAGCTTGAATGTGTGTGCCATGTTTGAGTGCACAAAGTGGCCTGCAATTAAAATAAAATACTGCATTTCCTTCCAGCTCCTATAGTGTTTGCATGCTGACAAACTAAACTTTGCACAGCTTTGTTTATAATTCATGAATACACCCCTGCCTACAGGATAAATACTGTATGTCCAGTTCTGTCATTTTCTTCCATCCCCATTCTTTAGCTGCACTGTATGGAGCATTCACGTCTCCTGGAGTTGCAGTAAAAATACTACATATTCTGGCATTTTCCAGCAGCACTTCAGTAACCTTTGCCTGTATGCCAAATTTGACACGAGTACTGTTCCAAATTAGAAATGCTGGCTTTATTCTGACTCGTATCCTTCAGAGAGTGTCTAAAGAAAGGCAGGGAGACATCCTTCCACACATTTATATTCTTAGTCATTGACTCAGCTACAGTGAACATATTTCTTACAGGCTTTGTACACATGAATTATAGATTCTGGTAGGTATCTTCTTGTTTTATTTAAATCAGAGTCCCCTAAAGCATTTATTTCATACATTTTCTGTGTTTGGAATGCAGAATCTCCCAGAGATCAAGATAAAACCTTTGCTACTACTGATTTTCATTAGCATCTGCTATATTCAATGAGTAATTACAGTGATGGGTTAGTGAAGAGCCGGGAGGACCTCAGTCAAACAACAAGTGTAGTTCTGTGCTGTGACTACATGAGGCAACATTTCTGATGATGAGAGTTAAGAAAAAGAAAAATCAATGAAATTCAATTGATCATTGCAAGACAAGCCAGATGCAAGAGATGATTCCTCGAGCAATTCTCTTCTGTAACACATAATAACCACCAATAAATGATAAGTCCTCAGTACTTCTGTATGTAAAAATCACTCTATCTTTGAAGAAGAGATCAATACTGCAAACAAAGAGACAATAATGCACTTATTTCTTCTATTTTATGTGTCTTTACTCACCACAACACTCACATTTATACAGTCGTACACACTCACACACACACCTCAACTCAAGGCCACCCAGTACAACCGCAATCTTATCTGTTGACCGTGCAGCCACCCTGTTGTAATACTTGGGAGTCAAACATCTTGTTCAAGGGCACATCAGCAATGGTGCAATAAGTGAAGGGCAAATATTATTACACCTTTTCTTATTGGTCCAGTGAGATAACTGGCAAAAGCCTGCTGCTCTGATAGCAAATGTGCATATTAGCCCAAATTTGGTTGAGAAAGAAGAATAACTGGATGTGCAAGGATCCACACCCCCCTACAAAAACACAACTCAGAGTCAAACCCACACAATAATACTTTCTCTTATAAGCTTCAACCGGTGAACAAAGTTAAAGGTTGTATTCTCTCAAAGACAACTTACAGAGCTCTAATTAGCAATAAAGGTGCATCAAACTCACTAAAAACTGAAATAACATTAGTAATGGACAGGCAGAGATTATAATAACATGTGGCTGAATGTACCGTGATCTCCCACAATCAAAGTAACTCACCTGCAAAACAGAACTTCCTTTCTGCTGTCAGAGAAACCAGATATTTTTAACAATATGAACTTTTTCTTTGCATCCTCAGAGAGCAATCTGACAAAGATACATAATTTCCCTTCATTTTCAAAAATATTTCCAGATGTAATCTTATCCCCTATTCACCCCAATCCACCCATGGGTTACATGGTTGTTATTTGATGTTGTCTTGTTCATCAGCAAACACACTAGATTCAGTGATTATCTTTACATCCAGGAATCCATGTTTGTTTTTTGATATTTTTCTTCTTTTTTAAAAAAAAAAAAAAAAAACAACTTTGATTGGTTAAACATGACTGACATCTTTGCATTAGAGGAACAGAAATAAAAATCAATATTCATCAATGTGATTTGTGAACGTATCAATAAATAGAAGATGAGGAAGAATAGGAAAAAAGATAAAGGAAAATCTTTGCTCTTCATGAAAGACTACAATTTCAGGGAAAACTGGCTTTTGAAAGCTCCTATCTGAAAAGAAAAAACCCTATGCTGAACTCTAACAACAAAACCCTTTCCAACGAGAAAACATCTTCACACAACATCCCCAATTTCAACCTTCTGTTTCAACCTTCTACCAACAAGTAAAAGAGCTGCTGCAACCTCTGACATTTCCTCACCAGTACAGTGCAAAGCCACAGGTATTTAGAATCACTTCAGAAACCATCTTCCTCTTATCTCAGGTGTTTCTTGTGCTATACTCAGACTCTCTTTTCATCTCAGACTTCAGACGTCGTTCACGGTGGTGTGGGGTTTCAGGTTTATTTCTAATTCAGCAGTTTGCAGAGAAAGGCTGTGTAGTTAGAGGCTGAAGTGAAGGTTTCTAGATTGCTGGGAGGATTTACCTGTACTCGTGACTGTCTTCGAATCTTGTGCTGTTGGCAACGCGCTGCGGTGCCATCTCCATGAGCAACTTTTGAGTGAGTTGGTTGCTCGGCGTAGGGTCACATTTGGGCTGCTCGTCTAGCTCTTGGTCACATCTCCATTCCTCGTCTTCATTTAATGTTGGTAGATAACCTGATAGCCCCTTTCCATTCCCAGAAACAGAGCTCTGATCGCTGTAAGGCTTCGGGCTCTCACCACCTGTCCGGGTATATTCCAAATATATATCCGATTTAAGAAATAAAGGGTAGATGTTTTCCTCCATCATAGTATGAATCTCAGTCTGAGCCTGGTCAAACATAGCAGGATCAATGTGAAGCCTCATCACGCAATCTTTGATGAAGCACTTGGTAGCCGGTTTGATCTGTCTGGAAACAATTCCATTACTATCCAGGATGTATTTCTTATAAATTGCTTTTGCCAGTTTTACTTTTTTCTCCTCATTCCCTTCATTGGCCTCAAGTTTGTGGAAACCGCTACATGCAAACCAGAAGTCTAACATGTCTGCACACTCTTCCTGCTTGAGGAAAGTCCTAAACAGATGGATACCATCCTGGTCATCCAGGAGA
Source organism: Lucifuga dentata (assembly GCA_014773175.1). Classification (NCBI taxonomy): domain Eukaryota; kingdom Metazoa; phylum Chordata; class Actinopteri; order Ophidiiformes; family Bythitidae; genus Lucifuga; species Lucifuga dentata. The sequence goes on from VXCM01000873.1 coordinate 41,183, forward strand.
GAGTGAAGAGATTCGGCCCATTTCAAGTAGGGCGGTGTAGGTGAAGCACTTCCCTCTGGCTCGTAACCCAGGTCCAAGTCAGGTCGTCTGGGTGTAGCAACGGAGGCCTCGCTTTTGAGGCTCTCATTCTTTGAGAAGACAAGGTTGCTGTACTGGCGTCCATCGCTGCACACCAGCTCACCTTCTTCCCCAGGGACTGGAGGTCTGGGGGCGTCCTCAGTGAAGCTCCCTCCCAAATCCACAAAGTAGCCGCCCTTGTCGCTTATGCTCATAGTCACAGCGTCCATAAACCACGTCCCCGTAGAGCCTCAAAACAATTAGATCCAGACCTCTACTTATGCCACTGCAAAACAACTTCTCCTGCAAGGGGGAAAAATATATAATAATGAGTTTGCAGCTTGATCAAATTCTCAACTACTGCTAACCTTGATTGTGGTTTGGTAGTTCTCACATTCAGATTTATGTGAAAATAACCTCATAATGCAGACCACGAGTCATGATTATAGTGCTATTTGGCCCAGGAAGCAGCGTTCTGCTATAAGCATGCATATAATAATGTTAATGTACCATGTTATCCCATATCATTACTTTGCACAGTTCTTCAGATTGCATCTAAATCAATAATGGAGTGCATTATCACAATGATAAGCTCATAATTAAGGTTTATAGGCTCAATGAATGACAGTCTTCCTCTCTACACTATTCATTCATTTATTCACTAATACAAAAGATACTTTACTGATCTTTGAGTCTTTTTTTTATATGATACATACTGTATGTCATAAAGTGAGGTCAGCTCTAGAACAGCTCCCCAATGCTTTTAGGGATTGAATATCTTGTTCAAGGATACTCCCTATTGTCCATAGGCTCTTTTGCTGAGTAAAAGCAAGCACGTCTATATCCCCTCTCTGCCCCTATAATTCTATAAATATGCTTATATTTAAACTTAGTAGCAGGGCATTAATCACATATTACTGATTTTCTAATGTACTTGCAGTGAAAAAAAAAAAAACNAAAAAAAAAAAAAACAGTTAATGTATTCAGCAACAGCCATTGTTGGTTAAGAGCTATGAGGAGTATGGGACAATGACAAAGGGTGATAGGTTTGGCCAATCAAAATGAAGTATGTTAATGTAATAAAAGATTAAAACAATAACATTTCAAACCAAAAAAAATGCCTATAGTTTAGATATTTGGAATCTAAAATGTTTCTAATTAAATTGAATGCTATATAGCCCCTACTAATTGTGATGATGCTGACATCAAAAGAGTTCATATATGCATTTAAGAAATGCTTGTGTAAAATTTCAAACACGGAGAGAAGTGGGTTTTTACTGTGGATATTTCACTGGAAATATCATTATTGGTTGCCATGCCTTTCCCTTTAGGGCACACCCACTCAATGTCTAGTCCAATACAGATACAAATCATTTTCCTGACTCAACTCAAAGAAACACCAATTCTGCACATTCCTGAATTTTATAAGGTCAAGCATGTCGGATTTGTAGTTACAACAATATGATCGCTCCAAAATTCGGGCCTTTTTAATACCATCCCATTTCATGCCCAGTTTCTGTCTACTGACGCTGAAATGCTCAGGGAATAATCCTTGGTGAGATTGCACTCTCGTTTTGGCGACCTTTCTAAAATGATAAATCACCCTAATCATTCAAATAAAAATTCCTGGCTGAAATACTACCAACCTGGAGGAATTAAGTGTATAAAAAAATGACTGCTTATCTTGTAAAATATAGCACGCTTTTTAGCTATGCTTCTATCGACAAATTCTCTCGGGACTATATAGTGGTACCTTGTTTCTATCTAAAACCACTTTAAATGACGGCCTACCAACCTGCTAATAAAAACAGCACATAAATCTTGAAAAAATCATCAATAACGACTGATTATGGCTGATAACAGCAGCTAAAAACAGGCTTGCTATGCTACATATAAATAGCAGCAAAACAGAGAGATGTTCGTTTAGCGCAATAATATTTAAATTAGCGGTTCTGCGGTCACAGGTGTGTGTCTTGATAGGAGTTTAAAGGCTTGGATCGTGAGTGAGCCAATCAGAGACGAGAACAGAAGCTGTCCGGTATAGCCGGTATATAAGAAGAGGAGCTAACACGGGCTATGTTTCTTTGAAGTGAGCGTCACATCACGTTCATGTCTTGGCCTCTTCCACAGCAGCGGCTTTGAGTGGGGGAGGGGAGCCAGAAACAAACTCCGTGTATACACACACACACACAGCCAGGCCCTTCAGCGGCCGACCGACAAGTGCACAACTTTGTCACACTATTTACCGACTAAAACCAGTCCTGTCTCCGCTAAAATAAACAACCAACTGACGAGGGCAAACATTCCACCTTCCGTTAGAAGACACAGAGATAAAATAGATCCCGCACCGATTTCCGAATAATTTAGAAGCAGCAAAGAGATGGCACATATCTCCCGACTACCGCAATCCCAATCTGAGCTACTGGGAAAAAGTGACATGTACTTAACCGGTGAGAATCTTCTTGCTTCTTTCGAGTGCGTCGAGGATTTGAAGCGTCACAGGTCACGATGAACAGTGTCATAGTTGCGAAATGCAAGAGTTTAAAAATAACAAAGAAAACAGTCCGCTCTCCATGGCTGTGTCTCACTGTCTGTGGCTGTGCGGAGCTCAGGCTACGGAGAGAGGATGCACAGCGCCCCCTCCGTTCGCAACACAAATTACCACTGTTTTAGCTTTTCTGACACTTTATTCTCGCAAGAATTGAAATAGTGTGAGTATGTTGGCTGACATTTAATTCAGTGTAATTAACCACATTGAAGAAAGAATTCAATCAGTTATTCACCAATGTACTATAAGCAGCAGGAAATGCAACATTAAGAGCCTGAACAGTATATCCACAAGCCAGTATGAACCACAGGTATGTCAATATATATATATATATATATATATATATATGTCAGAAGATATACAAAACTAAATTCAAATACATAAATATTTTACTGATTTTTCTGGATTTTCAAACTTTCCATTATTTTTTTAATAATAAACTCTATTTTTAATATCATGCTACAGTACTGAAGTTGTCTCTAAATTTAAGGCCTTTGCCAAAAATGGTTGTTTATGTTATGTATTTACACTACAGGCCAGAAGTTTGAGGTCACTCCCCAGATTAAAAAAAAAAAAAAAAAAANAAAAAAAAAAAAAAAAATCATCAATACACTTTGTTTTACAATTTATTGCACAGAAAGTGACAAAAATACATGAAATAAATGTAACTAATTAGTTTTCAAGAAGAATTTGGAAGAATTTAAAAAGCACTTTGAAGCCATTTCAGGCTCAGACTTTGGTTTCGTCAAAACAACCCTTTCTGGCCAAGTCATAATTCTCAAAACCTCTTGCTTCTCTTTTGAATGGATGTAATTTTAGCATAATTTTGATGAATGTTTTGGATGGTTGTCCTGTTGAAGAATGGACTTTTACCAATAATTTGTAAACCAGATGGAATCACGTGTCTTTGAAGGATGGAATGGTAATTCTCTTTCTTCATAATTCCTTTAACTTGGACAAAGTCTCCAGATCTCTCTCCCCTAAAACACCCCCACAGCATTACTGAACCACCCAGATGTTTTACATGGGGTGGTTGAAGAGCAACAGCATGACCAGATTGTGTAGCAAGTTAATCCCAAAATGATCTGGGAGAAGGCAGACACCAGCTATTGAACAGAATGTTAAAACACATAAGCAAGGGAGTTTGGGCAAGGGAGCTGAATCCATGGAGTGCAAGTGTACTAATACAGACTGGCATGCCTTCATCATTTCTTAAGCCATAGAGGCTACATAATGTGCTCTTGTTGACAAATTCTTCTTGAAAACTAATTAGTTACATTTATTGCATGTATTATTGTCATTTCCTGTGCAATAAATTGTAAAACAAACTGTGTATTGATGATTTTTTGTTTTTGTTTGTTTGTTTGTTTATTTTTTAATCTGGGGATAGCCTCAAACATCTGGCCTGTAGTGTATGTAAAACACAAATATCAAACTAATATATCTGATTTTTTTTTAAACTCTCAAATAATGATATCAGTATATGGCATATGTATCGGCCATATACTGAGGCATACAAGGTACATATTTGATGATGGATTGTAGACAAATGCAATTGCAAATCTGTGCCAGACTATTTAGATAGCAGGGACAAACATGCTGTGGAGTACGGATTCTGCAGATGTTCATTTCAACGAAAGGCTACACTGGGTGATTTCACTGATTACTTTCTTTATAGGTTTAAGGTGCACTAATCAATTAAATCAGCAAGTGCATACATCTTTCCATGGCACATGATTTCCCATTCCTATCATGCGGATCATTCAGCCAGTCCTCATCAACTGTCAGAAATTTTAAAATTTACCACTAGGACATTCCATTCATTTTTTTTTTTTTTTTTTTTTTTTTTTTGACATCTTGGTCCAGTTAAAGATTCAGTTCACCCAAAAACTACTTCACCACAAATTAATAGTCATTCCCATCCATTGTATTAGGGTGGGGGCAGAAATCTCAGTAGTGGATATCTCAACTCTCACCAAATGAAACCAAAACTATGTCTAGATACCACTATGAGTATATGGGATTTTTTTTTTCAATGATTCATGAGAACTAATGTAATAATGCAACAAACCAGTATTTATAATGACCAATGCATTATTTGCAACTATAATAGCAATACCAATGCTGTGGTATTTCATTGTCTCAGTTTGAACCAAAGCATTTGCTTACTTAACACACCCTTCGAAAAAATACTGCTTGGTCATGTGATAACTTCAACTTTGTGAGTTAAGAAAAGATCAAAAATAGCAACAGAGACTATTGTCAGATTTTGTGGTTCACCTGTAAACCACACAAGCAATTACTGGGTAATCACAAGACTTTTGGGCACACGATGAAAGGACATGGAATCATAAAAACTTAAGTTACTGTAGTCTGATTATGTAATAAGATCAAAAGATTTCAGTGCATAATAATGGATAGGTCTATATATTTCAGAGTCGGTCTTATCTCACTTGTAGGATTTCTTATCTTTACAATGTTGCAGAGCATCAGGCTGAAAATGGGGTGGCCCTGTAAGAGGTATTTCACTATCCATGACTTGCAGTCCTGACACATTTTTGTTAATAATTGACTCTGTAATTGATTTTGTTCATATTGACATATTGATAATTGATTTTGTTCATATTGACTTCTGAACAGTGTTCTGTTATAATAAGACACTGCACAACAAGTAACCATAACCAGGCAATTGGTTAATGTTTGAGATAAGGACATACAGTATATTTAAAGCTCACATATATTAAAAAAAAAAAAAAAAAAAAAGTCTGCCACCATGGCTGTCACCAGCCTGCAAAATCAACTCAAGCAATTGCTTCATAATATAGACATAACTTGTTAGCTGTTATTGACAAATCAACCCTGTATTCTGGTTATACAAAAGCACTGATACTTTTGATATACTGTACTTGGGTGGTTAAAACTGTCCAAAATTTGCCTAATTTATTTTCAAGGTAAAATGGAACAATTAGGATAGCTAATAATAGTGTTATGACTCGTTGATACTATCTTGCGCATATGTTATCTCTGGCAGCCATTGAAGAACCTTGTTTAATAGAAGAGCCCTGACATACATTTCCTCTGATGCTGAATATTAATTTTGGGAATCAAGCGGAGTTTCAGTGTAGCAGCATTTTCATATAATTGTTTCAATTATTTAATACAACTAAAGGGAAATGCTTTTTTTTTTTTTTTTTTTNTTTTTTTTTTTTTTTTTTATTAATAACCAGTTACTATTGCAACATCTGTTTTACTTGAAGGCATCTAAAACATATGGCATCTAAAGCAAAAAGTTATCCAAAGCCTCACAAAGGTCTCAACAGATTTCCTGTTTAGCACAATACATACAGTGAAGCATAGTGGTTCAGCCATTTATGGCTGAAGAGGTGAGATCAGAAAGAGAAGGAACAATGAATGGAGCCAAATAAAAGTAACTTCTTGAAGAGACTTTTAGAATACAGTCCTGATTTATATTCCAACAGCACAAAAATCCAAAGAACACAGCTAAATCAACACAGGTATGGCCTTGACACAAGAATCTTTAAGATATGGGCCAAAAGCCAGACTTAAATTCCATTCAAATCCATGGAATTATGGAACGACTTAAAGACAGAAGCTCTCATATCATTTCCATCTAGTTTGATCAAGCTTGAGTGAATGTGCATGTGATTGCAAATTCTGCTGATGCAAATGGCAAATGTGTCAAACTGAGAGAGAGAGAGAGAGAGAGAGAGAGACAGAGAGGTGGTCTTGTGTTTTCTCAGGGAAGAGGATGTATCCAGGAAGAATGAAAGTTATAATTGCTAGCAAATGCGTTTTAACTGTTTACTGATTTGCACCAACTCCTCCCTCTTTCCTCTTCCATTTATGTAGATAATGGTTGGTTTACATGCATGCTTTACCTTGTGTTTAAACATCTTCCACGTGCATCCTCCAGCAGTACATCCTTTCATTGAGGATTCCATTGTATGGACATTCAATAACTCAGAATGCAGTAAAAGTAACATCCCTCTCAGCCCAGTGAAATATGAAGGCTTTGCCAATGGAGAATCCCACTGTAATCGCTTGTCTTTTTCATCCATTTGTTCCTGAAATTGAACAAGTATTTGTTAAGTCTTTATAACTCTTTACAGTTTGGAACATTCAGATGCCTTTCACACACTGTGGATAGTAATGAAAAAAAGAAAAAAAAGCGACCATTCAAATCCAGCCTTCATCTCAGACTGAGACATTTTATTTTGAATGTTCATTTTAAAAATCTAAAATTTTATGGAATAAATACACGTTTTCATAATTTGCAAATGTCACATTCTTATATGTTTATACAATGGTATATGCAGATCAACCTTTAAATGTAGCTCATAATATCATTCCCACAAATCATGTGCCTTAGCCAGCCATTCCCTAGTCATTTCACAAATCATTTGGTTTCTTCTGGGTAGCAGAAGCAATCCAAGGTTACCACAGATCTCATGCAATGCAACGTATCAGCATTCTAAAACCAGACAAGCAACAGCTCTCGTTCTAATGCTTCAATCATTATAACATTTTCATAAGTGTTTGCATAGGATGCATGTGTGTATGAATGACTTTGTTTCCATGAGTTACCCCCCCCCCNCCCACCCCACCCCCCAAATAAAAATAACATTAAATTTAAAAATGTCACATCAGGTCCATAATAATGTATTTACACCAAGAAGATGAACAGAATCATGAAATTTACTTTTGAAACCCAAGCACAACTTTAAAAGCCTTTTGTCTTCTATTGGCACAACTTTTGAAATCAGCAGACTCCTTCAAAACTGTAGTTTGTGTCAGAATGTTTATGGAGATGTCACTGTGAAATGCCTTAATTACAGTTATTTGATCCTGTTCTTTATTGATTCTTTTACATGATATTGATCATTGATAATAATGTTTAAAGGCAATTAAAATAAAAATTGTCTAATATTGCTACTAGAGAAATGGGAATACAAGTGTTTGAATTATTTCATTGCTAAACATGCATAAAATATGAAATATTCAGGATTTTAAAATATTTTTCAATTCTTGAATATGTTAAGTGTTATCGTGACTGCTTCAGTTCATTCCTTACAGCTGTCTTTGTTCCACCTGTCAGTATGGATTTTCACCCTCTTGTAGGCCTTAGCTGAAATAGGCTTATCTTTGCTGAGGAATCTCCGATTAACAAAAGCCCATTAAGACGTTTAAATGAATGCTCTCATTCTGAGTGAACACAATCGAAATTTCTATTTTTCAAATTGGCTGTCATCAAATAATTCACTTCAGAAGAAAATGACCAAAAACAAGATAAACTCATGTTTCAAAGCCTTCAAATATTATTTTCTCAGGAAGACAAAACTGAAAATGAAAAACGTATATATTGCTCATAGATTAAAAAAACAAAAACAAACAAAAAAAAAACCAAACAATGTACACACCCAAAACCATTGAGATGGTAAACCAGGCTACTTTAATAAGATGGTTTTAATAAAGGTGTATCAGGCATAGTGAGGATACATAATGTTTATTTTACGTGTTGAAAATTCTTCTAAGAGTAAGATCAAAAGACTGTCAGAAAATGTATTCTGGAGCCCTGCTGATGTCCTTTGTCCAGGCTGAATATATCATGACTAACAAGCCCTGGAGTGGATTAGCCACAGAGGATTTAGCAATTTGCAGACTTCATTTTATTTTATTGAATCTTCCAGCCCATATTCTTACAAAAATAAAAAATCTTTTTACAATGCCCAGATTTTCTATAATGACACAGTACCAACACCTGTAAGCGTATACCAAATGGCCAAATTCGCTTGTCAGACATCTGTTGGCTGGAACAATTCAAATTAATTTAAGCGTTCAATCTATCATGGTCCTCAGCAGAATGGTTCATAGGACATTCAACAGTCAAATCAAATGATGTGCTTTGCTTCTGATGAGGGAGGACACAACAAAATCAGCAACAAAACCTCAGACATGAAAAAAGATACGTCATCGAGACATAATGGAACAACAGACAATACAGTGTGAAGTTACTGATAACTGCAGTTTTCATTCTCATTGATTCAAAAGTAGACATCATACATAATGTCTTCATTTGGATTTACCTTTCTATGTGGATCTTGGTTTTGTTGCGCGGAAAGGCAGATTGCTCCCGCCATTTTTCTATGGATCGAGAATAGTCCTTCGTAGTCTGCAGCAAGAACTGCCGCCATCTTTAATCACAACGGAGTCCATCTGTCAATGGTTCTTCCCTTTCTACCCTCTCTTTCTCTATTTCGGTCTCTGTGTTCCGGCCCTCTCTGTGTTTGTTGTGGGGGGTTCTTATTTTCCATCCAGCATCAAACATATCGACAGGCTCATGGGCTGCCCAGCAGGGGGGCAGCATGAACATTCTGCATTGGCTGTTGTCCTTTTTCAAGCCGTTAACTGACAGTTATGTTTCTCAGACATATATAGATAGAAAAGAAAATTTTATTTCAGGTCTTGGGCCTTTGATTTCAGCAAGCCTGGCCTCAGAGATCCGTCATGGTAGCCTCTGAATATGTCTTTGTTTCATATGTTCTGAGTTATGAGATCTGGAGTATCTTTTTGATTGAGGCCACATTTGTATAACTAGTAGCAAAATACTAAAATCATACAGAATAGTCCAGAAGAACTAAATTCTGAAAACTTGAACTAAACCAAATGGCACTGATGTTTCCTTTTGTTTTCCCACTTCCTATCATATCTCATTTAAAAGATTTTTTTTTTTTTTTTTTTTTTTTTTTTTTGGAGCATGAGCATACTCTTTTATCTGCCTTCATCTAACTAATGCATTTCATTTAAAGTGACACCTCCTTTTTGTAAATCCTAGTCCCTTGTTGTGTTCAAAGCCTGAATGCTAAGGCGTATCTTGTTTACTGTCACAGTTTTGTTCCACCAAGCATGTTCAATGGACAATAAGAGGAGTTGAATTTCAAAATGGATGATGCTCTCACCTTCCTCTCCTGCTCTGTGGGTCGTCGGATCTTGTTACTGTTGTCCGCCATAACTGGGTGCAGTCCCTTTTTTGCCACTCTGCAATACTTTCTCTTACTCATAAACCTGTTTCTGTTTCTTACTAGTAGGTTACTGAAAGATGAGCATCTTTACTTGATATTGCAGCTTCAGCTGTGCAACCCTATTGGAGGATACAAGGACCAGATGATTGTCTGCACAGTCTGTCGTAATGTAGCTATGGTAACAGACCCAACAGGCATGAATGATGTGCACCTAATTAATAAATCTGATCATGGTTCATTAAGATTAAACTGTACCAATAAAACAAAGATAATATTTAAAAACAGAAACACAGTTTAAAAGTATTATTGTACACAATCTCATCAGTTTTTCAGAATTTACAGTTCTCAGCAATAGTCTTAATCATGTGCGTCATAAAAGTGAATTTTTACTAAAATTCCATTTGCTATATGAAGTTGTGAAAATATACATTTTCACTTATTGAACAGACAAATGCAAAGAAAGTAGGAGACGGGTGAAAATACATTGGGAGAGGGGGGAGATGCAATATTGTCTTTGTTGCATATCAGCTGCTTACCTTTCAACTGGATTTCACACTTGCTTGTCATGTTGTAGCCAGGGTCAGATCCAGCAAACCTTTCTCACAATGATCAATTTTCTCCTCACACTGCACCAGTAAAGACGAGTAGTATCAGCTGCCACTTGCATTTGCCTTGATTGGTATGCATTTAAACACTTTTTGTTAGTAGATTTTAACTTGTCATTGGTCTCACACATCTATCTAATTGAATTAAAGTCAAAATTATATTTTGATTAATGAAAAAGTTGTGCAGATGTACAGTAAGAGACTAAAAAGACAAGATGTTATAGGATAACCAGGATGTTTCCAAAGGGATGATCCCTTAAAACCTCAGATAAAGCTCTGTAACTTGAGTAGTTTAAAAGACTAACACACTGAGTACATCATAAGTTATTTGGAAGGACTAGAGCCTCTTTAGAATTTAAACTGAGCATGCTGTTTAACTATTATGTTTAGATCTATTATCTAATATCAATAATTTACTTACTGTGTGCTTTTTCAAAAAAAGAGAAAAAGAAAAATAGCAAGAGAAAAAAAATGCATGTTTTTTTTCTTTGCTAAAAATAATGTGGCACCACACAGTTTGAGAACCATTGCTCTAGCATGTCCTAGTGACTTTAGCAGAACATGACATACACATTCTTGTTCTGCTATACATACAACTAAATACTGCAGGTATTATGCAATTTAATCAGTACTATCCTATCAGTGACCACCATAACAATAAATATACAATATAAAACTAGCAAATTAGCTTAAGATAGCTGTCTTATATGTCACATTTACCACATTTGTTTGTGGCAATGTTGAGTGTCTCTGACAATAAAAGATTTCAGCTTTTTTAGGGAAAGATATTCAACCTATACCATTTGTGGCACAGGCTAATGGACAATTCTACTCAGATATAAACTCTGAAGATTAATAGAGATTATATCTTAAAGAAGTCAAACTATTTTTTATGGGTACTGAACACTCAATCACATTAGCTCAGGGTGACTAATTAAGGCAATGACTGATTCCAGTTTAATTAAAAATGTAAAGAAACTACATTAAGCTTGCCTGATTAGTCCATTATACTGGTCTGAAGGCACTGTGCAGAAATCACACAGCAATTTTTCTTCAAACTTTACAGTTGTTAAAATAACAAAAGAGAAGGCCCATGTAGAAAATGTACATCTGTGTATGGATTCAGTACATAAGCATAAAAAATAGCTGATTTTTTTTTTTCCAAAACACGCCTAAACACAGAGTAAATAATTTCATGCATTGATACATTGGCGTTTCTCATTGTTTCAGGTAGTGAGCTGCTCGGTATTTCCCATACATAAAATTGCCCAGAACCATATGATTTCTGAATCACCCCCCCCCCCCCCCCCCCCCCCCCCCCCCCCCCACACACACACACACACACACACACAAAATATTCTTAAATAGTCAAAAGACAACATTCTTACTTCCTCTAATATCCTAATCTGGCAATGTATTGTTATCTTGGTTTTTTGTTTGTTTGTTCATTTGTTTTTGTTTGTTTTTTTAAATTTGTGAATTGTGTTCTTTTGCACTATTCTCTGTATGCTCTTTGTCTTGTTACTGCACTTCTTCTCTACTGTATATTATGTTAAATGTTGCACCAGGAGTGGGGAAACAGCATTTCATCTCGCCTTTGTACTTGTATATGGATACAAGAAGACAAATTTATTAGAAGAGAAATTCATGATTCAGGATGGTTTGACAATAAAGCTCTGATTGATCGATTGATGAAAAACTGAACTTTCACAATGTCACAGTTCAAACAGCAGAGAAGCCACTGTTCTGGTCTGCTGATGACTTACAAGTCAAAGTGAATACGATTGCTTTCCTTAATCAGGTCAAGGTGAATACGATTTTCAGTGCTAGCTCATTCCCAATGGAAATGTCTTATTCATTTTTCAAACAGCTTCGAGAATACAGCCCCCCCCCCCCCCCCNAAAAAAAAAAAAAAAAAAAAAAGCCCCTCAGGCAGCTCTCATCTTTGATGTTGTGAAAAGAGCATCAGCGAAAAGCTCAGTCTGGCTTCATGCATATTGTATTTGCTTGGTAAGGAATTATAGGCAAAGGTTCTCATAGAGGTATGCTCAGCAAGTTAGGCTACTGTTAAAAAATTATAAAGAGAAATAATCTACAACTATTTGTCGCAGATTATGGACGCCAGTGATAAGGGGAATATTCTGGCTCAGTGAGCTGTGGACGCGTACAGACAGACACAACGGCGCACAGACTGGACTCATGACCTGAGTGATCGACGTCCCTACGAGTGCTACGCTGTGCTTGTGTGTGTGACACGAACACGCACACAAACACGCGTGCCTCTGTGTGCTAACCACTGCAGAGTAGTAACCAAAAAAAAAAAAAAAAAAAAACACACTAGTCACAACATGAGAGTTAACAGCCCCCCCTGGTGGCTGAAACAGAACGATACATTTGTCCTTTGTGTAGATCACATGATATAACATAGCTATGGGAGAACGCTTTGCAGAATTCCTCTTCAAAACGGCTTTGTCTGCCTACTTCAGCGCAGGCGCGGTGGCCAAGTGGTAAGGCGTCGGTCTCGTAAACCGAAGATCGCGGGTTCGAACCCCGTCNCGCGGTGGCCAAGTGGTAAGGCGTCGGTCTCGTAAACCGAAGATCGCGGGTTCGAACCCCGTCCGTGCCTTTTCATAGCGGCAGAACATATGTTGTTCTGTACATAGTTACATAAAAGGTTTTCAAGCTGCTGTGATAAACTCATTGATGAATTCATGTGTTTTCTGCTAAGTGGCGCCTCTTGCAGCGAGTTATGATTAAAACCAAAATATTCGACAGTATGCATAAGAAATTGACTTTATTGATAATTGATTATTTGGGACCTAAATAAAGTTTAGTTTTCTTTCTGGGAGACAGAGGAAGAAGGTAATCTACTCAAGTATGTAACTTTTAAGACATTGGTATTTTACTCGAGCATTTAAGTTGTTACGAGACTAACATATTTCTTAAAATATGTTAATCTCATATGAGTTTTTCCAGTTACGACAATACTGATGCAGCAGTAGTGCCACAGGGGGCGCTTTAACCCTCTCCAAGGCAGGATTCATATGTGATTTATGCTGCATGGGACAAAGTCCACATTAAAAAGAATTCAGAAAATAGACTGTAAATAATAACCTCATGTCCACCATCTTGGCTGAAAGTGTGAAAAGTTATGGATTTCAGTTCCAACCTTAGTGTGTTTCAAACTTGTTTTTGCATTTACAGTGATTTTCAAAAGGATGTTGATAGTATATTGGTTGAAAGACTAACAATAGCAGTAAAGTAATGGCAGATAGCAGGTAAACGTGGGCTACTTACATGTGACCATTCATTTCCTGTTAGTGGCAGAACAGTCTCTTTATGAGATTTTTGCACTCATTAGATTTCATGTACATGCTTATACTTATATTTGACACTGTGATTGATATCTATGAGTAAGCTCATGCTGCTGCACCAGCAGCTTGTTTCCAGTGTAACCTGTAGGATTTTTTTAGAGCATCATTAATAATAACCAACAATTATTCCATAATTCCAGCAGCTATTATGAGAAATATGACTCCTTTTATATCTCCTTCTGAATCTCCATTCTCTGAATTCATCAACACTTTATTGATGTTATTTTGTTTAGTTGTAGCAGATCAAAAATGAATTTAGTTTAGAAGGTGATCATTTAAAAAGGACTTTTATCATAAAGGTATACAAAAGCAGTCTCATGTTATTGGACACGAGTATGTCATATAATCGTCCCTGCTTTTTTTTATTTTTTATTTTTAAGGAAAGCAATTATCAGTGACTTTCTAAATACTTTTGACTTTCACAGCTGCTGGTTAGATACAGATATAGCCAACAGGATAAGAAGCTCATTCCTTATGTTTAAACTAAATTTTACTGCCATTTTCCTGTGGTCTTTTTTTTTTTAGCACAGGTGGGGTCTTTGAGGTGGAAGTGGGAGGTACTGTGGCTCATGTCTTGGAGAATAACATTTAACATATGCCATAATTTGGGGTCTGTCAGAATATGCTTCTCCAAATGGCCAGAAATGCATTAAAACGAGATGAATTCCATTAATTACACAACATGCTGCAGGAATGTCAGTCTAAGCAAACCAACAGAACCTTGAAAATAGAATCTGATTGGCCAGATGTGGTCTCAACAAGCAAAGGTTAAATTCACTTAAATACTTTTCATCCTACAACTTCTTCAGTTTGCAGAACTTTGCGGCCACTTTTTCCTGATATACCTTATGAAAAATAAGGCTTCTTCTGAACAGAATTGCATCAATTTTGGTAAGCAATATATGTCCTGACCATACCTAATGAAGGAGTCTTCAACACATTAGACATCTATTTCCACTAACTTGTTCATCATTTGATCTGCAGCCATCAAATATTTCAGCTTATATGGCTCATTGATCAAAATCATATATGTTTATTTTGACTAATGCTTCAATCAATTGGACCTCATCATTTTATCGCATTGCATTCCCACTTTAAAAGTGCTGCTACCGCATACTGGATAGAGTAAGTGACTTCTTCAGACTAACTTCATTGTTCATTCCCACTGATTGTTGGACACAATTAGTCAAGTGTTTGTGGGCCATGACCCAGATACTGATTTCCAGTCCTGGACTTTAGTCACTGCATCACAGCATCATCTCCCATTTCAGCTCACGTTCAAGAGCCGTGTACTCATTCATTCAACAAAACAAAAACTGTGTATCCTGTGTGAACTCGGGTGTAAAGGCTCACGAGAGCGATAACATCTGGGATAACATCATGCCTGTAAGATCTGGTGTTAGAACGAAATCAGTTTTGATCTGACAGTGGTTGTTAATTTCGATTCTACAAATGTTTCCTTTCAGAACCCAAACAACTGTGGTGGAAGAAAATAAGGCCACAATAATCCTATTTACTATATACTAATAAACATTCAAGCCCACAAGTAACTGCCATTTTTCCTATTAACTTCAGTGAATAAATTTAGTTTTTATCTTTATTTTATTTTATTTTATTTTCAAACTTAAATATAATT
Organism: Lucifuga dentata; assembly: GCA_014773175.1. Taxonomy (NCBI): domain Eukaryota; kingdom Metazoa; phylum Chordata; class Actinopteri; order Ophidiiformes; family Bythitidae; genus Lucifuga; species Lucifuga dentata. The sequence continues at coordinate 56,443 of VXCM01000873.1, forward strand.
TGATGACATCGTTACTAGGTACAAACTTTCTCATTGCTCAAGTTGTGTATCATAACTGTTGGTTCCTGTGTTGTTATTGTGCTTCAAGTTTAGTATTTGTGCATGTGGCGCCATCTACAGGTGTGTATCTTCACTTCACAATTCATAGATCAAGCTGTGTCCTGCTGATTTGCTTTCAGTTTTTGCATGCCTATCCCAGAGTCTGTCATTGGGATACGTAGATATGTTGGTGCCTCCCAGATTTTGATTGGCTCAACACGTCAGATTTTGCTAACCAGGCATGGATAGAGCAGGGAGAGATGGAAAATATGCAGAGCTTTGGTAATAGAGAACCAGGATTGAGAACCACTGACATAGCTATCCAGGGGATTGAATGAGGAAATGTATGTGTGTGTTGAGCTTAGCCACAGGCATAGCTGCTTAAATGCTTTTTAGTGCTCAGTGGGCAGTGATCCATGACCACCTGAACACAAATACCTGATAACATGTCACGATGCTCCTACAGAGCTGCACACAATGAATTGTGTGATACTGAGTGCTACAAAGGATAAAGCAGTTGTGTCCTCCAAATTTGGCCACAACAAACTGCATTTGGAGAAGCCTTTGGACTGGGATAGACCTAGCTGGCCCAGTATGGCACAATGGGTGTTCATTGTACTGCGGATTATGAGATCATGCAGGGTGTAGCTGTATCACGTACTTGCGAGGTAGATGACTTTAAGTGATTCTTTTGGCTCAAAGGGAAAGTCTCTTTAAGCACACAAACCATATTGTGTCACTGGGTGTCTCATTTGACGTTGTCATGCCATCATAACCTTTAAAGGAAAGGAAGACTGTTAACAAGTCAGTGTTTTTAGAAGACTTTCCCCGAAACATGGAGGGTGGAAATATTTGAATAAGTTCTGAATCAGTAATCTGTTTCTTTAAGGAAACCATTGCCACATTGCCATGTCACTAAAATGTAATGTCGCCACATTGCCAATGCTGGTAATATAGTTGACATAGAAGCTTTTTTGAAAAAACAAGGAAAGTTGTGAGAGCGACTTTAAATAGAAAAGGAGAAAAACCTCAATTTGCCTATTAGGTCACTAAATTTCCAAACAGTTATTTTAAACCCCAGTGAATGAAGAAACCGTAGAACACAGGAACACAACTTCAGATTTCGAGGCACTGCTGTACACAGTATTTAAACAAATGAAAGTACTGTTGTGAGTACTGGCTATCTGATCTTTCCCATGCTGATTTACATTTGACCTTCTGACTGAGTTTCAAGAGAGTGAAAAACGCCAAAGTTACTTGACCACTGTGTGAATCTACTATTTTTTTTTATCCTATTTACTTTACAGGCAGTTATGGGATATTTGTGAAAAATCAGTTGTTCGACTCAACAATTGCTTTAGTCTTTTAATGAAATCTACATCAGGATATTTTTAGCATGAAGACATAAAAGATTAAGAAAACACATAATTTACCAATTTATTTACAAAATCCAAGCAGGATATCCAGGTGTTATTGTGTCAGTAAATATTACATGTTGGGTGTTCATTTCCACAGAGAAAATCAGGCCACATGGCATATTTCTGGATGAAGGGTGCTTTTCTCAAGCATTTAGCAGCCTCTCTGTCACACTTGCAGAGCAGCTTTTCACATTTATCCTTCAGATCATCTGCAATGAAAAATATAGTTACAACACACCTTCTGCCAGGAGTTATTTATTTGTATTTATTTCTCATTGAAATTGTGAAATTTGGCTTTCACTGCTACAATCAGTTCCATTTAATTTGGCTGAATTCCACACAAAATCAAAGAAATTAGGTATAGTTTTTAAAAAGAAATTCTCACATATACCATTCTTTGTGGGACTCAAATTAAATATTCCTCGTTAAGGAAATCTCTGTTTATGATCAGAAATTATTTTGGTTTATGAGAGGCTAAGATACATGTAGGTCATACAACTGGTTCTTTTATTCCAGTCAACTGTATGCATTCTCTTTTTTAATCACGTCACATGAGTTTCACCTTCAGATTTTCCCATGGTGGTGTTTTATAGTGGGATATCATATAAATCATGGTATCTATGTATGTTAGCCTTTCAAAATAAATAAATAAATAAAACAGCAGATTTATTTTAAAAAAATCCAGTATCTGAACACACTGAATAAATAAATAAATAAATAAATAAATAAATAAATAAATAAATAAATAAATACCACACTCTGCTCTCTTGTCCTCACACTTCCATTGATAGCGGGCAGTTTTGGTATGACAGCCGCAAGCTTCTGCATCTCCATAACAGCAATCATGCTTATGGCAACACCTATATAAAGAAAGATTCAAGCAAAACAAGATAGTTGTTTTACTTTGAAGGCTTTTGCAGTCATAACTCCATTTTAACTAGAGAAAGTACCCTAAAGAAAGCCTGGCAGGAGGGGTGTACTATAGAACACGAAGTCTATTTTAAAGGCTGGGCAGGATTGCCACATGTTAGTCAAACCGATAGTTAGCACTTAAATGGTTTGAGGGGGTGTGAGATCTTGTGGTTAAGAAGGAAAAGACAGAGACTGTAATTAAGATTTGGGTGTGGAATTTTGGACCTATTTTGAAGAGCACTTTCGACCATATGAGTTTGCTAGATTGGACATCATTGTTTCCTTTCCCATCCACATTTGTGGTTCAGTCAGCTCATTCAGAAATGGAAAGAGTTTGTACACAAGTGGGATGAGGATGAGAAGGAGTGAGGAGGGCTCAAGAAAACAGATCTAGGAGGCTGAGTAGATGCATGCATGTAATCCATATGTGAAGGGCTAAACACCAGTAATGCTTGTAAAATTATATCCTTTAGACCACATAGTGCATATATGTATTGTAGAATGAGTGTTTATATTAAGGTACATACTGTTACCAGGTGTTCAACCTTGCTATGTTCAAAATAACAAAAGTTATCCTGGCATAGATTGTGTTTTTGGGAATGTGATTAAATCCTGCTTCCTCACCAGTCCGCCTTGTCTATGGGCCAGCCCTGACCACCTAGACCACAGTAGCATCCATACATCATGTAAGCCAAGGGACTTCTCCCTGTGCTGCATTTGATGGCCCCTGCCAGCTCAAGCAACCCTCTCTTAGTGCGCGGGGACTTGCGTAGTGCCACAGAGGCCATGATCACTGCAAATTCAATAAACAAGAATGTATTTTGTGTCACATCATTCTAGATTCCTGCTGTATATTGTAAGGAATGTTCACTGTGGATATGCTTGTTAGTTACGGCACAGGTACAATATAAAGCCTTTTTCTCTCTGTATACTAAAAAGTTCAATCAAGTCCCCAAAGGTACACATCTGGGCTCATAAGGTCTGGAAATGTTCCTATAATGGTACAGTAAGATGATAACCAATATACTATTAGACAAAACTGCACCAAAACTCTTACAAAGTACCACAGTTGAATCAACAGACAGCACAAATACTGGATTTATTTGGATGGCACTATTCTGTAAGGTGATGTGCCTTGTATTCATGATTGAGGAAAGGCAATACATCTACTATTACTACCTCCTCACTACCCTGGCCCACCTCTATTGCTGTTGCCTTACCCCTTCTACTGTTCCATCACCTTGGATTGTGGAGGAATCAATCTTGTAATCTTTCAATCTCTTCTAGCGTAGTGGTATCTTTTTTTTTTTTTTTTTTNTTTTTTTTTTTTTTTTTATTTTTTACTTCTATTACAAGCTGCTCACTACCCTGGGTGACTTATATGTCATTTCTCACTCCAACCCCTACCTGAATAGTGCAGGAATCAAGCCTGCTGTCAGTCTAGGATAGTGTTAATATACCACTATAGAACTGAATCCAAAGGTTGAGTGAAAGAAGATTAATCAACAGCAGTTTTAATAACTGATTAATCATTTAGACATTCATCAATAAAGAAAACACTTGATTACCACTACCACTAGCTGGTAATTAATTATCCTGGCTATATTACTCCAAAAGCAATCTATACTCCAAAAGTAATCTATTACTTTCAGAAGACTCTATTGTTCAAGTGTGTTTTAAAATAAGACTTTCAGAGCTCAATAAGAGAAAATGACTTTTTTTTCTGAGTTGATCTGACTCAGAAATAAGCAAGCCATGTTATTTCCATGCACTAGATGTTTGGACTATTTCTGTCAGTCTTCCAATCAGACTTGTTAGCCTTGTTTTGGTCACCTCTCCATGGAAAAACAGTGAATAAGAAAAGAAGCAAATAATCTTGTATTTGGTGATTGATAAGTTCATTTTCCTAGTATGAAGGCACACACAGGCTTTGTAAGGTTGTTTTCTTCACAAAGCACATGGCTGTGTTTCTATTTACATGCTGTGAGAATAATAGCAAGTTGAAGTCAGTGACTTCAACTCGACAAGTGACTTTACACTATTTCACTTCTCACATCATGCATACCTGAAAGCTTCAGTCTTCCTGAAGACTGGGACCAGCTTCAGACAGCAAGAGAGAACATGACAGATAATCTAATGAACATTTAACACAATGTACTCAAAGAACCTATTTATTAGTACTTTCTCTTTTAGAGAAATACTTTCACAAGTAAGTACTTAAGGACTGAGTGTCTGTGTGTCAAAGACCATCTGCATTCCTTCACAATTTAAATAGATGTCATATTTTAAAAATAAAAAAGAAACTCACCAAAGAGGAGGAGAAGTATCTGGGAAAACACAGCCATGACTGCAACAGGTGACAGAACTACACACGTCCATTCTAACTGCAGCACTGAGTGAGGAGCTGTTTTTAGACATCTTGAATAATCTCCTGAGCATCACTATTGGCTCGTAGGCTAATCTAGTATTTGCTCAACTATACTCCCCCTAGAGGAAAATATCAGGTGTTTCCTGTTTCTTCCCAGCTTCTGAGTTTACACCTTCAGCACTGATGTTGTGACAATGTGTTTTTTACTACATAAAACATAAAGTAATTTTAAAAATTTTTCTACAGATAAAAAAGACATTGGTATAGTTTTGTGGAAATCAACTGTATACACACATCATTAAAAAGTTTGTTTTTTTATTTGATGTTTTATTTATGTTGACAGAGTTCCCCTCCTCTAGAAACACCACAGAAAGAGGAATTACTTCTTGAACCTATTAATCACAACAAAATTCACCCAGAGACAAGTTTATGGCTCTCTTACTGTACTGTGTAAAATCTAACATGCAACAAGACAGAAAACAAATTAAATTCTTAGAATTTTGAAAATCTGAGCCATTTTGGGGTGACAATTAATTCTAGATTGATGTTCTGTTAACGTGCTAAATCCATTAATCGATAAGCCAATCAAAAGAAAAATAACCCACAACAATTTTAATAACTGATTAACCATTTAGGCCTCATCAAAAAAAAAAAAAAAACTTGGTTGTTCCAGTGTCTCAAATGTGCTAATTTGCTGCATTGATATTAGTGTAAATTGAATAACTTTTGTATTTGAAATGTTTTTTTCTTAGAAAAGAAGCAAATTGAATACAAATTGATCAATCAAAGAAATGATCAATGACTTATATTAATTGCAACCTAGTTCTATGCATACAGTTAAGATTGGTTTGAGGTTTCCAGGTTCTTATACTCACATATAGTAGGTACAGAATTAATTAAAAAAATGTTTTTGAGAAGAGACAAAATATATTGTGTACCTACTATATCAATGTAAACAACATTGCAAAATTCAGTTACTCCAACATTCCCATGGCTGAATTTCAGGTTATTCTTACTTGCACTGCACATTCTCAGTCACTGTAAACAGCACAACTCAGGCCTTCAGTTTCTCAAGGTAAGTACAACTAGGCATCCAAATTATGGTAATTTTACTCTAATAATATAGTTTTTACTCCATAATAACAAGATCTACTCATGCCTCCCACACATCTTCTTCCTTTTATAAATACATAGACTGACTTTCCATAGAGCAAACACTCCAGAGATATGTAGCTATCATTATTGTCAGCATGGTTTACAGAGCACTACTCCTTTGGCTGAAAAATTGCAGGTGAAACTAGATTTGCATTTCCTGAAGAAAAGTGTGTGATTGCTATGCTGAGCAGCATGATTGTATTGCAGAGTTTAAGCATTTGCTTTTATGAGCTACTTTATGGTTTTGCCACATACAAGCCATAGTAACTCATAATAATAATTGCATTATATAATGCATAATAATTCACAAACTATGCATGTTATTTCCACATGTTAAACACAATTCTAACAAGTGTGTGTGTATGTGTGTGTGTGTGTGTGTGTGGGNGGGGGGGGAGGGAGCTGTTCCTTCCTCAGTGGAGATAAAAGGCACTGATTTTGAAGAAGAGGCTTGGGAACACCACTTGGGAATACCACTTGGGAATAGGGAATACCACCGGAAAATACCGGTATTCCCAGTTTGAAATGCCACATGGGAATGCCACTTGGGAATACCATTTGGGAATACTGCTTGGGAATACTGGTATTCCTGCTTCAAAATACTGCTTCGGAATACCATTTGGGGATATAAGTATACCTGCTTGGGAATACCGCTAGGGAATACTGCTTGGGAATACTGGTATTCCTGCTTGGGAATACTGGTATTCCCACTTGGGAATACTTTGTAGCACTAGATGCCACTGTCAACCATAATGTGCTTACACTGTGTATGAGGGCATCTAAAGCATAAAAGACATGCTTTGAGTTTGATAATAAGGGACAAAGAGCTCTTTAGAAATGAGATCAATGCCTCCTCCTGGCAGTTTTTTTTTTTTTTTTTTTTTTTTTTACATCTGCCAAGATGATTACATGCAATGCCTGAGAGGAGGTTAAGATAAATCCTTGGATAAATACATTTGATTACTGTTCAACTTAAGCGACTCGGTGTCATAAATCATCCAACCAACAGTAAGATCATATTCAACCAAACATGCCAAAAAAAACCAAAAAAAAAAAAAATNAAAAAAAAAAAAAAAATCTTACTTTCATGTGAAGCCTAAATTTCTAATACACCAATGTGTATTAGAAATTTAGATTAAATGGATAGTTTACGCTATTTAATGTTGGTGTTTAGGGTCTTTTGGGGTGTTTAGGGTCTTTTGGGGTCTTTAGGGTCTTTTAGGGTCTTTTGGTGCTTCCAGAAGCCTGTGGATGAGAAACATTATGAATAACTTATAAAACTATTCATAAATTAATATTTTGTTGGACATCTGTTACATCTGTTGTCCTGCAACAAGAAAGTCCTGGGTTTGAATCTGGCCAGGACTTTTCAGTGTGGACTTTTCATGTTTTCTCCATGTCCTTGAGATTTCTCTGGGTGCTCCAGTTTAGCCAGTTTTTCATCATATTGGTCAGCGTAAAAGATTTTTCTGGACATTTTTGGCTACCTCAATCGTCANCCCCCCCCCCCCCATATTTGCTCTTTACCATAATGACAACAGCTAGCCTGTCAAACTCTCATGTAAATCAGGATGATGCACTTTCAGATCCATTTCTTGATAATTCTCAAGCTGTTGTCTGAACCAAGCCATTACTTATTATAAGACCTAGCTCAGCTGCTAGGTTTGTATGCAAATAACAAAACAACAATGCAAATAGTGAGAGATGAAGCCAAAGGCATTTGATCCACACATACAACCAACCAACTGTAAGTCATGTAGGCTTAATTTTTTTTTTTTTTTTAAATTTTTAAATTTCTTTATGTCTCTGTTTTTTTGTTGAATCAGTTTTGTGCATTTTAAATCAAGTTCTGAATTAACTTATAGGTAAATATATGAAAATACAGAGACAATGAGAAAGCTAGAAAAATAGAGGAATAGAGAGGGATAATATAGGTGAAAGGAGTAGAGGAATGGAAAAATGAAGGGACAGAGAAAGAGGGAAAATAGATAGATAGAAACAGAAAGAAAGGCAGGAAGAGAAAATGTAGAGAGAGAGAGAGAGAGAGAGAGAGAGAGAATGTCCTGTAGATTTTACATTGACCCAAGTTTTATAAACAGCAATCCCATCCGTCGTCTGTAGATGGCAGCACCGTGCTAGAGTCGGTGTGCGCCCTGCCTCAAACATCAGCAGAACAAGAAGCAGCAAAGGGCCTTTAGCGACGCACCATATCCAGTCAAGCTAATTTAGCTAAACCGAAAAACCACTTTCCTTCTATTTAGATATCTGACGTGTGGTTTGTTTGGACTGAAGCAGTATTCATGTAAGTATATACTTCAGCCATTGTTGCTTCATTTGTGTGATATTTATATACTGCGGTATGAGATGAATCTGTACTACTCGCTATTGTTTGCGTTGGGAAACTAGTTTAACTTGGACATGCCTTTGCTTTGTTAGGTTCAGCCTACTTCCTAGAAACTTAGTTCGCTAATGTTACCTGGTAACGTCCTTGTGTAGGCAGAGCGGGAGGTTATGGCTGTGTGTTTTTCATTGAGATTCATTTTACTGTCAGCAGATATTAGACTGTATCAGGTACAAATTGCTAACATTTGCTAGCAAATGGTGATAGCTAACATGAACTGGTATCGATGTAGCTGCCCGGCCGCGGGTAGCACACGTGCGCTAAATGCTATGCGCCTATTATCGGACACATTCATGTACGAGGTCCTTCGTTCCCCTTTCCTGTTAAACTTGTACAACAACCACATTCGAGGTAACAAATAAGGCTTACTTACCAGTGTGACAGATTTTTAAAAATCGTAATTGCCTGAATTAATTTTATATTTGCTTCCCTAAACAGGAAAAGACTCGTCCAGCTAAAGCTAACATCTGTACTACCTTCTTCGCTCTTGAGTTGAACCGTGTCTGAAATAATGAGTAGTGCTCCAAACCAGATTCTCATGTGCCTAACACATAATTATGGAAGAAACATGAAGTTATGTGTGCTGTTGAAATAACTAAAGTGATAGCATAAAATATTAACGACAACGGGACAGGGCTGCTGACTGTATGTCTGATTTATCAGGCGGGTTTATTAGCTGTAACTGCAGTCTTTATTACCAAAATAAGGCAGTGGTTAGTTATATGTTCCAACACGAACGTCCTTAGCCTGCGTTATGGCCGGTTCATTTAAGTAGATTTATTTGAAAGTACTTGCCAATGGCTGAGATGTTCGTCAGCCAGCGAAGCAGTGTCCGATAATGGATCTCTAGACGTTAAGTGCTAAGTTTAAACAGTACCAGACCAGTAAATGCACCTCTTAAAGCTCACGGCTTCAGTTCTCAGTGTAATGTTGATAACTTTAGCTCAATCATTTGCTTGTCAGCCATTGATTCAAGATGTAAAACCTCGGTTTCCGGAACTACGTGTCGTCATTATTAATTGCGGATGCTGTAATCAGCATTCCATTTCCATGATGACTGTTAACGTTAAGTGCCTTACCTCTGTCAAACAACCAGCTGGGATAGGTTAATGAGAGCTACAACATGCTGATGTAGGTTAATGAGAAAAATGTTGATTAAAAATGAGGAATGCTCTTTAGTAAACATTAACACCCCACTGTTCCAGGTGCTGACTGGATAAAAAAAAGCACACCAACATGTCCGGAGTGTGTCAGGACAGACGGAGTCGCTGGCAGGAGATTCAGAAAGGCCTACAGTTCATTCAGTAAGTGTCATGATCCAGGTCACAGGTTGGTGAAATTAATGTCGCCCCCTCTGATGTGGTCCCTGAAAGTAAGCCAGCACAGTTACAACATAACAGCAAATAAGTGAATTTTACAAATATTACGCTCCCGGTCAGTAAGCACAGTTGTAAAAAGTTGAATTAGTGACAGTTCCGATCATTAATTTCTTAATCTTGAGTGTTTGTTGGCTCTCATACTGGGATATATAATAGCTAACAACAACTGGGGTTCCTCAGGATTCAGTGTGTTTGTCTTTAGGGTTCCCAAACATGGAAAAGTTTGGGAACCTTAAAGTATAAGTTTTTTGTAGGATATGGATTATTATCACTGCAATGGATTATTACCCTTTGTAGGATATGGATTATTATTATCACTGCAATACTAAACATATAAAACTCATTTGTTTAATATAGTACAGTAATACGCATAGCTTTGACAATTAGGACATAACTTAATTCTCCTATAAAATAGTGTTTATAACTGATAGAGGCATATCTCTTTTTTTTTTTTTTTTTT